>QRDG01000482.1:600000-1012687 GCA_012064385.1 Puccinellia tenuiflora | reverse complement strand
TCCGAACAGGCCCTTAGTAAGGAAGAAACGCCCGGGAGAAACAAGATATGCGGCAGTGGGTTGGTGTTAGCGACCCTTCTACCAGCAGATGGGCCGCCACTTTGGGTTGGGCCCGCTTGGATACCAGACAAGGAGGAGGCAGATATATACGAGCAGAACATCTACGGAAGGACGCGGCTTGGATCAGGATGGCTTCGGCCTCCTCGCTTCCGTCTCTTCTTCCTCCTGTATTCCTCTTCCATCCTTTCTAATAGCTAGAACCTAGTCAATCCATGGCGTGTAATCCCTCTCACTGAGTAATCGAGCTGTGATACTAGTGTGTTGTTAACAGTTGGCCAATTTAATGAGTTAGCAGTGTTTTAAGTTCTTTCTCTCTTTGTGTTTGCCTTTTATTTGTTTTGTAGTGTAACAACAAAAAGACTTCTGTGGTTTCTATTAGATGAAATCGGAGAGGAGACTCTTTTATCAAAAAAAAAATGAGTTAGCAGTGTCAGCATATTTTCAAGCTAACTAAAACAGGAAATAGGGACACTCGACCTACAAAATATGGAGAAAAGTTAGTTGAGTGAATGCAAACTAAGAGTGGATGCATGAATGTTAAGATGGATACTATCATCTACGCATTTTGAGCCTAATTCTACTCACTATTACCAAACATTTCCACCTTGCGTAAGTGAGCTTGATAAAAAAATGATCCAAATTTACCGATAAATAGATAAAGTACATCAGATTGACAAAATAAAACACAAAACCATCATCGCTAGCTCCCCTGTCATCTTGACGTTCCACTATAATCTGAAGAGAAAATCATGGAAGGTCAAACTTGCACAAGCTCAACTTACCTAAAAGTTGTGAATTGTGGATTAAGCCGCACATCCATAGTTTTAAATAGCCCGCTATAGCCTCGATATAGCTCCGCTATATCCTTTTGAGCATGTTGCCGCTAAATGAATCCATGTACAATTTAGCCGCTATAGCCCTATTTAGCCCGATTTAGCCCGCTATTGTCCTATTTTGAGTGTTGACGCTATTTGTTGTATCCCGCTATTTAAAACACTGCGCACATCCCAATAAACGAGAACCTATCATCGTTGAATGCGTTGTGTCCGGAGATACACCTTTTGTAAGACAAGATGTCGCGGTGTAGATTCATCGCTATACTTTCACGGAAGAATTTCTCGAGAACAAAAGAATGGAACTTGAGAAGAGTGACCGCACCAAACTTGACACCACCAAATTGTGAGCCCACAATCTACTAGACCAAAACACCATACACTTCTCGTTATTTTGACCGCTTCGGCCTCGACGGTCACAACAGGACGTGAAGTGATCTGTTCATTCACGTGAGCAATTCCCTCTCCACCTTGAGAAGACACCACTTACGGTACAAAAACCCAATATCAAAGGAGATTGTACGGCACCAGACTGCCGGAGATGATAAAAAAAGGAAAAAGTCCAAAACAAACCTTAAACTTGTAGACGAAAGCTAAATTGAACCCTGAACTTGTAATCCCTGAAATTGGCACTCTGAACTATTAAATCCCGGTCTATTTTCAACCCTGTATCTGTTTGCTGTGTGAAAAATAAATAAGGTCTAAATTAAATAATTTGTTGCTCTTACTAACAAAAAAAAATCCACCTGTAATATACATCTTCCACCTTGGATCTCTCTAATACTGTGTCAACAAAGCAACTCCCATCCCGAGCACCACCGGCGGCGCAAGCAGCCATGGCGCAGAGCGAGCACGCGTTCTTGTGGAGCTCCTGGAGGCGCTTGAATGTAGAGACCACTGCGCTGTCGAAGCCGCCCGAGCCACCCTTTCTCTCTTTCTTACAACAGCGCCGCTGGCCGCCGCTAATTACCTTGCATGGAATTTCAGCCGGCTGCCTAATTCGGTACATAGGAATCAAATACTAGTTTCAGTCATAGGCGTAGTTGCTCACCACGATGCTGTGGTGCGTGCTGCTAGCTGTACTAGGCCAAGTCACGCGGGAGAGATTGAAAACTTGATGCGCAGTCTACACGGGGTGCTCTACTCCGGCATGTGCTCCTACTCGTAGCGGTGGCCGTCTTCGGCCAGGACACGTGCAAGCACGGTGGCGAGTCTGGCTAGCAGGGCCGTGGGCATCGCTGGCTTTTTGAGAATCATCCTGTGCTGTGGTGAATGTGAGAGATCTAGGTAGGAGATGGATATGACATGCCGGCCCGAATTGTCAGTGAGAGAAAGTAAGAGTAGCACGTTATCCCTGCCAGGAAAACAGTATTCCCGGTGCGCCAAACAGGTATAGGGTCTAAAATAGACCGGGATTGACAAGTTGAGAGTGCCAATTTCAGGGATTCAAAGTTCAGGGTTTGATTTATCTTTCGTGTACAAATTCAGAGTTTGTTTTGGACTTTTTCCATAAAAAAAGGGCGGAAATCCAAGGTTTTTCGGCGGCTTCGTCTTGCTCTTGGTTGCCAAGCTCTCTCCCACATTCTTGGGCAAATAGGCATGGCCGGCCGAAGCACATGGCACCGTACTTCTTTTACGTGCCATCACCCCAACTTAGTCCTGGATACTAGAGTGAGGATTTGTCTTTTTGAAAAAATTAAAATGGTAGTTTGAAGTTAAAAAAAATGAAAACAATTCCGTGAATATGTATACATGTTTTGTATGCTTGTGGAAAGTTTCGTTAAAAAATACGTTCTATTGGAAGCCATAGAGTAAAAATAAATTTATGGCTGTATAAATAAATAACTCTTATTTTAATCTGACATTTATGTTTTTTTTTTCAGCTATTGTGGGCTCTATCAGCCGAGAAACCAAAAGGAATTTTGGGCTCCAATCTCCCCGAAGCATGATTCATCTCTTTCACGGAAACGTGTTACTTTGGTGGTCGCTCTAGTCTAGGGCCACGCGAGCCGCGAGGAGATGTGCCGCCACCTGATGCCGGCGTCGGCGTCGGCGGTGGCGCTGGAGGACGACGACCTCCTCACAGAGATCCTCCTCCGCCTCGCGCCACAGCCGTCTTCCCTCCCTCTGGCCTCTCTCGTCTGTAAGCGATGGCGCAGCCTCGTCTCCGAGCCCCACTTCATCCGCCGATTCCGCATCCGCCACAGCCGCAACCCTCCCCTCCTCGGTTTCTTCGGCGGCCTCGACTTCATCCCTACAATGGATCCCCCCGATCGTCTCCCGTACGGCTTCTTCTCCTTGAAGCTCGACCACGGTGGCGACCACCGTATCCAGTTGTTCAACACCCTCGGATGCCGGCATGGCCTCCTGCTCATCTTCCTTCCGAGGCGTCTCCAGCTCCTAGCGTGGGATCCTGTCACCGGCGACCAGCACCCCATCGCCATTCCCCCCAGATTCGCGCCCTTGGACTTGACCGGCCCAATCCAGGTGGCGGTGCTTCGCGCCGCCGGAGACGTCCAGAAATTCCAGGTGGTCATGGCAGGTACAGTAGAAGAACACCAACACAATGCTCGAGCGGTCGCCCAAGTTTACTCGTCGGATACAGGACTATGGGGTAACATCATATCAACACCCCTTCCGCCCAAGGAATCTAGTTCTAGCACGATCAATTCGTGGGTTCCCGATGTCCTAGTAGGGGATTCCCTTTACTGGGTGCTTGAGAAATCAAATATCCTTGAGTTTGATTTGTGTAGGCAGAGTCTACCTCTACCACTGGCGATGCACACGGACGCCGAGAGCAATTGCGAGTTTTTGGTTACGAGGGCAGATGGTGGTGGACTTGGCTGTCTCGTTCTGTCAAAATTCAGTGCCCAATTATGGAAGAGGGATACCGATTGTGATGGTGTTGCTTCATGGGTTCTGGGAAGAACTATCGAACTTGACAAGCTACTTTTCCTGAATTCAGTGAAGGAGAGAGGGCCCCTGAAGATACTAGGGTTTGCTGAGGCCAATAGTGTGGTAGTTCTGCGGACTGGTAACATCAAATTCACAATCCAGCTTCAGTCGTTGCAGTTCAAGGAACTTATTGACATCAACTTCGGGCGTCGCTATCATCCATTCGAAAGTGTCTATACTGCAGTTAATAGCATGCCTTTACATTGTGAGTACGACAAAAAACATTTTTATTTTCGATAATTGGATGATGGAATGCCGTTCATATCCTTCACATTTAGCTAACAATTTTATGTACAGTCACATCACTGGTTTCTTTTGCTGCTTGGTAATCTTTTTAGCATATAGTATTTTTTTGGCTGTATGTTCTTTTCTGATGTTTGTGTAGTTACATTCCATGTGATACTTATGATTTGGAAAAACATATGTTAGTATTGTGATTCTATAGTATTGTGATTTTGAGTTCCCTAGTGAAGCGGGTGGGTGTGCCTCCTTTCTCAAAAAATAAAGTAGAATTTGGTAATGCTGTTTTTTGCTACTAATCATATTATTATTATGATTGAATTATAGTAATGGACATCCTATAATAAAATAATGAAAAAACCCAGCCATTTTTAGCAATAATAGTTGAGCTAAATTTAATGTTGTCTGCCTATTGACGTATCCAAGAATTGTAATGGTAGTAGTAGTATATAGTTGGAGTGCAGATGTTTCTAAAGTTGAGATGGTGCAGATGTTTCTAAGATGAGATACATAATGGTTGGAAATTGATAACAATAATGACTTAGTTAGATATGCACTGATACTACATGAAGTTAAACTAGCTTGAATCGAATGAAATGTCAAATAGGTGGCTCAATTGGCATATTCTGAAACTTTCGTTTATTCAAAATTATTATCAATGGTCTTTTTCTAATCTTAAATCCAAAATAATGAGTTGGTTTTGTTCAATTATAACATTTAGAGTCCTGTTGCCAGTAGCAAGTTCATTTGTATCAGTTACAACACTAGTGACTACTTATTGTTTGAGAATATTCTCTTTATTGACTAGTACATGTTTTTATGTACTTGTTAAGCTTCGTTTCTATTTGGCTTTCGTTGGAATGCCTTTCCCTCCCTAACTTCATATTGTTGTAGGCACAGTCCTTGGTGGTGGACATGATGGAGCTGATCTTTTGGACATGACATAAGAATATTGGTCAGGTTTATTTTCTGTTGTGATTTATTAATTGAGTACGTAAGCTTATCTTTAAGTAGTAACAGAATGAAATAATTATCATCCCTTTGCTTCATGGATATGTTTCTGTTTTGGGATCATTATAATACCTAGTGCGATGTTGCAGTTATTGTACGATCTTAGCTTATTAGGTGGTTCGCTTAAATATTTTCTTACCATATCTTTGTTTTGCACTGCAACTCACATATGAAATCAGCCATTAGCCTCTAGAGTTATGGGCCATCAATTCGATGGTCAAATAGTCCACGTTCATCTTTCCTCGTAGAAGGTTTTCATCCATTACCATTAATGGGCTAGTATAGTCAAGTAGCCAACTGTTGCATAATAATTAATCAAGGAAATAGACAATATCATGGTATATTTAATGTGACCACAATATTGAATAAAGTACAATACTCTTCTCTCCAAGGAAATAGATGATAATATATACTACCTCGGTTCCTAAATATAAGATGTTTTGGTAGGCCATCTTAGCCTATCAAAACGAGTATTATACTACCTTCGTTCCACAATATAAGTTGTCTTAGCTTTTCTCTGAATCGCATGTATCTAGACACGTTTTAGTGTATATGTTCACTCATTTTAGTATGTATCTAGTCCATATTGAAATAGCTAAAACATCTTATAATTCGGAACAGAGGGAGTACTTTGCAACCGAGGTAACAGTACATTATTTGATAAAACAACAACAAAGCCTTAATAGTATATTATTTGATCTATATATATAAATAATTTTGATATCTATATACTTTATATTCAGACGTCGCCCACTAAATATTTGAGATTGGAAACATAAAAATCATTTAATCCTCCAACTTCAATTTGGAAATAGTATTGAACTTATTCATATTATAGTTTGTCGAGTGAGGTCCGATTACCTTGTACTACTCGAAGGTTTAATGTTTTCATTTGACCAGAACATTAAATAAATCCAAACTATTAGTACATCGGGGTTTTCACCTCAGCTGGCTAATATCGTTATGTTCTACCAATTCTGACCAAAGTACCCCTCCATTTTTGTTATTATGGATAATCTTCTCCAATGCATAATCAACATGGCTTGAAGCCATGGGATTCTCTCCTGATCTCATAATGCAAGTTTCTTCCTCTCGGAGGGCTACTTGAAACGTTTGGGCAATCCACGGGGTTGTGGGTGAATTACCGCGAGTCTTGTGTCAATGGTTTAGATAACTTCATGGAGGCACTTGTTCGACTGTTTGGTTGTAAGGTAGCACCCCTTCCATTTCCTGTCTCGTTCTCCCCAAGAGCATGTTGTGCTCTCGCATTTATCACTTCTCACCATCTATGCACCTCATTGAGCAACCCACTCTGTTGCTTCATCCACCAGTTTCCTCTCTTAAGGAGGCAAATTCAGTTTGTTAAATCTTGTCTCTAGCTAGTGCCATTCAGAAGAAGCTTTCAATCAAATGGAAGATGTTCTCCCAAGCTATAATTCTTTCCTTGGCTTATACTACCAGATCACCTCAACACTAGGGGCCTGCTTATCCTCCAAAATCAAATTGGTCTAAGCTAAACGTCATGTCCCCCATGTAGAGCTGATGCTCTATAAACTAGAGATTACCTCTTGGTCCATTGCCAATTCAGTCAAGCTTGTTGGAGATATCTTGCATACACAGAAACCTACGGGTGGCCTGGGAGAAACCCTAGCCACCACGAGCACCTCTCTTCATGTCTCTCCTCCCCGCATCACCGAAGGTCGAGCCCGACGAAGCCCATGTGACAGAGCCTTACTCGAGCCTTACTCGTTGCGGGCTTGCGGCTCCCCGGTGGCGGTGGCTGTGCGGCTTCGTGGGCAATAGTCGTCATGATCTGATTTCGGCGTAGGAGTCTCGGGATAGGGGCGGTGGCCCTGGTTCTTTGACGGTGCCGGCGCCATGGTCGTGTGGATGATGCGGTGGTCGAATTAGAAATGGAAATGACCTTCTCCGATGATGGCGGGGTATGGGACGCCCCCTCGACCTTTAGATGAGGTTCGATCTGGCTTGGCAGTGCTACACACGACGTCTCTTGCGGAGGCCCCCAAGTCATGTCTATTACCGAAGGTGCTACACACGGCGTGCATGCAGAGGTATCATGTCTTTTGTCAACAGGACTATGATGTAGATGTGGCCCGATTTTCACGGATTGACACGAGGAGAACGAGAGGGAAAACGAAGAACACGAAGAACGAACTCACAAATGGGTAACTCGCGAAGCCTACAAGGAAGAATAACCCGGCAACAAACCCCCAATGGAGAAGCCTCCGGATCCGAAATTCCAAGCCAACCACACGCTCAATGAAACTGTTTCTCTTACCGGCCGGTCCACTGATCCAATAGAACCCGCGGAGGGAAGATTGGCTTGTTCTACTAGAATCACCAAGTGAAAGAGTAGCTACAATAAGAGGGATGAATTCATCTCCACAAGAGTAGGGATGGAGGAGCCATGCTCAACAAGTCTAACCCTAGATCTGAAGAAAAGGGAGCTACTTATGGTCCATCCACGAGGGGGTAGGTGGGGAAGTAAGTGGATAAGGCACAAGGCTGGTTCGGCTCAACCCGCGTCGGCCGATAGTACCGGCTCACTTCGGGGTCACTGCCGGACCTCTAACAGAGAGCATTTCCGGCAATTGGCCGGTAGTTGGCCGGTAGTACCGCCCGGCCGGTAGTACCGCTTCGCGGCCGGTAGTACCAGATTTTCCTGGGACTCCTCGGGTTACGACTTGTTCACCATCTTCTTGATCACCGTCTTTAGGTCCCTCTCCCCCCTTACTCCCTGGCCCGTGGAGAGGTCGACGTCAGGCTCGTACCTAAGAACACATAGGACATCCGCTTGAGGCAGCAAACCATCCATGGAGAGATCGAATTGGCGAAGGGATAGGAGTGAGTTCTCCTTATCTTGCATAGCCTTGGCTCTAGATGTGTAGGCGTGTCGGTCATGGTGTTGTCCACATGTGGGGCTACATCATCTCCCCCCTCCTTCGGAAAGAGTCGTCCTCGACTCGTCACCATCTTGAACAAGTGGAAAACCATGGAAGGGAGATAAATCGGAGATGTTGAGCGTGTCATGCACCAAATGCTTGGAGGTTGGGATGTCGATCTTGTAGTTAGGCGTTGTCGTTGATGCGTTTGAGCACTTTGAAAGGGCCGTCACCGCAATGAGCAAGCTTTGATTTTCTTTCGTCTGGGAACCGTCTTTGCGGAGATGTAACTACACAAGATCTCCTTCTTCGAATATCATGGGCTTCTTCAACTTGTTGATCTTGGCGGCATGGCGGTTGGTGTGCTCCTCTAGAGTGGCTCGAGTGGACTCATGTAGTGTCTTCATGTAGTCGGCCCGCTTGTCGAAGTCCATGTCGGTGCGCTCCTGGAGAGGAAGTGGGAGGATGTCGAGGGTGGTGTTGGGGTTGAACCCATAGACAACCTCGAACGGACTTCGCTTAGTCGTCCTGTGCGAGGCATGATTGTAGGCGAACTCGGCATGCGGTATGCATTCCTCCCAACACTTGAGGTTTGGCTTGATTAAGGCGCGGAGGAGAGTTGATAGGCTTCGATTCACCACCTCGGTTTGGCCATCGGTTTGTGGGTGGTAAGCGGTGGAGAAGACGAGCTTGACTCCTAGCTTTGCCATCAATGCCTTCCAAAAGTAGCTTGTGAACTTGACATCTCGGTCCAAAACAATGGTATTCGACACTCCATGTAGACGAACGATACCCCTAAAGAACAAAGTTGCAATATGTGAAGCATCGTTTGTCTTGTTGTAAGGGATGAAATGTGCCATTTTAGAGAAACGATCAACAATAACAAATATGGAATCTTTGCCATTTTTAGTTCGTGGTAACCCTAACACAAAGTCCATGCTAATGTCAGTCCATGGGGCGTATGGATTGGGAAGTGGAATATAAAGATCATGAGGATTGGACGTAGACTTAGCTTTGAGACATGTTGGGCATCGAAGCACAAGGCGTTCCACATCCCGCTTCATCCGTGGCCAATAGTAATGTGTTGAGAGCATTGCATAGGTCTTGTCCCATCCAAATGTCCCATAAGAAACCCTTGTGCAAATAGAAATCATCGAAACCTTTGTCACATGACCACTTGGCAAAATAGGACCAAAAGTAGGGTCGGAGGCATAGAGATCTTTAATCTCATCAAGGCCTGAAACATTGATTTCAAGCTTGGCAAGTAAAATCATCTTGCGGGAAAGAGCATCCACGACTATGTTGTCCTTGCCTTTCTTGTCTTTCACGACATAGGGAAAAGACTCAATGAATTCCACCCATTTTGCATGCCTTTTGTTCAAATTGGCTTGGGTTTTCAAATATTTCAAGGATTCGTGATCGGAATGGATAACAAACTCTTTTGGCCAGAGGTAGTGTTGCCAAACTTCCAAAACACGGACTAAGGCATATAATTCCTTGCCATAAATTGGGTAGGTTAGGCGAGCACCATCTAGTTTCTCGCTATAGTAGGCTACGGGACGACCACATTGCATAAGGACGCCACCGATGCCAAGGCCACTAGCATCACATTCAAGTTCGAAAGTTTTCGAGAAATCCTCCAAAGCAAGTAAAGGAGCTTCGGTCAATCTCTTCTTAAATTCATGGAAAGCCAATTCTTGAGCATTGCCCCAAATGAAGGGTACATTCTTTTTGGTAAGCTCATTTAGAGGGCAAGCAATTGTGCTAAAATCTTTCACAAAGCGACGGTAAAACCCAAAGAGGCCAAGGGTTCTACGAAGTTGAGCAAGATTAGTTGGCGGTGGCCAATTGGTGATTGCCTTAATCTTAGAGGTGTCAACTTCAATCCCTTTAGAGGAAACCAAATAACCCCAAAACACAAGCTTGTCGGTGCAAAAGGTGCATTTCTTAAAGTTGGCAAAAAGCGAAGCATCACGGAGAGCCAACAAAACTTGCTTCATGTGGGTCACATGTTCATGCAAAGCTTTGCTATAAATAAGGATGTCATCAAAGTAAACAACCACAAACTTGCCAATGAAAGTGCGCAAGACGTGATTCATAAGATGCATAAAAGTTGAAGGAGCATTGGAAAGTCCAAAGTGCATGACAAGCCACTCATAAAGACCAAGTTTGGTTTTGAAAGCCGTTTTCCATTCGTCTCCTTCGTGCATACGAATTTGGTGGTAGCCACTTTTTAAATCGATCTTGGAGAAAATAGTGGCACCACTAAGCTCATCTAACATGTCATCAAGGCGGGGAATGGGATGTCGATACCTCACCGTGATATTGTTCATGGGATGGCAATCCATGCACATGCGCAATGTGTCGTCTTGCTTGGGGACGAGGATGACCAGAACGGCGCACAGACTCAAGCTTTCACGAACATGTCCCTTGGCGAGGAGTTCTTGAATTTGACGCTCAATATCCTTTGTCTCCTCGGGGTTGGTGCGGTATGGTGCTCTATTGGGTAGAGGGGCACCGGGGATGAGGTCAATGCGATGCTCGATTCCACGTAGAGGAGGAAGTCCGGGTAGTAGTTTATCCGGAAAGATGTCTTCGAATTCCTGCAAAAGAGACAACATAGATGGAGGAACTTGGGTTAGGTCGTTAGTGTCCTTGCCATCTCCCTTGCACAAAAGCACAAAGTGGAGTGTGGATGGGTTTGGTCGCACTTCCCTCATCTTACTTTTGGTGGGTAACAAGACTACACCATGGCTCACTCTATTCCCTTTCTCACTCATATTTGGCTTGTGGCGCTCACTATCGTGATGGTGGGTCACTCTCTCACCACTCAACTCACTCAATGGTTGCTCTTGTTGTGCTCGCACGAGTGTCTTGGCGTTGTCGGCAATTATTTGGCTACGAGTCGTGGGGCGAAGCACGAGGGTCTTGTCGTTCCACTTGAAGGTAACGTAATTTGTGCGCTCATCATGTATAGCCACTACAAGAAATATGCTATCTAGTGACTCTCCATATTGGTCACTGAAAGGTCACGTTTTTTCATTTGTGACCTTTTTGTGACCAAAAACTGTTGGTCAAAAGATGAGCGTCACTAATGAAACTACATGACCTTTTTTGGGAATTAGTCATAGACGTCTGTGACCAAAAAAAAGGTCACAAATTTTATGACCAAATTATTTGGTCACTGACAATCCGGACAGACCACGTCAGATCCAACGTGGCAGAGCTGACATGGCAAAATTGTGACCAAACAAAATGGTCGTAAATCCAAATCGGCCCAGCCCAGTTCGGTGTTTTAATGGGCTAAGCCCAACAATTCGCCATATTTCTACATATTTTTTTCCTGTTAATTTGATCAACTATATGGGCGAGGCCCAACATTTCAGCCATTTTATTTTTGGGCCGTGTCCTTTTTGGCCCAACTGTTTCAGTTCTTTTATAAAAGGTGGGTCCACTAGTCAAATGGGCCCCAATTGTCAGACTCTAGTAAGAGGGTCCCAGCTGTCAGATTCTGGTAAGGGGGCCCCAATTGTTAGGGTCCTATTCTTCATATTTCAGTTTGACAGTAAATTAATAAACATTATTTAAATTGGTACAACCAGTAAACACACTTAATACTTCAAATAACATCAAGATTCAGTGTGTGACATCATATAGCACTGGACATTAGACTTACATCACTATGCACAAATGTTCATAGACAACCAGATATTGTTCATACACAACCAGATATGCTTACTACTATATAACATAACTAGCACTAAAATTATAACTAGCTACTCTTGCTTTTGTTAGGCTTCAGGCTTCTTCAAATCTCTTTGGCCTGGAGCTCCTGTAAAAGAGGCACAAATGTTCATTTGGTTACGCATGAAAATCTACTAACAATAAATACTTACATCACTAGGCACAAATGTTCATTTGGTTGGGCATGAAGCATAATTATAAGTACAAATACAAAAATCATCTTAATTGAAGCGAATGATTTGCTAGCAGAGCATGAATAAGAAAGCAGCACATGGCAGGAATGTTGACAACGTCTCAGTCGATGAAACAGGAATAATGGATATTCACTAATACTTACAAGAAAAAGAGAAAATATCACAGTACATAAATCTATGACATAATTATATAGCTAACCCAAGGACAGATTGCAATGTTTTAATCAACATATGAAACTCAAAGAACTTTTCTGGTTAGCCGCTATGCATGTTAAGTTGCTAACGGAAGGATGAACATGATGTTTCTTATCATGTCATAGAAACAAAAATGTCTGCTTTTGTTGAATCCAGTACTGCTACCAGCCAATGGTATACATAGATAAGTAACAACACAATTTGGCCTATCTCAAAACTTAGCCACAAAATGGGAAGGACAAATCTCAATTACCATTCAAGAATATCTTATCACACTGGTTATCTATCACACACTGTATACAGGGTTATCTTATCATAGTGGATGGCTAAATAGTAGTACAAATGTTATGTTGATGGCTGCTTGATGGAAGGACTCACCACCACGACGAGGCAGATTGATAGATAACCAACGCTTCATCGTCTTCCTCTTCCAACTTCCGAAAAACAATCACCTAGCATTGGAAGGATCACACATCAGAACCATATAGAACATCAAACAAAGAAATGAATGGCATGCAGTATAAAAAAAGTTGCCATCCTACGAGAACATTACATTCAAGGAATGAAACAAAAAAAACATGCTACAATGAACGCTCATACAACAAGTAATAAAACTGTTAGGAGAGAGTAAACAGTTACTAAGCATGCAACAACAATTTTGATGGCTTTATATTTACCAAAAATGACAGGTCAGGTTACAAGTTATAAACCAAAAATGGAGCACCAAACAAATGTATATGATATCAACTAACTAGTCTAGATAAGTCTCGTACAGTTCAATATACAGGATTGAGGATTGCATTTGGTAATTCCGACGCAAAGACAATTTCATTAAGATATGGTTATTAGTATAAAGGTCACAGGTACATCTAGGCCAATATCCATGCAAGTTCCACTACATTTTATCATCTGAACATAGAAGGACTAGATCAACAGTATTTCAATGTTTGAAACAAAGAAACAGAATTTCAATGTTTAGACAGCAAAAAATTTGATAGATCACATGCGATTTAAATCAACCACTAAGGAGAGACACTTTCACACCAATATTTCGAAACATCTGTAGAATTTGAACATCAAAAAAATGCACTGTAGAATTTGTTTCTGAAAGAAGTACACATACTTAAGGTTTAATTAGGCCAGTAGCACAAAACAACCAATTAGTCTTACAGAAGTAAGAGCCGAAAAAACCTCCAGGTCTACACCTCAATGCGTCATAGCAACAGAACTAATAAGATGATCACCATGAAGAAGGGAGTCCGAGGAGCTCACCTAAAGGTTCTGGTGCGGCGGCAGGAGCTGAGGAAATAGTCCGAACTGTCGGAGTCAGGGGCCAGCCGAGCCTACTACCAAGCACGAGGTCACAACCAGCCCAGCAGCATCACCACCTGCATTTCACGTCAAAGCATCAATAGATGGAGTTGCAAAGTGAATATCCTAGGGGAAGCTACACTTTGCATATACACAGCCAAGGCAGGGTTTAAATAACCAAGTCATGTTTAAAAGAGTAAACTGAAGGAATACAATTAGCATGTGACCTGGAAAATATATACCTAGTATATATAGATCTATAACACATGTCATCACGTTGAAGCCAAATACTAGTAACTGATGATGATTAGTAGACAGAGACAGGATTCAGCTAAGCAATGGTTACCACAAGCAAGAGTGGACAACTGTGTAAGCAAAGCCAAACAAGAAGGTGGCTATCAATGCATAAAAGTAAACATAAATAGCATATGACAGCATAATCCGGCAATATGTATCAAGTCCACAGATGTCTAATACCAAATTACCACAATAACATAATTACAGTAATACGCGGTGCGGTCTAAATCAATGACAATAGGCACTCGTACATACTGCAAACACAACTATTGCCTACACATTGGCATGTAATTTAAATTGACAAGAGCAAAATTGGGGGAAAACAGACTAGTTGGGGGGAAACAGACTAGTTACAGGCTTGAGAGAAAACATATGCTGCATACAGTTGATGTCACATATCATAGAACTTGCGAAATAGTGTATGAACACCACAAAAAATGTGCTTACTACTCATGTCCGACATCAAAATCAAGCCAAGCACAAAGCAGTGGCAGAAGTTATAGCAACTACACGGGTTTCATTAACTCTAATAATCCCCAAGGCGCCGAATCGAGAGCAGAAGAAGAAGCAAGGACTCTACCTACAGGGGGTGTAGATAGATGCGCACCTAGCGGTGGACGTGGCCGGCGAGCTGGACCGCGGCGACGCATTGACGGGGTCCTCTTGTTGGGGAGGTGCGGATCTAGTGGCTAGGAGTCGGGACGAGCCGTCGGATCTGGCGCTGGTGGTCGATGCCGACGCGGTGCTGCTACCGCCGTCCGGATCAGAGTGTCGGGGAGGAAGCGATCCGGCGGACACCTTGTTGGGGAGGAGCGGACCTGGCACTGGTGGAGGATGCCGACGAGGGGACGCCCGCGCGTGCACCTTCGCCTCGTAAAGGGTGCCGCCCAGAGCCACTCGACGGAGCTGCGCGCTAGCCAAAGCCGCGCGCAGTGCTGGCGTGGGGCCTGGAGGACGCCGGTGCTCACTTTCTTCCGTCACGCAGGCGCTCGTCGCCGGCGTGCTTCGCTCGTCGCAGCGTGAGAGAGGAGAGAAAGAGGACGGGGTCGAATCGATCTAGGGTTTCCCCGGGGGCGGCGGCGACGTGCTGATTTATACCAGACGAAGGCGCTCCGGACCGTCGGATCGACATCCGACGGTTCGAGGTGCTCCAGCCAAAATGTCCAACGGGTCCAGAGTCTGGGATCAGGGGAAGTAAGAGCTAAGCTGGGCCAGTTTCGGCCCAATTATGATAGCAAAAAAAACTTTTGGTCTGAAATAAATGGGTTTTATTATCTACTAAATCTTTGTTGCAAAAATGTACCACACTAATTTAAAAAGATCAAATTTTACATAAATTTAATCAAATGGCTGAGTGTAAAAAAATCCCATCCAAATTCTTATTAAAAAAGAGAAATTCTACCGATTCAATAGGAAACGAGTCAAATTTGAATTACAAATCCTTCATATTTTGTTCGTTATTCGTAAAAATAAATTGGATACATAAGTAGCTATTTCAACAGAAACCCTAAACCCCGTACCCAACACTATTCTACAACCAAGATACAGCAGTGTGCCAATTTTGGCCTCATTCCGACAATTTTTGCTATGTCAAGGGTCATACCCTAGCTCATTTCAGTCGAAAGCCATACATCTTCGAACCTCGAAGCTCATTTCTGAGAAGGGTTTTTTCACAAAAACTTCCAAAACACGTGTTTATAATTTTTTCTAGGTTGTAGGTGACATATAAGGATGTCATGTGAATATTTTCCATTTTTTTGATTTTTTTTGAATTAGTTATGCCTAACCCTAGCCCGAAACCGTAACCGTGACCCCTAAACCCAAACCTAAACCTAACCAAAACTTTGATCCAGAGAAAACCCTTTAATATCTCTACAGAAAGTACATATTGTGAATCTAAAAATGATTTTTTCAAAAAATCATGACCAAACTATGCGGTGCTCGTAGTTCAAATCATGCCCACTTCCAGCGAAATCGGCAGGATCTTGTATTGTGAATTTGCAGTAGCTAAGTATGTTTTCATGTCCAAACCCAGGGTTATATGTACCTATATTATGGTCTACTATTTTCCATCTCATTGGACATTCCTCTTTCGGTGAGCCGTTTTGGTACCTGCTTCACAAAAACGGGTTGTTTTGACACTTAAAAAATGGAAAATGTGTTTTTTATTCAACAAAAACCCTAAACCCCGTACCCAACACTATTCTACAACCAAGATACAGCAGTGTGCCAATTTTGGCCTCATTCCGACAATTTTTGCTATGTCAAGGGTCATACCCTAGCTCATTTCACGAGATGCTGGTTCCTGCAATGTGAAGCAACTACCAAAAATATGTTATAAAATTGGATCACACCAAACTATGCGGCAAAAACCACCAAATATCTCTAAAGAAAGTACATATTGTGGATCTAAAATTGATTTTTGCAAAAAATCATGACCAAACTATGCGGCACTCGTAGTTCAAATCAGACCCAATTCCAGCGAAATCGGCAGGAATTTGTATGAAATGTTTGAAATAGCTAAGTATGTTTTTATATCCAAACCCAGGGGTATATGTACTTCCATAACACATTTTTGGCATAGTTTGTTCATACGTGCCCATATTGTACACAAGCATGCATGTTGGAATGGAGAATAATATTACCGAAGAAAGTTTTCATTTTCCTAACAGAAAAAATCATTTTTCATTTTCGAGTGCAAAAAATGAGTTATTTTGTGTTAGAATTTCAAAAAATACCATGGAACTAATTAAAAACCCAAATTTTATAGGTGTATGTTTGTATTTCATCATGACATAATTTTAGAATCCTGCATTTTTTAGTCTATCATTTGAATTGTAAAAAATAATTCCAAAATTGTATTTCAAATTCTTCAAAACCCTATGTAAAGCAATAATGCAATATTAGTGGTATTTTTTATTTTATGTTGACTAAAAACAGTCCCTAAAAGTTTATAAGGATAGAGGGCATATTTACTAAATTTCACAAAATTTATTTGGTTGAAATTGGAGTTCAAATTCAAAAGTTATAAAAGAAAAAATAGAAAAGAACAAAAAAAAAGTGAACCAACCGAGCCCCCGCGCCGGCCTAGTTAAAACAGCCCACTGGGCCCAAGCCCAGCACGCGCCGGGACAGCTTTAAGTAGGTGCAATGTTCTCTATGGACACATATGGTGTGGTGGCGTAGTGGTTACCTACGCCACGGAGGAGGAGAGGGACGCGGGTTCGAGTCTCCGTCTCGCCCAGATTTTTGCCAATATATTCCGAATAGGTTTGGTGGGCTCGGGTGGGACCCGCATGTCAGGTGCGGCAGGGGCAGGTTCTGGTGAGTGGGACCCGCACGAGGTGGGATTGGGTAGGACCCTCATGTCAGGTGGGGGTCTGGGGTGGGACCTGCACGTTAGGTGGGGCAGGGGCCCGCAAGTCAGGTTCCTGCAAGTGGGACCCGCATGTCAGGTGGGGGTCTGGGGTGGGACTCGCACGTCAGGTGGGACAAGGCCCCGCACGTCAGGTTCCTGTGAGTGGGACCCGCACGTTAGGTGGGGGTCTAGGGTGGGACCCGCACGTCAGGTGGGGCAGGGGCCCGCAAGTCAGGTTCCTGCAAGTGGGACCCGCATGTCAGGTGGGGGTCTGGGGTGGGACCCGCACGTCAGGTGGGACAGGGCCCCGCATGTCAGGTTCCTGCGAGTGGGACCCACATGTCAGGTGGGGGTCTGCGGTGGGACCCGCACGTCAGGTGGGGCAGGGTCTGGTGTGCGCGACCCACATGTCATTTGTGGCTACTAGTCCGACCGTTCAGATAAGTCAACAAGTCTCAATGGGTCCCACATGTTAGTGAGTCAAAACAATGGTGAGTAGTGCCACGTAAGCAAAAAATGACACATAAGCACTGACACGTAGACAAGATTGCTGAGTTGGCTGTCAATTAATACGAATGACCATTTAAATTGGTCGTAATCGGCTAGCAAAAAGGTCGTAGGCTAGTGCTGTTTACGTTATGACCAATTCATGCAATGCGACTGTGACCTTTCTCACCAAATTGGTCGTTATGTTTTCGGATTTAGACCCTCCAAAACAGCTTATGACCAAGTGGTTCAAAATGGTCATAGATCTATGACCAATTTTTTCAGGGTCACTGACAGAAGGTCACTAGTTGACATATTTCTTGTAGTGAGCACCCTTATCGAATTGCCAAGGACGACCAAGAAGTAAGTGGCAAACCGACATTGGTGCCACATCGCACTCCACCGTGTCCTCATAGGAGCCAATCTTGAAGGACACTTGAACCTTGTGTTGAATCTTCACGGTGCCGGAGTCACTAAGCCATTGGACGTGGTATGGGTGAGGGTGCTTGATGTACTTCAAGTTGAGTTTATCGCATAGCTCCTTGCTTGCAAGTTGTGGAAGCTTCCACTATCTATGATCACTTTGATTGATTTTCCATCGATGCCGGCTTTGGTTTGAAACAAGTTGCAACGTTGGGCGTCATCACCTTGGGTGTTTGTAGTCAAGACTTGAGTAACCACTAGCGTAGGGTTGGGATCACCATCACAATAGATGTATGCATCGTCTTCATCCAAGCTTTGCATCGTGGCCACCTTGTTCAATGCTTGGTACTCATCTTCGCTTGGTACTCATCTTCGCTCATGGACTCATAGTCCCCATTGTCATTGACGATCATCACCTTCTTGTTGGTGCACTCAAACGACTTGTGCCTTTGCCCTCCATACTTGTAGCAAGTGACATATGACTTGGCGGCTTGGGGTGAAGGCGCCGTCTTCTTGAAGGTAGTTGGAGGTCGAGTTGTAGCACCTTTGACGTTGCCTTGAGCATGGACTTGAGCCATGGGTTGTGTTGATGATGATGCTTTGTTGGCAAAGAAGGACTTGGCTTTGATGTACTTGAGCTCTTCCGCGACTTGGCGCTCGACATTCATGGCTTGATGCACTAGCTCAACAAGGTTCTCATAAGGTTGGAATTCTACTATCTTCTTTATGGATTACGTGAGGCTATTCAAGAAATGTGCCATTGATTGTTCATAGGACTCGACAATGTGTGCACGAGAGAGAGTTGACTCTATCTCCTTGTAGTACCCGTCAACCGTCTTGAGGCCTTGTTTGAACTCTTGTAACTTCTTGTACAAGTCGCGAGCATAGTGGTGTGGCACAAAACGCATGTGCATTTCCGACTTCATGTCACTCCATGATTCAATAGGAACTTCTAAGGAGGCTTGAAGTTGTTCCCACCAAAGTTGTGCATCGCCTTCGAGCTCCAAGTAAGCAAGGTCGACTCTCTTATCACTTGACACCTTGTACACACGGAATAGTTTAGAGACCTTGGATTCCCGTGCGATGTAGTCATCCGAGTCGTTGGTGCCGTGAAACTTGGGAATGACCATCTTGGGAGGATTGAAATGTGGTTTGCGCTCCTCATCTTCATCATCACGGTGGCGATGGCGGTCTTGGTGACGATGCCTTGGTTGGTGGTGTGGGACATAATTCTCATCGTCTTCAAGATCAACACGATTGTTGGCCATGGGCACTCGGCGGGCTCGATGTGGAGGTAGGTCATGACGATGATGTCGATGATCCTCATGGCGGTGTGGAGGGCCCAAGTTAGCATTTGGGTTTGCTATCTCTTGACGATGGCGCTTTTGATGGTGTTGAAGGTCTAAGTTCGCTTGTGGATGAGGCACTTCTTGGCGATGGTGCTCTTGGTGTTGTTGAGGATCCAAGTTCGCTTGTTGATGAGGCATCTCTTGGCGATGGTGCTCTTGGCGATGTCGATGTCCTTGATCATTCTCACTTAGTGTGTGGCTTCTTGCGGAGGAGCGGTGAGAACTTCGCGAGCTTGACCTTGAAGAGCGACTATGATCTCGTTCGAGAAGCTTGCTCATGGATCCTTGTAGTTGAGCGAGATGCTCATTGTTCTCACGTTGCGCGGCTTGAAGACGCTCTTCGTAGCGGCGTAAGTTGTCGTCTATGTACCTCTTGTGCGCATCCTCTTGTTTGCTCGTTCCGATGTCTTGTTCTTCCGTAGCCATGATAAGAAAACACAAGTGATATGTGGAATATGTGGTGGCTAAAACCTCTCTTACCTTCTTTGGATAGTATTCGAACAAGTGGGCTTGCCAAGATGAACCGATACACAAGAATGCGGTGACTTGGTTTCAAGGATCCAAAAGCAACTCCAGAACACACATGGCCTATGGGTGGATAGGTAAGGATTGTGGAAAGCCAAAGGAACAACCGGAAACCAAGATATTGTTAAGACAAGTAGAGAACCACGATGATTACAAAGCAAAACAAGTCGATCTCAAAGGATATGAGGAAAAACTCATAGAAACACACGCTATGAAAGGTAGGACTTGCACAACCCAAAAGGAGCTATCGATGGACCTAGCGAAGACTATAGCTCAAGTCGCACAAGTGCAAGAGAAACCAACTCGATTGCAAACTATTGGTGGGCTACAAGATTTGCACAAAGATACCACACCTATAAATTTTCATCAAGCTTGCATGACCTACAAGAGATATGGCATTGAGGTTTTTTTATTCTCTTTTCTATTGATTCTCTTTTGCCTCTCACTTGCTGGCCAACAAGAATTATTGCTACTAGCACATACAATGCTTGCTCGGAACACTACGAGGTATCAAGTGTGCAAAGCCCAAGCAATCATAGATGAGCAAGTTTCAATAGGATATATAGGTGCAAGAGGCTTGGCTACACAAGTGATGCAAGGTGGGCGGGGAGTTTATACCTTCCGACGATGATCTTCACTCTTGTAGAAGAATTTCCCTTCCTTGCTCACGAAATTTAGTGGCAATATAAAGTGGAGGAACCGCCGTGGTGATGTATAGCATGTCCGTAGCTTCGAAACGAGCCAAAGAACACCAAAAAAGGAGTCCGGAAGTGAAAGTTATGGCCAAAAGCGCGAAGCAGTTTTTCTGCTCGGAAAGGGATGCGGTAGTACCGCCCCAGACCTGGTAGTACCGGGAGCCCGGTAGTGCCACTCCAAACCTGGTAGTACCGGACCTCTAACAGAGGAGAACTACGGAAGTAGCCCGGTAGTACCGGAAAACTCGGGATTTTCAGATCTAAAACTAGGACAAACTTTGCACGCGATTTTGGGCGAAAAAACACAACTTCAAGCACCAAATCGGAGGGGAAATCGATGGAATTTGGCCATGGGAACGCAAAGGAAGATAGATCAAAAAGTCTAGCAACGGATCTATGGATCAAAACTTGCCCAAATGCACTCAAATCTCAGATCGATCCAAAAGCAAATTTGAGCTATTTTTTGTGGAAATTTTCGAAAGTTGGCAAAATTAAAAAAAAATTGGGGAATGGGGGGGTGGAAACAAGGTCAAATTCGTGTCAACCCTTGCTCTTGATACCAAATGATGTAGATGTGGCCCGATTTTCACGGATTGACACGAGGAGAACGAGGGGGGAAAACGAAGAACACGAAAAACGAACTCACAAATGGGTAACTCGCGAAGCCTACAAGGAAGAATAACCCGACAACAAACCCCCAATGGAGAAGCCTCCGGATCCTAAATTCCAAGTCAACCACATGCTCAATGAAATTGTTTCTCTTATCGGCCGGTCCACCGATCCAATAGAACCCGCGGAGGGAAGATTGGCTTGTTCTACTAGAATCACCAAGTGAAAGAGTAGCTACAATAAGAGGGATGAATTCATCTCCACATGAGTAGGGATGGAGGAGCCATGCTCAACAAGTCTAAAATCAAGTCTAACCCTAGATCTGAGGAAAAGGGAGCTACTTATAGTCCATCCACGAGGGGGTAGGTGGGGAAGTAAGTGGATAAGGCACAAGGTTGGTTCGGCTCAACCCGCGTCGGCCGGTAGTACCGCCCCGGGTCCGGTAGTACCGGGTGGCCGGTAGTACCAGCTCACTTCCGGGTCACTGCTGGACCTCTAACATAGAGCATTTCCGGCAGTTGGCCGGTAGTTGGCCGGTAGTACCGCATGGCCGGTAGTACCGCTTCGTGACCGGTAGTACCGGATTTTCCTAGGACTCCTCCGGTTGCGACTTGTCACCATCTTTTCGATCACTATCTTCAGGTCCCTCTCCCCCCTTGACTCCATGGCCCGTGGAGAAGTCGACGCCAGGCTCGTACCTAAGAACACATAGCACATCCGCTCGAGGCAGCAAACCATCCATGGAGATATCGAATTGGCGAAGTGATAGGAGTGAGTTCACCTTATCTTGCATAGCCTAGGCTCTAGATCTTGTCATAGGGCCCGTAGGCGTGTCGGTCATGGTGTTGTCCACATGTGGGCCTACATCAGACTATGCACGGCGAGACACTGTGAGAAGGCATCAAGTCATGCATGTTGTTGCTGGACTTAAGGCGATGCGATAGTGACCGGAAGCGTAGCGCGGTATGGGACGTCTCAACTTTCAGTATCTCCTCGAGTGGTATCCAACCATGGAGGTGTCGTTAGCCGGTCGAGTGATGATGGTTTATGCGGCTTCGTTGTTGAGTATGTGCACTCTAGTGGAAACACATGATCGCTGATCATGCAATGTCGAAGCGCATCTGCATCATGCTCTTATTGAAAGTGGTGGCACGAAGCTCTACTTTGGGAGGAAAATCCCAAGATATATCGACCTACGATTAGACTCATCATCAACGGCACACACAATGTTCCCTTCTTGAAGGCTTAGTCTAGTAGTAGTTGTCTACTTTTTCCATAAGGTTAGTGGTATCTTGGTGGAGTTACCGTTGCGAGGCATAAACCTATGATTTTTCTTCCTTTTTTGGGTCCAGTTGTTCGACTTTGATTCATGGCAATAAAGTCTGTAAAACTTGCCATTCCACTAGTCCAAAATACACGTACATGAAAAAATGTTTTAAGTGATTTCATAAGCTTAGCAATTGACCATTTATTTCTAATCAAGGTATTTGATTCACCGGTATTTTATCTTTTTCTGGGAGGAGTTGTAGGCAATAGAGCGCTCCTGTCCACGTTTATCATTGCGCATCGCTCGGCTGGCTTCTCGGGTGAACCCTTGTGGATGCCAGCATAGGGACCCCTTCTCTTTCTACCGACGGCTACCATTAGAGAGGATGCAGACGGGCTAAGCCTAGGCGGTAGACGGTGGCGGTGGGGTCGATGTTCTAGTGCCGTGGTGGCCAAATGTGCTTTGGTGAGGGATGCTCGGGTGTCTAGGGCTACACAACGGGGGGATGGCTTGAAGTTCCCTAGCATCTCGCCTCTCTCGGTGTGGCTTCAGCGACCTCCCGCCTGATGCATCCTCGACGGCTTGTCCGGGGCGACCCGCCCTCCTAGCTCTGGGCAACGGCCGTTGCATTAGGCTACCAATGATTTGTGACAGCGTTCTTGATGTTTGACGGGTTTGGCTGGCTCACGCAGATCTGACCTTCTATAGGGAAGGGGCGTCTCTATTGTGGCCGTGGCGATGTTGCAGCCCCGGAGGTTGACATGCCAGTGTCAGTGGATTTGCAGGTCAGCACTATTTGTCGATTGCACGGTGGTATGGTGCTTTCTTTCGAGGCTCTGGACGAAGATCTGCCTGGCATGTCGGTCGGCGACGTAAGTGTACATAATGGTCCTCCGTGGAGTCGCCATCGTGGAGTTCTCTGACACCCACAATCCCCGGGTCATGTTCTTCGGTTGAAGGCCCATGCCCGGCGCGTGCTGATGGCATCATCATCTTGACGTTATTCCTCTATATGGTCGGGTCTTGAAGATCATTGACCATGTTCACGCTTTCCATGGGCTCGGTCGGTGACGAGTCGGTTCCGTGTGGCGGCTTATGCGGCAACAACAAGAATGGTGTGTGATGGTTGATCGCGACAAGATCTTATTAGTTGGATTCTTGTTCCGACATGTCCGACTCGTCTTCCTGTTGGACTTCTCATGCTACAAAGTCAGAGCTGCTTGCGGTGACAATGACTTATGTGGGGTGGTCCGGTCGTGAAGATCTTCATCTTCCCGGTGTCGGTGGGTCCTACACATCTCTCTGGAGCTCCTCAACAGAATCAAAGATGCCAGTCTTATGCGCAAGGAGTCATCGGGTTGGCTTAGTTCGGAGTGGGTTTCGCAAGGCAAGGTCTTCCTAGGTAGTGGCTCTTTGCTGAAATAGTAGCCTAGAAAAGTGGTGACGACAACACTGGAGGGCAACCTCAACGACGACCCTCGTTTTTTGGTGTTGTGTGTTCTTCGTGTTGGTAGCACGAGTGGCTGTGTGTACCCTCGTGACGGTCGTGTTCTTTGACGGCTGGCAAGGGTGTCTATACCGGTTTTCATGGGTTTCCCGCTAATTAACTGGCCAACTCCCTTCTCCTTCATTAATAAAAATGGTAAATCGTTTGCCTTGGGACTGGGCGCTGGCGCAGTGGTGGGTGTTGCGGGTGCACACCCCACCGGCCGGAGTTCGATCCGTGGGGATCGTATTTCTTGTTCCCTTTGCTTTCTAAAAGCAGGGCTTTCAGGCCTATTTTTAAAAAATCTTTTGCCTTGTAAAAAAACAGCTTTTGGCCCCTCTCATATGTATTTCCGTAAAGTGCACTAACTGTTAAACCGCTCGAACATCATGAAATACAAAAATAAGTTAACTTTCCTCGTATAAATGTGTTTAGGTGAAATCTTTCACCACCGATCTCACTTTTACGATTTATACTGGAATGATCGTAGTATTTCACCATGCCATGCTACTGTTTTTTTGTGTGTATTACTATGTCTTAAAATAAATATGATGCACCAAGCGAATGGATATTTCGTCCTTTTAGTCTAGTCTTGACAATATAGCTTCGTCTTTTCCTGAATTAATATATAGGACAAACTTGATCGTCATCCGTAGAGATCTAGAGATGCAGAGAAATGGCTTCTTGGGTTATTTTGTGCGTGCGACCTACTATCCAGGTTTTGGATACCGGATGTAAAAAAAATCCCGAGGGGGGTCGGGATTTCCGGTTACCGCGGTTACCGGAAAATCCCGACCGGTTACCGGACGAATTTGAAAATCAAAATTCAGAAATTCAAAAAAATGGTTAAATTTTGGTAATTGTTTTGTCAAAATACGTTAAAATTCAAAATTTTCAAAAATTTCAGGATTTTTTGTCCGGTATGACCATTTCCCGGGGGTGCTCGGGATTTGCGGTTACCGACCGGTAACCGGAAATCCCGCCCGGTTACCCAAACCATGCCTACTATGTGGCATGCACTCTGCTCGTAGTCGTGTCTATTATGTTGAACTTTTATCTGACTCTGGCTAATGAATGTTGAACTGCACATGGTCCACTAGCTCCAAGATCTTTTTAATTTTATTTTCAAAAGAAACCTCTCCAAAACTTAGTAGTATAAGAGTCTTGGCTCCAGTTCTTGTTGCAGTCATGTGCACAAGATGTGACACTAGCTAGTTGCGTCAGCAGTGGGATCTCAAGGTCATGGTTGCCGCCGTGTCATTGCTTGCCACACCTGAGCTCGGCAAAAGAAAAAGTTCAGCAGTTGCTCACCGCCGTGTCGTTGCCGCCGTGTCGTTGCTCTCAAGGTCATAGTTTGAACTTGCAGGTGCATATTTCTAACTAAATGAAGTAAAAAAATGTTATATGCATGGAAAGAATAATTAGTCAATGCTCAGCAGTTCAAGAAAGTGTTTATTCCATGTTTCTTAGTAGTCAGCACACGTGCTACACGTAGTCAATACAGCAGGCTAATCTCACCTAACCAAGGAAATTTCAGTAAAGACACGGTATTCACTCTACTTGTATCTCTTCATGTCGTTGCACACGCATTCATCAACCATGCATTAGCTTCAGAGTCTTGAATCAGTGCAACACAGAGTTACAAACCATGTTCATTGAACAAATCAATAACTACACAATTTATCTTCAGCTACTCTTTTGGAAGCGCTCGTATCCCACAGTGAAACATGTAGTTGTAGTGAGGCGGTAGGTGAGATGTCCATGCATGGACCTTGAAATTTCCTCGAGGCCGAACACTTCCAAAGTAAAGGTCTCGCACGCTCACCATATCAGGATCCCCAGCTTCAGTTTCAGCAGAACGTGTCTGGCAGATAGCAAAAATTACAAACCAATCGTCAGAAGAAGTGTTCGTTGCTCTCCTAACATAGACGGGCTCCGCCATCTGCCATGGCTCAGCGAAATGTTGCCCGTACAGCAACATGTTCTTCAGCTTGATACTCCTAAGGGTTGCAAGGGCCATGCTCCAGAAACGGAGGTTAAAGTTTGCTTTCAGTAGTTCACTGAAGACGGCCGCACCCATGAAGCACCCGTTCAACAGCCTGGTCATGTCCATGGCTATTGCTGCGAGCTTCGGGTGGTCCTCCACGCCGGTGCTCCCGAAAGTACGCACCTTGAAGAAGTACCAGTATGCTTCTCGGGTCAAGAACCGCAGTCTGAGGGCTTGTGTGGTTCCAAAGCTTGCGATCTTGTCGGAGCGGCTTACAATTATGATCTTGCTGCCACTCAGTATGCAACTTCTCGCCGCTGAATAGAGCCTTTTCCATGCAGACTCTTCGATTTCCAGAAGTAGCTCGATGACGATCAGTGTCCTTCCACCGCCCATACCACGGTTTTTATGTTCGATTCTACCTCCATCTCTTAGGGTCTCTAAGCTTACATCTTTAAGGTCATCACTATTGAAACACAAAATCTGAGAGAAGTGGTTGCGCACCCTTTCATCATCGCAAGCGTGCTTGATCAGGGTGCTCTTTCCAACTTTCATGGGGCCGATGATCGGTAGGACAGACGGATTTTCAGTGGCACCGGGAGCCCTCTCCGGTGGTTGCAGCAGGAAGTTCATGATATGTTCCATCTCCATCTGACGTCCGAACATGCACTTGTCGAGCAGCAGATACATGTTGTATGGTTGACGGTGCAAACGTGGGCATCTGCATAGAAACATGACAAACTCACTCACATCTTCAATGGCGTCCCTTATGCTGCCAAGAACTTGCTCCAGCAGCTCAGTTTGCGCCGCATCTTCATTGTTGCCACTGCAGAAACATACACGCTTGGCAGGGTTGAACACAGATTGGGCAAAGGAGTTACTGACTTCAGGACCTTTTGTCATGTCTTCTCCATGGGCTCGGCAACTGAAGACGTCGAGGGTGTAATACCCCCTGTACATCTCTTTTCTCAATATGCTGAGTTGATGCAGCATGGACTGGTTTGTGATGAGCCGGCCATCTGCCTCCTCGATGACAACGCGAAGCCGTAGTAGCAGTCGTTGCAGGCTTCGCAGCCTCTCCACCTCGGTGGGCGCTGCCTTCTGCTTCAGGTATCTGTCCACAAGGAAAGATATGGATCTGCTGGCAAGCTCACCCATAGCAGCAGAAATCATTGCCTCCATGTATGTGTGTTTGAGAGCCTGATCTTAATTCTTCTTGAGCAATGTGGTACCGCAGCAGATTCAATTTATATACATATGAAAATTCTGTGAGCACTCGCACAATGGCATTCTTTTCTTTTATCTTTTGTTGACTGACTGGGTTGATAGTTATGTTTCTCTAGTGACTTTCGGCTAGTCTAGAAGGAGCATAAGAAAAACCTGACATGAAACAAAGACTTGATGACTGTAATTTTTTATAAAAAAACTTGATGACTATTTTTCAGACCCATGAAGTCCTTCTATGTTTGCAGCTTCAACATTCCGTTCAGCATGCGACTGGACACTTTCAAACATGAAAGTGACCCTGTCCTGATGCAATTTGCTCTGACGTTAGCAGTTTGCCAAATTCAGTTACCGGATCATTTATATCGTATAAGCATCATTTGATCATTATGACTTCTTATTTACTCAATTTATATTTCTAATCATTAGAACATACATTGGCACGGGGAAGTATACATACTGTGATATATTATATATTAGCATCACCAAATGGACAACGTATACATGGGCGAGCAAATCTCTCCAAACGAGAGAACCGAACAAACATAACACAAGAGTACGTGCTAGGAAAAATTTCCACAGGTACAATCTCCATCCTACGTACTGCTCACATCAACGTACCATTATGATAGTATAATAAAGGGAGCTCACGAGAGCAGAGCTAGCTGAGAGCCGAACGAACGAAAGCATCAGTGGCCGCCACCAATCCCTCCACCTTTGCCTATCCCGAAACCAAATCCTCCTCCCTTGCCAAAGCCTCCTCCAAAACCGCCGCCGCCACCACCACCTCCTCCGCCTCCTCCGCCTAGCCCGCCACCATTGCCTATGCCGCCACCGAGGCCCCCACCGTTTCCGATGCCACCTCCGAGCCCATTGCCAATGCCGCCTCCAAGACCGCCGCCCTTTCCGAATCCAGCACCAATACCGTGGCCTCCGCCGCCACCAAGTCCACCACCGACACCGGTACCGATGCCCTTGCCGATGCCGCCTCCAAGACCGCCGCCCTTGCCATACCCACCTCCAAGGCCTCCACCGAGGCCCTTGCCGATACCGCCACCCTTGCCATAGCCACCTCCAATGCCTCCACCGAGACCCTTGCCGATGCCGCCGCCAAGACCGCCGCCCTTGCCATAGCCACCTCCAATGCCACCGCCAAGACCCTTACCGATACCGCCACCAAGGCCATGACCGATGCCGCCACCGAGGCCTCCACCTTTGCCGATGCCACCGCCAAGACCTCCACCCTTACCAAAGCCACCGCCGATGCCATGGCCTATTCCACCACCAAGACCGCCACCTTTTCCAATACCTCCGCCAAGTCCTCCACCTTTGCCGATGCCACCACCAAGACCTCCACCTTTACCAAAACCACCGCCAATGCCATGGCCTATTCCACCGCCAAGGCCGCCACCTTTACCAATACCTCCGCCAAGTCCACCACCTTTGCCAAACCCGCCTCCAATGCCGTGACCAACACCGCCACCAAGTCCACCACCTTTGCCGAACCCACCACCAAGGCCGCCACCGAGTCCATGGCCAACGCCACCACCTAGTCCTCCACCGCCACCTCCACCATAGCCGCCACCGCCGCCTCCACCGAGACCTCCACCTTTGCCGTACCCTCCACCGAGCCCACCTCCAAGCCCCTTGCCGAAGTGCTTCTTCAACAAGAGGAACTTCTCGTCGGCGGCGTGCTGTCCCTTGTCTGCCACGGGCCTCGCCCACGCGCACACCGCGGCGCTGCTCAGGCAGAGCAGCAGGGCGAGCGCCACCGCCTTGCTGTCCATCGCTCCACCTCCTCTCCCCATTGCTGGCTGGCTACGAGCTACCGAAGGAAGAAGGTGCTTCTAGCTTGGGTCTCCATTGTCTGCAGCAGCTCAGTGACCTTTATAGCTGCTGGAAAGCTGCGTAGCATTTACTCACCGTCAGCTGTGCACTGGACTGGCCATGTCCCATGTGAGAAGAGGTGGTGGGGGAGGTGGCCATGGCGGTAGCGCAATGAATTGAAGGAGCATGCAGTTTGGTGGTTGGGGTGGTGATGGGGAGGAGTAAATAGATTCTGCAGGGGACAGGCTGGTAGATGGATCGGCCGGCCGGACGGAGAAGAAAGAGCAAAACCGGCGACTCACACGTTACCCTAGCCTATGCTACATCGAATCAACGGCCCCAATTCACCTGGCCGTGGAGAGAGAGAGAGAGTTCACACTTCACATGTTGGAAATAAATCATGCGTATCAGTTTGGTTATGTAGTACACACGGTGATTCTGCACTGATATTTTTGGGCATGGTGGAAAATGGGAATCGATTCCTGCAAGAGCCATGCAAGTCATTAATTGAGGTGGATGAATGTTGGGACATGCTATGGGTGATCTGTAGTGGACTGGTAGAGTGGTACAGTGTGTGTGGATGATGCGCTAGGATATGTCACAAGACCATGGTACAGTGATCACCGTAGAAAATATTATGGTGTCTTCCAAAACATTATTAAATATATACAGTTAGCATTGTGGAATTTTGTGCAATGTGGAATGTTCATATTTTGGCATACAAATTTGTTTAACTTGAGGAAATTTACTCATTGTTACAATTGCACGGGAAATAACTGCAAGTTTGTTTGCTGGAATCGCTTTGCCTGGGCACGGTTTTGCAGTTGGAAAATTCATGTCTATGTTGTAGATTGATAAAATCCATGCATTTAAAGCTCACATATGTAGTCGTACTGTGCTACAGTTGTGGATGATCTGTAGCGGTAGTGTGGTACACTGTGTGTCAGTGTGTGGATGATACGCTAGGATATGTCACAAGACCATGGTACAGTGATCACGACTAATCCCATGTGCTTGTGAAAACCCCAAATGGAGCCCAAGCTTCAGGGATCCTGTTTTTTGAAAAATTCGAAATCAGGATTTGTATGTTTCAAAAAATTCGGCAATAAGTTCTAGGTATTGACAATGTTGAGATCTACCAATTTGCAAATTCTCAATCCAAAATGGAAAACGCTAGGAAACAGCCGAGGGATGGAGCGTCTCGTGACCTCCTCCTCCCGCGTGTGATGCGTGTCCTATGTGGACCCACCCACGAGCGTCTTCCTCCCCCAATTCTTATCCTTCTGCGAATCGAGAGGCAATCGATCGAGCTCTCCGGTCCCCCATCCCGCTACCTTCCCCGCTGAGCACGTCGGCTCCGGCGACCACCAAATCGTGCCGCCTTCTCCTCCGGTGGTAGTGGCTACCTCCTCCCCTTCCTCTCCGTCTCGAGCCTCTCCTCATCCCCATCGCGCACTTGCGTCTGGAGGCCGGCCAGCTCGCGCCCGAGCGACTGGCGTCGTCTCGTGCCCCTGGAAGTTGACTTGGCCGGCCACCTCGCGCAGGCATTACGCCGCCACCATGCGCCATGGTTATGGTGCTGCCACCCCGCGCCACCGGTGGCCAAGAGGGGCCAGGCTGTGCTTCCAAGGAGGACGGTGGCGCTTCCATTGGAGGTCGCTAAGTCGCTCGTGCTGGTGACTGAGAGCAGCAGTGCTCGGAGGGCGGCGTTCCTCCCGAAGGAGAACGGCGACTGTGCTGCAAAGGAGCGATGCGGTGCTCCCATGGGAGGGCGTCGGTGCTGTCGAAGGAGAGTGGTGGTGCTCCCATGGGAGGACGGCAATGCTGCCAAAGGTGCGCGGCGGCGCTTATACGGGAGGGCGGCGGTGCTCCAAAAAGGAGGACGACGGCGGTGCTATCGAAGAAGGGTGAGAGTGCTCCCATGGGAGGTCGGTCGTGCTGTCAACGGACCTCGCCGGAAGATGTTTTTGCTACAATGCTACAATGTAATAATTTTTTTGCTACAATCATTCTCTGGTTTTGCTATAATAGTACAAGTTGTTGCTATGAGGTCTCCGATGAGGTCCTCGTCGATGTGCATCAACGGGTCGGTTTTGCTACAGTAGCATAAAATTTTTGCTACCAGCCGACGAGATTTCCGGCGAGGTCAGCATTTTTGCTTTATGTTTTCTGGACGAACCGTTTTTGCTACAATGTAGCAAAAATGCGGCGTTTGTAGCAAAAGCGGATAGTTGTGTAGCAAAAGCAGAATTTTGGGGACACGTGTCAGCAGTAGGATCCGGGGGCTGGGAAGTTTTAAACCCCCGGGGGACGCCTAGCACTACCCATCCAAAATTCATTATATTGTGGGCTACATAAAAAAAGACAAGTCAGACAAATTTTCAAGTTTTGAAAATTGCAGTGTTCACCGCATCCATATCCATCCATTTATTATTTTTGCTCAGCCCACAATGTAACTAATTTTAGACTAAAATTTGCAAGATTGTATATCTGAACATTATCTATCACTAGAATTCTTAATTTGACGAATTGTTTCAAACATAGAAATACTGATTTCGATTTTTTTCAGAAAAACAGGATCCCTAAGCTCGGGCTCCTTCTGATGCTGCATAAGGAGGGCAAGAATTTCAGCACTGTGTTAGGTGCCTGTACGAATGTTTTCAGAATTTGAGATATCATAAGTAAACAACAGCACATGTAACATGTATTGAACAGACAGACCCATTATGCGATGCTCGTCACCGGGAAGTCGAGTGATTCCCGGATTTTGAAAATGTAGAAATATCAAACTCTCACTTGAATCATATAAAGACAAATCTAACGGTGCCCCCCAATTAGTGTCCAGATTTCTCCTTTGGGAGCATATCGAACATGTGTTCGCAGAAGGTCAGTCCGGTCACTCAACGGTATCCTCAAACAAATACGGTATTCTGAAAAAAAGGGCACAGATCCTTCTCCAGAGTACGAGTAAGCCAATATTAATGTTAGTTTTGAGCCATGGTCATGCAACCATGTCCTCTTGTCGATGAAGGCTTTCACCCCTTGTATTATCCAGGAATTATTGAAGTCGAACAATTGTATCTCTTCCAAAGTAGTGTGCTTCTAATAATCAACGAATGGCAAGTGTTCTTGCTTGTTTAGATCCTATTTCAATCGGAACTTTCCACGTCGATCCTTTTTTATTACGTCTTGTTTTTGCTCCTATATTGGTCAATGTTCTCGCTACTAAAGATAGAGTTTTCGTGGATGTTCTTTCTTTTCGATTGGTCTTTCCGAGTGATTCACCTCGTAAACTCGGGCCTTCATCCGTATGCATCTCCCACAAAGACTCCAAAATCCATCCTGAACTCCGGTTCGGCTCTTTTATTTTGCAAATAAGAATTATATAATTCAAACTAATTATACAAATAGTTTCAAAATTCAAAACAATATAAATTTAACTTAACTAGAACATTAAAATAAATTTAAACCTTTTTCTTAGGTTAGCATAAATTTAAACCTAATCCACTAAGTTTCTTAGTTTATAGTGATACTATTTTTTAGTCAATGTTTTCCTGTTTTCTTATAATTGGGCCACCATTGAAAAGCGATTGGGCCGGCAAAAACTGGCTAGGAGGGCCCCAGCCTCTAGTAAAACATAAAACCGTTGGCCCACGTGTAAGAACAGGATCCCAAAGATTCGTGAGATGATGACCAAATTGTGTTGAGTCGATATAGTATTCGTCTGGAATTTATTTCTTCCCAGAACAAATTCAACACTTGATCCTGTAACAGCATCTGATAGTACTACAACCATTGGAGAAAGGGGAGGTCGGAGGTTAACGAATTAACCGAGCACCTTCTTCTTGCCAACCATGTTCTCGTCGTCGCTTGCCTTTCCGGTGCAGCTGACCCCCTTCTCGTTCTCCTCCTGCTGCAGCTGCTGCACGTAGCGCTCGACTCCGGCTGCGACGCTGCGGCTGTGCTCGCACCAGCGACAGTTTCATCATCGGTGGGGATGTTGAAACTCCGGCGATGACCTCCTGCCGATGATGGCGCCGATCAAAAACGCCCACTCACACTTGGCGAAAGGCATGATTCAGCTGGAGCACTCACAGGTTCAGTTTGCAGTACTAACTAAGAAACCAAAGGGCTATATGCAACGAGCCTATGTTGCCGTATATATACCTGGGAACTAATAATATATGGAAAGAAGGTTGACGCGATCACGGAATCAACACCGAGCAACTAACACCTCACCATGAAACAAATTAAGCTAGGACAAAACACATGCATATGGCGCCAGTCTGTAAAATAACTCTAGCTAGTTTTGAAACTTTAACAGACCAAGTAAGTTGTAAAGAGTAAAGACCATGCCACTAGCCAAAAAAAGATGTAGTGTCTAACAACAGAAGGGAGGGTGATTTTTTCGTGCTTGCGACATATTGCATTTTGTTCGTTGTGTCCAGCGGCACAGAGCTAGGGTGATGAAGGTGTTGCCATGGCGATCACCAATCGCTCAGGCCAGGACATTGGAGCACTAGTTTTCAGTCGAAGAAACTAGGAACATTTTTTTGAATTAGATTATTATGGGAACACTTGATTTGAAGCCTATCGATGGAAAACGTCCGGATCTAAAATTTGGACATCTTTGAAAGTAGGAGGACGATAGGCACACACTTTGGCATGCATAGGAAAACGATGTTTCGCTGAATTGCAGCCGCAATCCATCATTATTTCCTCCCACAAGTAGTGCATCCATCAGTAGATCGTGTGGCTGTACTGAAGTCTGAAACATCCATGAACACAATTCACTAGAAGATCACGAATACATCAACCCGATACCACCTACTTGGCTGGAGGAGGAGCTGCAGCACTCTTCTCCTCGCTTACCTTCTCCTCGTGGCAGCTGACCCCTGCCTTCGTCCTCTGCTGCTGCTGAAGATAGAGTTCGACTCCGGCGGCGACGTCGCGAGCGTACGTGCACTTGGAACAGTCATTGTGGGGATGGCTTGATCCTGTTGCCACCGCGCCGAAGATGATGCCAGCAACGAACGCCAACGGGACGACGGCCGCCATGATTCAGCTGGAGCGCCTCTCAGCTTTTGAACGAACTCAACTACAGATCCTACAAGCTAGGAGAGAGAGAGGAATATATGAACGAACTCAACTACAGATCCTACAAGCTAGGAGAGTGATTGCCGTTAGCGGTGCTAGTGCCTGCATGTGTTGGATGGATAAACGGAGACCAGGCAACCTGATGAGAAGATAACTACAGAGACCCGATCAGTATGACGTAGTCTAACAGAATTCAGAACAGCTCATGCCAAACAGGTTGAACAGATCACAAAATGAACGCCGAATTAACAACCAACAGATTAAAAAAATAACAACCAACAGAATAAAGAGAATAGGACGGATTTTTATATGTGGAAATATAGTACTTTACATGTTATCGAGAAATCACAAAACAAATAAAATATTCATTTCTCATATAGTGGTATTGCATTTAGAAAAATGATAATGTGTTATAAAAACACTTGGTTATTTGAGTTCAGTACCACCATTATAATCCTCAATATATATTGTTGAATTTGCTAGTGGGACTTATAGCCCATAGCTCAAGTAAAATTCTGAAATTTTCATATCCCTCATTCATACATGTCAAGGGCTCAGACCAGGGGCGGAGCTGGGCCCCGGGCAACCAGGGCCATGGCCCGGGGCGCAGCAAAAATAGCAGCCTGCTATCTATACAGAAAATAATTTGGCCCGGGGCACAGCGCAAAACTGGCCCAGTTTGCTGCTGGCCTGCCATGCTCGACCGCGAGCGAGGCCGCTCGCTTGCTCGCTCGTTTCGGCCTCCTATGTCGCTCGCGTCCTTGCTCCTGCGGTCGGCGCACCAGGGCTGCCCGATTTGCTCCGCTGTGCAATCATCGGCCGGTGGCCCGGTGCCGTCCGGTTGCTGCGGGCTAGCTTACGGCTCTGCCTTACTGCTCCTCACTTCTTACAACTCAGCGGACTGCTGAAACTGCTTAAGATTCTTGACTGGATTGACGTGATGATTTGCCCTCGGCTGTGCTCTATGCTCTCCCCTTAGCTAGGTAATTTTTCACTAGTTCAATGGGATACTAGATTTATTAGTAATTGAACTGATTGGTTGAATTAAAATTATTTGTAAAGGATATGATATTTTAGGAGCAAAAGATGAAAATATTCTATCCATTAACCTCAAATTTTTCATGCCATTATTACAAGAGATTTTTTTGGCTTTTTTATCGAGGTTTTTGGCCCTGGGCTTGCCGCAATCCTGGCTCCGCCACTGGCTCAGACTATTGTTTAGTTTCACACTGCTAGGTAAGAGGACGTTAGAATTCATTATATAGAAGGGTTTTCTACCGCTCACTAAGGTGTGAGAAGAGGAGTGGCTCACGCGCGCTCCTTCTACGCCGTTCGCCTCGCACACAGATCGCCTGTCTTTCGAGCCTCTGTTTAGCTTAAAAAGATAAGGCGCTAGCGCAACGAACGCTGCTATGCGTCCCACCCCAACTAACTAGTGCTTGACTTGACTTTCCCCCACGCCCTATCCAATGAATAAGGAGAAGGCCGACCTATCGATGACCGAGCCAGTCTGATCTCCTTTATACTTACCTCAAACAACGAGCGAAGTCGAGATGTTGATGAGAAAGGGACAAGTCTCAAGGCCAAAGAGTGTTTTTTGAAGGCTACTATGCATCCTTACGAATACAAGAGTGGTTTTTTTTGTTTTGGGTATAGCAGGACTTGAACCTGCAACCATTAGGTTAAAAGCACAATGCTAGATCTACCAACTGAGCTATACACCCGATTTTACCAGAAGGCTTGGTGCGGAAAAGAAAAGAGGGCGGCCTGGCCCCTTTTCTTCTTATCATATCACAAGGGCGCGGCTCTGTATGGGGCTCGTACTGTGGAGCAAGTCTGGGATGGGAGTCCTTTCCACTCATTGAGGATTCTATCTAAAAAGAAGGTCAACGGGGGAGACTACAATAGCTCAAACTCAGACTATCTACGAAAAAGGGAAAGTCGTCTTTCCTAGTGTTCGACCGAAAGGAGTTGTGTTCTATGGTTTGGCGTTGTGGAGGTCCAACACTCTTCTAAACGAAGAAAGATGGATTCACGCTACCTCCTACTCCTACAGAAGATCGATTGGCGCGAACTTCTGATCGATTTCTTATTCATTGTTGCCGACCCTTACATCATCATAAAGAGAATCAAGATATCCCAAGAACCCAGCGGCGGGATGAATGAATAGCGCTCAAGAACAAGCAAGGGATGAGCGCACGGGAGCGGCGTTGCTTTGTGGCTTTATTATCACATTAGAGAAGCGGAACCTCCAAGCTCAGACATCTCGAACTCATAAACTACCCTTCTATCCCACCCTGCTCCTCCGACATCGGAAGTAGAACTACCTGACCGAAGGAGATAAACAGGAAGGGAAGACGGTCATACAAAGGCCGAATAAAGCTCTCTTGAAGCAGCATCTGAATAGACCTAGAGTCACTTAGTACATGCGAACCCTTTAATAAATAAGAATTGAGAAGTATGAAATATGTGCATCATAACAAAAAAAAAAAAAGGCCGAACTAGTAAGACTAATGTCTACTTATTTATACCTTTGAGAGGTCCACTTAGACTATTATTATTTTCTCTTTAGCTACTTAGGTTATATAAGATTCAATTCAATCTCCGTGAATGAGCCGAGTTTAGATCCATGAAGGTTGTTTGTATTTTTGTTGTTCGGAAGATTAATTGTGTTTAACTTTTTAGTCATTAAACCGACGTGTTAATTAATCAGTCATTTATTCTTTTCTAATTGCATTTGCTTTCTTCCGCACCACCGTTCCATCTCGATATGCTCCTCTCGGCGACTCCATCCCGCCGACCGCATGCACGATCATCCGGGAGAGCAGGCCTCTGATACCCCATCTCTCTGATCTTGTACCAAGAGAAATTTGATAAGGCTTTTGGGGAGCTTCTCGATGCAACTACTCATGTTTACCGTCTTCGCTACATCGACTACCTAGACTCCATCACCATATCGGACAGCGACAACACCGATGCCGCGGATCGTCCAACTCACATATTTCACGTGGATGCTTCTGATGTGGACATCGCCACAAACAAACAACGAGCCGTGAAGAGTTATCTTCTTCCCATCCACCGTGAGTACTCCCTCGAATAGTCTGTCTTCAACTCGGCACGAGCATGCGAGATGGTACCCTCCAAAGCCTAACCGATCTTTTCAACATGACCACCCTGATAATCCCACATCAACACCGTGGTAATGCAGCAATGAATGTGCCAAGGTCGACGTACCAAACATACTGACATTCTTTGGGTGGAGGTCGCCGGTAGCCACTAGAACATGGCTCTTCGCATCGACAAAGGCTAGAAGCCATCAACGACGATGGCGGGCCCTGCCTAGGCCGGAAAGGAAACCATGTAGGGGCCAAACCGTGAAGCTGCACGCCGGCAGCCAACCACACTGACAACCGCACCGACAAACGCTTAGCTTCATCTCTCTAGCGAAACCGAGCAGGCGATGATCACATTCATCAATATGGCGTGCATGTAGTGTAGATCCATTCATGCGTGCCAGCCGCCAACACTCGTCATGCGATATGCGTTTTAGGAACACGTCGATGGAGTAGACCAGAGCGCTCCAGGAATGTACGGCAAGCGGCACACGATGGCCGTATCTGGTGCACAAGGTCTGCCAGGCCGACAGAAGAGGAGGGGGACTAGGTTTGACTGGGAAGAGACGAGATCATCAAGGTAGATGTCGTCAAGGGAGAGGCAGGAGGAAATCCTCACCGCCGCCGTCAGGCGGCTTCCTCGGGCGATGGTGAGGTGGATGGACGGGTGGTGGAGTGCTTTTGCGACGCACGACACAGGTGGCCTCCTCAGTCATCTGCACATGTGCACAAGCATTTTATTTTTTGAGGATAGACACCTGAAGGCATCTTATATCTTATATTGATCAAGGAAAACAACATGTACAAATGAGATACAACGACGCAACACGGCCAGTACAAAATAAAATATAATGAAACTCATACTGGTAATCTTTTTTCTCGCATCGATCGCCGGCTTGAAAGTGCATGGTTGCCCCCATGTGTGGTTTTGGTAATTAATGACAATCTCTATGGACTAATATTTGTATTTAGCTATATTTGTAGGTGTGTCCATAAGCTTTGCTTGATCTCCATATGTTGGAGTCAATGCTAAGGGAAGAAGTTTATGGGTTGATCAAGGCTAAGTGCGGGTTGATCAACATTCAAGTCCAAGTGAAGATATGCCGAAGAGTGCTTCTCCCATCTTGGTGTATGGGGGAGCATCATGTGAATCTTCACCAAGCGAAGCGCAATCAAGGAAGGTGGTTCGTCTTGAGGAGATGAAGATCGTCTTCTTCGACCTCAAGTGGATTAATGCGCAAGAAGGTATGATCTTGATAGGGTTTTTATTTTACCGGTCTCATGATGTTAGTTGAGAGACCGGGTTATAGGATAGATAGCCGTACTATCAAGAGGGGCTCTCGACCGAGTATCTTGATCGTATCGTTCGTGGAGAGCTCAAACCTTTGCATCCTTGCATCCTTGCAATCATCTTTATTGGTTCTTATTTGGATCTTATCGTGGTGTGGTCTTGGTTCTTGTCGTGCTCATCATGACAAGGCGAAGTTCACCGAAAACGGTTTTTATATACGTCTTCTATTGCGGTTTCGGTATTGGAGATTTTGCCGGTTCATCCGTGCGAAAGATCTATCTCTTCCATTTCTTTGCAAAATCTCCATTGCTTGTTTGCCATTTTCAAAGGTTGCTTTTGTCGTCCTCTTGCCAACAAAATTGGTTTCATGTCATTCGGACTTCAATTGCAAAAGAAACGGCATTTCCGATTTGCGAAAAAGAGTTTTTATCTTTCCCATTTGTTTTTATAATATCTTGTTGGACTATGATGTTTCTCTACATAATCTTGTTGTGCTCATTGTGACGATTCCAACGAGTCCAAGATTATCGAAAACGGAGTTCATTTGCAAAAGTTATGGGGCTTTGGATTTACTGTTGGATCTACCACGGAGATGGTCCGGAGTCTCCGGTCACACCGGAGTCTCCGGCCCAAAGGACCCGGAGTCTCCGGTCCCCTATGTTTCGCTACCAAATGCCTTTTGTGGTGCGCTACTGTATTGGGGTCCGGAGATACCCCGGAGATGGTCCGGAGTCTCCGGCCCAAAGGACCCAGAATCTCCGGCCTCAAGCTTTTCTCTGCTTTCTGCATCTTTGTGGTGCGGCACTGGATAGGGGTCCGGAGTATCCCCGGAGTGTGTCCGGAGTCTCCGGCCTAGCCGGAGTCTCGGGCCCTCTGGACCGGAATCTCCGGCCTGCCCCGATGACCCGAAATACCCGGAGTCTGGCCGGAATCTCCGGTCCAGGGCCGGAGTCTCCGGTCTAGTGGCCTCCAACGGCTAGTTTTTGAGGGGACCTATAAAAGGCCCCCTTCTTCCCGAAATCTGTGAGTGTTTTTTTTGTGCAGCACGTTTTTCACTCTCTCTCCCACCATTGTTGCCCTTGGAAAACCTTTCCCTCTCCCAATCCCTCCAATGATTCTTGCCCAAATTTGGGGATTCAAGAGATGAGATGTAGATCTACCATTCCACCAATCAAATTATCCTCTAAGTGAGGGGAACTTAGTGGATCTAGATTTTGGGGTTGCTTTGTGTTCATCCCCTTTGTTCTTCCTCTCAAATCCCTCCCTAGCATTAGTTGCTTTGGTTGGATTTGGGGGTGAAGAACTTGACCACTTTGTGTGTTCTTGCCTTTTGCATTAGTTGCATCGGGTTGTGCTCTCCACGAAGATTCGTGGGATCGAAGTTGAGAAGCTTGTTACTCTTGGGTGCATTGTGTTCCCAAGAGCTTGTGCCTCTTGGGTGCATTGTGTACCCTAGACGGTTGGTGTGCCGCGAAGCCTTCGAGTTGTGAAGCTTCGGCAAGATTTGGGAGCCCCCGATTGAGTTGTGAGTGTGTGCCCAAGAGCATTGTAAAGGCTCCGGATTCCGCCTCAAAGGATTCCGATAGTGGAAGGTGAACCAAACCCTTGGGTGCGGTTCATCGGAGAATAGGGTGAGGCCTTTGTGGCATCTTGAGTAGGCCTCTTGTGGCTAGCTCACAACCCTCCAACGAGATGTACTCCCTTAACAAGGACGAACTCGGGAATACATCCTCGTCTCCACGTGCCTCGGTTATTTCTATACCCAAGCTTTTTACTTATGCAATTTACATTGTGATAGCCTTCGTGCTTGAAGTTTATATCTTGCTATCACCTTGTTACTTGCCTTGCTTAGCATAAGTTGTTGGTGCACATAGGTGAGCCTAGTAATTAGGTTGTTGGCTTGTTAATTTAAACACATAGTTTTATTCCGCAATTATCAAGCCTTAATTTGAAAAGGTGTTAATCGCCTATTCACCCCCCCCCCCTCTAGGCGACATCTCGGCATAGTTTGTTCTTTCATTTGGTATCAGAGCCTCGTCTCTCTTGTTTTGCTTCACTGCCTAGAGAGTAAAGATGTTGTTTAGAGGGTTAGTGCACGATCCCATGTTTAGATTCAATGACACACATTTTAATGTTTGGAAAACTCATATGCTTAGTAACTTACGGGGCTTGGACCCCAATATTGAGCGTATCTTAGATATAGGTTTTTCTCCTTCAAAGGATTATGAAAGTACGACTTTAGAGGATGAGAAAAACTTATATCTAGATGCTCTAGCTTCTAATGAGTTTTGCAAATTTGTGAGTGTTGTAGTTTTCGAGTCAATCATGCCTCTCCGGGACGCTCATGAGCTTTGGACCAAGCTTCAAGATAAATATGGAGTGTCCAACTCTATTGAGGATGATTGCTCACCCTCCACCTCCGGCCGTGACGAGTTCTCGTCTTCGTCTACTTCACCAAAATGTGGTAAGTCACAAACTAATATGATGGTAAGTAGTGATAGGTTTTGCAATATTGATAGTGAGCTCATTTTTGATGATCTTTTATCTCTATCTTGTTGCAATGCCTCACCTTTGGACCTAAGCACACATAGCACTATAAATGTCATACATGCTAGTGTTGATAGTCCTTGCATATCATCCAAAAATTGCTTAGATAAATCTCTTGATGATATGTTTGCTTTATCTTGTTGCCATGATAAAAATGCTTGTGTTCCCTCTAACTCTTGCATGAATAATAATGTAGAGGAAACCCAATTTGCTATGCAACAAGATGTGAACTTGAGTAGTTCAAAAATTAATTTTTCCTCTTCATCCACCTCTCATTGCCTTATGGCTAAATCATCTTCTAGCAATGATAATGAAAATGATAATAATGATGAAAAAGATGATGAGGAAAATAATGATGCTCTCCTTCATGATAAAGGTATAATGATTCTTAAGGCTCTTTCAAAGAATAAAAATGCTTGTGATAACCTCTATGAAATCATGAGCGCCCTTGTTGAGCGCGGGGAAACTATTGAGGCTTTGGAAGCGAGCCTTGAAGAAAAGGGTAAGATTAAAAGAGATTATGCTATGGAGAAGGCATCGCTAGAAAATGCTCTTGAGGAAGAGCAAGAGACTCGGGCTTCTCTTGAGCAGAAACTTTAGAATATTGAGGAGTCTCACGATGCAATAATTGCTAAAATCATTAAAGAACGTGACCATGCTCATGCAAAATATAAAGTGTTTAAAATGGAAAATGCTAGATTGAATAATGAGCTTGTCATGTTGTCTTCTTCCGTTCCTAATGTTAATGATGCTTGTGCTACTAACTCCAATTCTTGTGAAGCATCTATTTTGAAGGAGAATGTTGAGCTGAGGGCTCAACTTGAGTTGCTAACTAGCAAGTATGGGAAGTTGGAAGAAAGTCATAAAAAGCTATCTAGCTCTAATGATGATCTTCTAGCATCCTATGCTAGCCTAAAGTTAGCTCATGAGGCAATCACTACCAAGGTAACATCTTGTGAGCCTCATGAGGATAATAGCACATTCTTAACTAAAAATGCTATATTGCCATGTGCTAGTCCTAGTAGTTCATCCACTAAAAATGTTGGTACATCATGTGATGAATTACTTTTATTGCCTTGTTGCTCTAACAATGAAGCTTCTACTTCCTCTAGTGCCTTTGTTGCCACTAACCATGTAGAGGAAATAAAAGACCTCAAGGCCCAAGTCAATTCTTTGAAGAATGACTTGGAAAAGCGTCATGAAGGGAAAAGTGCACTTGACAATATGTTGAGTGTGCAACAATCCCCTAATGACAAGAGTGGACTTGGATTCAACTCTAACATCAAGAACAAGTCCAAGGTTGAGAAGAAGAAGGGCCAAGCACAAGTCAAGAATCCGGCCAAGATCATTTGCTTCAAGTGCAAGCTAGAAGGGCACCATGTTCGGGATTGCCCAATGAAGAAGAAGCCTCTTAGTGAGAAGCAACTAGGGAAGCGGCCTCTTGTTCAATCTCATGGTCCACCACGAGTTGAACAAAGGCCACCTCCTAAGAAGACTCAAGTCAATGCTCCTCAAGTTGAGGAGCCTACTAAGAAGAAGAAGAGTCGGTGTTGCTACCTTTGCCGTGGCAAAGGTCATTTTGCTTCTTCATGCACTATCGGTACCTCATCCAACCCTATCATAATTGATGATGTTTATTCTCTTGGGAAGGATAGAATTGGCAATGTGTTTGCCAAATATGTGGGGACTCAAAGTGGTGTCAAGAAAAGAACCATTTGGGTTCCCAAGCCTATTGTGACTAACCTCTTAGGACCCAACTTGGTTGGGGACCAACAAGCTCAAACTTGATCAATAGGTGTTGGTGGAGGACATTGGTGACTTGGCTACCTTTGAAGAATTAAGGGATCTTCATGGTATATTTTCTCAAGCCAAGTCAATTGGAATATATTGCTCTATCTCATATCCAATGCTTCCTCCTTGCGGTAACCTGTATTTAATTCATATATACATTGAAAGTTGCTTGCTCTCTTGCATGTGTTAGTTTTGTTCCTAGCATGTGCTTGTATATGATATGCTACTTTCCTACTTTTCTTGTTATTCAAGGTTGTGTATGATAGTTGTGTATCATGTATGTGTAACTTTGTGTTGAGCTCTATTGGATCTTGTGTGGATTTCATTTGGCTCTTTGAGATATTAATGGACTATTCCATTTTGGGGGAGTGATATGCTCTGTGCACTTCACAACCCTAAAATGTGTGTACATGAGGCACACCACCTAGTGTTGATATTTCAATATTATCTAGTTACTATGTGGTATGTCATATTCATGAGAAATTCAATTCCTACAATGTCCATTAATTTCTCTAGTTGGTTTTATTTGCCTCTTTCTTAGATAAAATGAATTATCACATTATGGGGGAGTAATAAGCTATGTGCATATTACAATCCCATAACAATGTGAACATTTGAGGTTTGCCACTTAGATTTGATTTTGTAAATTATCTTATTCATATGTGGCATGTTTGCTCGAACAAGTTCCAATTTCCTTTTTGGTTGTCTTTTGGCTCTTGTTCGTGTGAGTTTGTGGTGTGGTTTTTCTCCATATGCATTTCCATATATTATTTGAGAAACCATTTGTTCCATATTATTCTAACCATGGCTTTGCCGGTTGGTTCGAATAGTTGAAACTACCAACAAACCTTATTCAAAATATGGTGTTTATTTTTTATCTCTTGCCATATGTTTTATCTTGTGAGGATATTCTTGGATACCTCTATCACCGGGAAAATAATTCCAAATGGTCATTGTCCTTGGACAATCCATATTTATGTTTTGGTGGAATATTTTTGATTATCCTTATATTGGCATTGGCTTTTATTTGCCCCATCTCTTGCCAAAATATTTATTTTGACTCCCATTGCCTTCCTTGCCTCTTGTATGGATCCTAATTTTCAATTGGTTGTGTTTAGTGTTGTAAATGAAATATGGAGAGTAATTATCCCTTGTGCGTGCATTTTGTATTCAAATGCAAATATCTAAGATAATGCATTAATCTTGGGGGAGCATTCCTTTTTATTTAGAATACTATCCTATCTATCAATATTTGATTCTTTCAATTGGCATTTGATTCATTATCTTATGTTTTGGTACCTTCAATTGGTATTAATTGGGATTTAATATCTCCTCCATAGATATTTGTTTCAATTGATATTGATTGTGGGAGTTTTGATACCTTATTGCTTTATTTTACTTTACTTGATTCCGGTCAAGTATTATCCTCTTCTTGGTATCTTTTCTCCTAGTGGTATCCTATTTTCAATTGGTGTCTTATCTCTCATGTGTTGTTTGATTTGATTCCTAATAATATCTCACTTCATGTGTTGATGTGTTTTGTAATCAATCATATATTGATTTGATTTTTTCCTCAATCATGTGTTGATTTGGATTTGATATAATTTGGACAACCTTTTTGTGTCACACTTTGGTGTGCTCTCTTCTTGGTTTACTTGCTGTTTTTGTCCAAATTGTATCTTGTTTGGTTCTTGTAAGTCTATGCATGCATATTTACTAGTATATATATTTTATGTCATGCTAGTCTTTCTAGTTCCAATATATAGGGGATACTCCACCGAATCCTAAATCGGCTAAGATGTGCGTGAAATTCAATTTCATATCTATATGCACATATTTTTTGTGGAGTGTTTCCAATATATTGTAGTTTATCTAACTACTATGGGACCCAATGAGTTTGGGAACCATTTTGTGCTTGAATTTTGTTTTAGGTACAATAGAGATGCATTGGATGCTTGCCTCATTCATAAGGAAGGTGTTCTCACCGTGTGATTATCGGAGTCAAGCTTTGATGATAAACAAACTCTCATCTTCTTCATCGCCAATGCATCTCGGTAACAAGTATCTATTCCATGCATGCTTTTCTAGTTTCAACCTTGTGTAGGTCGCCTCTTGGCATCAAACCTTCTATGTGCAATTGTTGTGGTTTTGGCTTTTTCCTTCACTTGGTATATCTTTGTGATATTTGTGATGAAATTGCAAAAACCTTTTTTCTTCAATTGGTATTATTTGGTTGTGATACTTGTTGCCTATCTCAAAGCATCTACACTATCTCTTGTTCCCTTAGTGATTTGTGTGATGTCTTTGATATTTTTGAAGTTCATTTATATACAATGAGATAAATTTGAGCTATGTGCTATGCTTTTAAGCAACAATCTCGTTTGTATATTTATGACTTCCTTTTGGATACCTTGGTCTCTCCTTCATCGACCATTTCATGTGTGCAAGTTTCTTTGTCGATGTATATCTTCAATGATTTGTCTACTTAGAAACCTATACATATGAGAGAGGTCACCTTTTAGTTGGTATCCTATTTCTTTTGAGCTACTTTGTTTTTTTTCCATAATTCTTTGGTGGCTCCAAATCTGTCTCATGAGTACTTGTCTCATTTTTATTGGTATCTTTGCACACTCATGTATTTTTTGAGGATCTTTTACTTCATGCTTACCATGGTGAGTATGTTGATTTTTTATTGGCTAAAATACTTTCACTAGTTTTTGGCATTTTCAATTGGTTTTAGTTTCCAATTGGTATCCCTAAGCTTGTGAACATATATTTTTTTAAATCTTCTCTTTATCTCGTTGGGCCTATCTTATGTTGAATTTTTGAAAATTGGTATCTCCTTGTGGCTCAACCATATGTTTGGTGCAAGTGCTATGATTTGCTATTGCTTTATGCACTTTTGCACTTGTTGCGTGTTCTAGATGATTTTGGGGGAGCGAGGATACCATATTTGTGCACTCCTCATTTGTGCATGAACACTGGGGAGCTTCTCCATTTTTATTTAGAACTCTCGCTTTGGATCTTTTCGATTGCTTTTCTCCTTTGTGGAGATGTTTAGAATGATTTCATATTTTTGCAATCTTTGGATCCTCAATATAATTTGATTTCCTCTAATTATTCGTCCATGAATACGTGTATTTGATTTCACTCATATCTTGAGTAATGCACACTTTATGGAGGAACTCATATTATATTGGCTTTCTAAATATTTCTTCCCATTTCGGCAATCGATGCCAATGGGGGAGAAGTTTAGAGGGTTGAAGAAAATTTGGGTTTTATGCTTTTGTTGCATTTGCCTTTAATGTGCTTGCATCCTTACTTGTTTGTCGTGCAAGGATGCTCTATTCATTATATAAACCCTCTTAAAAGGGATTGTCATCAATTACCAAAATGGGGGAGATTGAAAGTGCATGGTTGCCCCCATGTGTGGTTTTGGTAATTAATGACAATCTCTATGGACTAATATTTGTATTGAGCTATATTTGTAGGTGTGTCCATAAGCTTTGCTTGATCTCCATATGTTGGAGTCAATGCTAAGGGAAGAAGTTTATGGGTTGATCAAGGCTAAGTGCGGGCTGATGAACAATCAAGTCCAGGTGAAGATATGCCGAAGAGTGCTTCTCCCATCTTGGTGTATGGGGGAGCGTCATGTGAATCTTCACCAAGCGAAGCGCAATCAAGAAAGGTGGTTCGTCTTGAGGAGATGAAGATCGTCTTCATCGACCTCAAGTGGATTAATGTGCAAGGCAAAGGTATGATCTTGATAGGGTTTTTATTTTACCGGTCTCATTATGTTAGTTGAGAGACCGGGTTATAGGATAGATAGCCGTACTATCAAGAGGGGCTCTCGACCGAGTATCTTGATCGTATCGTTCATGGAGAGCTCAAACCTTTGCATCCTTGCATCCTTGCAATCATCTTTATTGGTTCTTATTTGTCTCTTATCGTGGTGTGGTCTTGGTGCTTGTCGTGCTCGTCATGACAAGGCCAAGTTCACCGAAAACGGTTTTCATATGCGTCTTGCATTGCGGTTTCGGTATTGGAGATTTTGCCGGTTCATCCGTGCGGAAGATTTATCTCTTCCATTTCTTTGCAAAATCTCCATTGCTTGTTTGCCATTTTCAAAGGTTGCTTTTGTCGTCCTCTTTCCAACAAAATTGGTTTCATGTCATTCGGACCTCAATTGCAAAAGAAACGGCATTTCCGATTTGCGAAAAAGAGTTTTTATCTTTCCCCATTTGTTTTTATAATATCTAGTTGGACTATGATGTTTCTCTACATAATCTTGTTGTGCTCATTGTGACGATTCCAACGAGTCCAAGATTATCGAAAACGGTGTTCATTTGCAAAAGTTATGGGGCTTTGGATTTACTGTTAGATCTACCCCGGAGATGGTCCGGAGTCTCCGGTCACACCGGAGTCTCCGGCCCAAAGGACCCGGAGTCTCCGGTCCCCTATGTTTCGCCGCCAAATGCCTTTTGTGGTGCGCTACTGTATTGGGGTCCGAATGTACCCCGGAGATGGTCCGGAGTCTCCGGCCCACCGGTGTCTCCGTCCCAAAGGACCCGGAATTTCCGGCCTCAAGCTTTTCTCTGCTTTCTGCATCTTTGTGGTGCGGCACTGGATAGGGGTCCAGAGTATCCCCGGAGTGTGTCCGGAGTCTCCGGCCCTCTGGACCGGAATCTCCGGCCTGCCCCGATGACCCGAAATGCCCAGAGTCTGGCCGGAATCTCCGGTCCAGGGCCGGAGTCTCTGGTCTAAGTGTCCTCCAACAGCTAGTTTTTTAGGGGACCTATAAAAGGCCCCCTTCTTCCCCAAATCTGTGAGGGTTTTTTTTTGTGCAGCACGTTTTTCACTCTCTCTTCCACCATTGTTGCCCTTGGAAAACCTTGCCCTCTCCCAATCCCTCCAATGATTCTTGCCCAAATTTAGGGATTCAAGATAGGAGATCTAGATCTACCATTCCACCAATCAAATTCTCCTCTAAGTGAGGGGAACTTAGTGGATCTAGATTTTGGGGTTGCTTTGTGTTCATCCCCTTTGTTCTTCCTCTCAAATCCCTCCCTAGCATTAGTTGCTTTGGTTGGATTTGGGGGTGAAGGACTTGACCACTTTGTGTGTTCTTGCCTTTTGCATTAGTTGCATCGGGTTGTGCTCTCCACGAAGATTCGTGGAATCAAAGTTGAGAAGCTTGTTACTTTTGGGTGCATTGTGTTCCCAAGAGCTTGTGCCTCTTAGGTGCATTGTGTACCCTACACGGTTGGTGTGCCGCGAAGCCTTCGAGTTGTGAAGCTTCGACAAGATTTGGGAGCCCCTAATTGAGTTGTGGGTGTGTGCTACAAAAGTTCTAAAGGCTCCGGATTCCGCCTCGAAGGATTCCGATAGTGGAAGGTGAATCAAACCCTTGGGTACGTGCGGTTCATCGGAGAATAGGGTGAGGCCTTTGTGGCATTTTGAGTAGGCCTCTTGTGGCGAGATCACACCCCGCCAACGAGACGTACTCCCTTAACAAGGAGGAACTCGGGAATACATCCTCGTCTCCGCGTGCCTCGGTTATTTCTATACCCGAGCTTTTTACTTATGCAATTTAAATTGTGATAGACTTAGTGCTTGAAGTTTATATCTTGCTATCACCTTGTTACTTGCCTTACTTAGCATAAGTTGTTGGTGCACATAGGTGAGCCTAGTAATTAGGTTGTTGGCTTGTTAATTTAAACACATAGTTTTATCCCGCAATTATCAAGCCTTAATTTGAAAAAGTGTTAATCTCCTATTCACCCCCCCCCCCCCTCTAGGCGACATCTCGGCATAGTTTGTTCTTTCACGGCTGCCGGAGCTTGAAACATACACTGAACAAGCAACAAAGGATTGGACCACCCACGTACACCCTCGCCAAACAAGGCTTTGAAGACCGCAATAGCCACCCGCCGCGTACGACGAGATCGAATAAACGCAAATGGTACATCGGCTGAGGACACACCCCAAGCAGCAGCGCAGACTTGCAACCACCAATCCAGAGGGTTGGAGAAACCGAGTCTTACCGTAGATCCAAACGAACGAAAAGATTGAAGATGTCTCACTATAGACCAGCGAACAATTTTTCTTGAACGACACAATAACTATCAAGATCCATAGAAAACCAACAGATCTGACAACACCTACTCTCACTGCCCCTTCATCGACGCCAAAAACGTTGACGAGGTAGGGAGAGGCCGGAGAGACCTTATTCCAAAATGCCATCATCGCCAGCACCAGCTGATACTGCTATGGAGACCAAAAACAAACTCTATCATTAGGAACCTTGTAACAGCACCGAGCGTAGGTCCAAGGTCCCCATCCCCTCCCAAAACCAGAGCAGCTGTTAGAGTAGGCGGGGACCCGTCGAAATTCGGCGAAAGAGATGTAGACGGCAAGTGACAGCGACGGCGGCTAGGGTAAACCCTAGCAGCACCGCCTTTCTGTTTCGTGAGGGGAGGGCGGTTTACTTGGTAGTAAGAGAAAAAAAAAAACATGCAACAAGTAAAGATGGGGCCTGCACGTACGTGGTTTCCGAACACATCCGACCGAGAGACAGATCGAATGGCAGAAGCATACAATTAGCAAAAACTGAAGCAATTTCAAAAAAAAAAAAAAAACTGGAAGACTGTCATTTCCAGCTAAAAATCAGGGAGGTGATAGATACGTACGTCCTATTTATGGACACCCATTAATTCATACATTAATTTTCCAGCCAAAAGTACGTACGATTACCATAAACGCTCTATATAAGCAAACGGAGCTACGCCTCAACACATCGCCAGCAGATCAAACCGGGAAGAATAGAAGAGATCATTCATATCTTGTCTCATGGCGTTTAGCAGGGGAAATACAAGCGTTGTATGCTTGGCAGCCCTCGTGGTGGTGGTGATGGCCACCGTGATGTTGTCCTGTGATGCAACAGGTTATATATACACACATCATCTCTTTTCCATTACATGTATAAACCTAAGATCTTTTCACTTCTGACTTGAGATTGTGGCTCCAACGTACGTATGCGTTTGAGATTGACATGCTAGTCTCCTAATCTTTATCTAGCCTGTTGGAAACTTGGAATTATCTTGATTCGGGCAAGCTCACGTTGACAATGGACTAGTAAATCCATTATTTATATCTAAAGTTTTGCTAATTCATTTTCTGTATGTGTAGAATTCTGCTCCCCGATTGCTGCGGGGTGCACGGAATCGGCGTGCAAGGATTTCTGCGGCAGGCAGAATTTGACGAAGAAGACATACTGCCAAAAGGAGGGCAACAAATGCTGTTGCGACTTGGGCTCCAAGCCTCGTGAGGAGGTCGACATTGTCGCCGGCCGTGTTTGATCCCTAGCTTGCCATCATGCATGCCGGCCGTACTGCTTGGTGATCATGATACATATGTGTAATCTGGATAAACGCACGTGTGTCAGCATGTGCTCGCTATATATCTTGATCTGCATGGTGAAAAGTTAAAAGTGAAAGTATTTTTCTTTTGGCTCTCGCCGTTGCGAAAGACTAGAAATAATGGTTTCTCGATCGACTCCAACCGTCCAAGTGTCAATACCTGTTCTTTTTTAGAGAGAAAGCGCGGTTCCTTATATTCATATCAAAACATCAGTATACAGAGTTTGGTTTGTCGATCATTCCCGGTGTTACATCACGAAAGCTACAAACGCTTGAGAGCTCACGGGACGAGCTGACAGATGTCTCGCACCATTCAAACCACCAGAAACATGGTGAATTTCACAAGACAAATAAGGACTGAACCGGAAATATCTGGTTAATTTCATTACCCATGAAGCATGGTTGTGAAAGATCAATGCACTTGAGTGTCATCCAGTCAATCATCTAATCCACCGGTTCATTTTAGCCTCGTGTTTAGCAGCACATCACAGTGAATCCCCGCCGATAATCTCATCCCGTGATCATCTCCTATGTGGTTGATAAAGATCAATGCGGAAGCAACAACTTCAAAAATTCCTCAATCTCGACGATGGCAACCGTGGTCCGGGACTCTAGAGGCTCCTCGATCTGCTCCGCCCTGCGTCGCAGCTCACATTCAGACACTCCGCGCCGCCGCAGCCCCTGTAGGCGAAGTGCCGAAGCGACGGCGCGTCAAGCTCCAGCCCCCACACCCAAAAGCCGATGTCGGTGACGGTGAGCGAGGGGGCGGTGACCGACAGCGGAGTTGGTGGGCATTGCCTGACGACGACGAAACCAAGAGGTGGACGATGCTGAGATCGAGGACGGCGAGCAGCGGCGTGGCGTCAACGATGGCCTGGATGACAGTCAGCTGCACTTTGCATCAGCGCAGCCGCAGCGTCTCCAGACGCACGAACGACGCAGGCGAGAAGGGCTGCGGCATCGGCCTGAGGTGCAGCACGCGGAGGGCGTTGAAAGGCAGGGCCTTTCTGAGAAGGTCATGGACTTAGTAAGCACAAATATAGTGTTAGCAAGGGAAGACAGAAAACCCTGGATATCGATCAATCTTACACTGAATCCAACAGCACCATACTAGGATCATTTGTTGAAGGAGCATGGGTCATATTCAGTTTTGTACCTAGAAAACACAACTTGATATGGTCTTAGGGCACTAAAAATCACAACAAGTAGAAGAGCCTCGTCTATGCAGGATGTACATTCAATATAAGTATAAGCTAACAGTTTCTCACTTGCAATGTGAATGGCAATTTTTCCTCTCATGTTATTTTACACCAAGGCATTACATCGTGGTACCAAAGCGTGATACACGAGTAAGATGTCTTGACATATTTACATCTCGGAGGACACAGGGTATTCATGTTTTTGAAATGTCATCTTACATTCTGATTGATTGATAGTAAAATACATCACTCCCTACAAACATAGTACTAGTAGTTTCAAATGCTTTTGCTTAATCCACCGTATGAAAACAGATTAAGCCAGGCAATGCAATTCAGTGAATCAAGTCTGAAGCATTTACCAGCAAGCAACAGAACACAATGGCTTACAGCCTTCATTCTTCGTTCCTTCATCCATTCTACACCTTCATCTTGCGCAGCCACTTGAGCGAGCTCTCGAGCTCACTGTACGCGGTCACTTGTGGAAAGCTCTTGCTCTCGATCCCGTAATCAAACACCTCGTACGCATCTGGAACCCTCCCCGCCCGACACAGCGCCCTCATGAACGTCGCGTACGCCGGCGGGTCGAGCTTCATCCCAGCTCCAACCATGGACTTGTAAACCTCGACGGCCTTGTCCAGCTTCCTGTTCTTGCAGAGCCCCATGAGCAGCGTGTTGTAGGTCCGGTCGTTGGGCTCGCACCCCTTGGCCTCCATCTCCTCGAGCAGCCTGAGGGCGCCGAGAGCGTCGCCCTTGACGCACATCCCGTTCATGAGCGAGGTGTAGGTGATGACGTCCGGGAAGTGTCCCGCGGCGGCCATGGCGTCGAGGTAGGTCCTGGCCTTGGCGACCAGCCCGGCGCGCGCGAGGCCGTAGACGAGGGTGTTGTAGGTGACGAGGTCGGGCTCCACGCCGTCGTCCTTCATCCGGCGGAGCACGCCGAGGAGCCCCGCGGGGTCGGAGTCGGAGCAGTGGCCCTTCATGAGCGCGTTGTAGACGTGCGCGTCGGCGCGGACGCCGTGGTCGGCGAGGACCGGCAGGAGCTGCCCGATCTCGCGCGGGTCCCCGCGGCGGCAGCAGGCGTCGGCCAGGGCCAGGAGCGCCGGGCGGGGGGCCGGGTTGTCGGCGGAGTACGGGAGCGCGGCCAGGAGGTCCCGCGCCGCCGCGACGGAGCGGTGTGCGGCGAGGCGGCGGAGGAGGAGCGCGAGGGACTGCGCCGGGAGCGGGATGGTGGGGGCCGCCTTGAGCGCGAGCGAGGCGGCCGCGTCCACGTCGGCGTCCACCGCGGCGCGGATGGCGGCCGAGAGCTCGGCAGGGGTGGTGATGGGCCTCTTCTTGGCCGGCGGCGGCGCGGGGCGGACCCGTTCCAGGGCCGCCGTGGGCTCGGAGGAGGCGCCGGGGATTCTCCGGGGCGGTTTGCCGTGGAAAGGTTTACTGTTGGCGGGACGAGGTCCCTGTGGCGGAGGAGGAGGCGGCGGGGTGGAGGATGTGGATGGTTTCGGGACGAGGGCATTGCGGGGGAGCTTGGCGGCGCGCATGGCGGCGTGCTGCACCTTCCCCATCCTCGGCGGCGGCGGGGAGAGCGGCGAGGAAACGGAATGGGAACGGGAGTACGATTCCGAAGGTGTTCGTTGGGCTTTGAGACGGGAGCCCTGTGTCCGGCCCAATGAGAAATTGGGCTTCTCCGTTAATGGGCTTAGGTTTCTCACGTGCTCCACTGATTTCGGGGACAGAGAACGACAGGAATGGTAAGCCTTGGCCCGCGTTGACGGTCAACGCGCGGACAACGATGACAGACACGGAAATTATGTCGTCGCTTTTGACATTGTCACCCTCGACGTTTTTGTAAATCTTAAATCTGGTCCTAGGCTGTACCACCTCGAGATGTGCATTGAGCTAGGGTGACTTCTTTTGGGCTTCTGGGATGGCTTCTGGGAGAAGCTCCTCCCCACCAGCTTCTCCCAGAAGCCCGAACCTAAATTTTTTTTTGGCTTCCAATCTAGTTAGGCCCAAAATTTCTGGCTTCTCGAATTTTTTTTTGGGTACCACCAAAAGAAGTCACCCCTAGTATGGTCACGTCCGTCGTTGCTACTTTTGACGTTAGAGTTTCATGGAAAGGTTTGTGTCATGTTGTAGGATTTGCTACTTGGAGAGAGACGTGTTCTTTGCAAATTATAAACCACTTCTAGGTTCACGACGAACAACTTTCTTGGACCATGCCAATGTATATTATTTATTTTCTTCGTTGAGGTTTTTGTTATATTTTGTCGACATGAGATATCTTCATATGCTTCATATTTGATCACTCCCTTTTCCTGGTACATCTCGTCCCAAATTTGAATTCATAATATATCAATGACGAGTCCCTAGAAAATACGGGTAGCAGTGAACGGAATAAAGAGAAAAAAAAACCTCTCCCTGAGGTATGACTAAAGATAACAACATTGATAAAACAGATGCAGTTGGATTTTTGAGGCTAAACAAAATTGTACCTACATAATACACGGTCGAACCTGTAATGTCGATGCCGATAGGCCTTTTTCCGTGTCTTTCTGCTTACATTTGATCATAGTCTCTGTTAATTGGGACAAAGAGAGTACGAAACAAAAAAAAAAGTGAATTGCTCTAAAAAACAAAAGTTTTTTTTTTCGAATTTTTAACCACCATATATTATGTCAACAAGCCGTCTCATTAAAAACCTTCCAGTCCCCACAGGTACCCTGGAAGGAAACTGCCTCAACCAAACCAAACACAGATACATCGTTCATTACATTAGGCACAATAAAGCTAGGGGTTCCCTATCCCAAAATAAATTAGAATTTAAATTATAAACATATCTAGCTATCTTATGCGCCACCTCATTAGCCTCCCTTGGGCAATGTTGAATTTTAACTTGGCCAATCCTTCTTGCTATTTGAAAACAATCCACCAGAACAGCTGTGTACTTGGCCAATCCTTTTTTTTTTTTGGCATCTAAAAAACAAAAGTTAATTCCAAGGATGCTGTGTGCCACCCGCTACAAGCTGTGGAGCAAAGTCACACGGTTGGAACTTCCGAATCACGCGTGAACATGAGTTGCCCATTAACCTATTCGCAGTACCGTTCAACTCACAGGGGCCGAATCGCAAAACGCCCCCGCCTTCCCTCTCTCCCCAGATTCCCTCGTCTTCATACCACCACCCCCCACACGAACCGGCGGCCACCACCATTGACAGACAGATCCCGCGTAAATTCCTCCACCAATCACCACCCTCGCGCGCACGCGCACAGCCTCCCTCCGCTCCTCGAATCCTCCTCCCGCCGCCATTCCCTCCGGCCGGGGATTCGGATTTGGGGATTCCGAGGAAGCCACCGGGCGGGAGGGACTGGGAGGGATGGGGTACGTCGGGAGTCACGGCGTGGCGACGCTGCGCCGCTACAAGTACAGCGGCGTCGACCACTCCGTCGTCGCCAAGTACATCCTCCAGCCCTTCTGGTCGCGATTCGTCCACCTCTTCCCGCTCTGGTTCCCGTAAGCACCGCTCCCTCGCTCCTCCCCTGCTCGTCAGTTTCTCCACCACTGCTTCTCGCACGGCCGCGCTCCCTTGATGCGTTCCCGTTTGCCGAGCTCAAATGCGCCATGAACGGATGCTCCTGCGGACCGCCTGCCTCTGTTCGACCCGATTCAAATGCGTCTATATTTTTTGTGTGTGGTTATTTTAGCGCAGATAATCGTAGCATTTTGGCGTGCTGCTTTGATCCATTAGCGCAGACTGACCTATTAGGTGTTGCCCCCATTGTGTGTTTGAGATTTGGGATGCGCGCTCTGCTTTACTGTACTGCAAGCATACACAGCACGAGGAGAGGAATCGTCTTAGCTCGGGGAGCATCTTGCAGGGGCTGCAGACACCGCTAAAGTGCACCTGGCTTTCGGTTAGTGGAGTCGCTCGTGATGCCTCTGGAAAGCGTGCTTTGCGCATATTATATAGTCTAACAGTGGAATAGTTACTCGTTTTGGTACACATGCTAGATGGGGAGTTGTTTAAGGCTGTGTCCTGTCATGCTGAAGAGTTTTCTTAGTAGTTTATATAAAGTGAGTGATGCGACACTTCAGTGTGGATATCCTTTTAAATTTCCTTTACATGGGAGGAGTGATCCATGTTTTTCCTCCTTGTACGGAAGGGTTTCGCTGTAGTGGGCAAACCAAAGACACATTATGCTTGTTATTTTACCGTCATTTACTGTTTGCAGTAAAATTTTAGCACTGCTAAATTTGTATCCTGGTTACTTAATGTTCGTATTGCCTTCAGCTTTGTTTGTTTGTTCAAATATATTGATTGATGACTAACTTTCTCTCTTCTGTTTCTCTGTCACGATAATCTGCAGACCAAACATGGTGAGAGTTCTGCACACGCTGTTACCGTAAGCCATTCTATTTTGTTTGAAGGCCTGCTAAAACATCGCCTTCTTCCCTTTTCCAGATTACCCTGACAGGTTTCATGTTTCTACTGACGTCGGCATTCCTTGGCTTTGTAAGTATGTTTTATGAGTAATGTAGGACCTTGTATATGAGGGTCTTGCTCCTTGTTAATTGCCGCACTAATAGTCCAGCAAGCTTATACCTCAGTGCTGTCTCCATTTTGCCGCAGTTGTATTCGCCCCACCTCGATACAGCACCCCCTAGATGGGTTCATCTTGCACATGGAATCCTTCTCTTCCTTTACCAGGTATCAAATTTTTATGCCCACCCTACTATCCAGTGTTGTACCATCATGTTGTCCTTTTCAAGTATGACATAAGTATTGACTATTTTTTTATAGAACAAATAGGTAGGGCATTAAACTAGTGCTCATAGTTATTCTTCTGCAGTTCTGGCTGTATTGTAAATCATTTATAACCCATGCTACAAAGGACTTCTAATTTTATGCATTTAAGGTTCCTAAATGTCTTCTGAAATTAATGTAGGCCTTTCATATTATTCTCTAATTTGCGAAGCTCATTAATTTCGTACACTTCTACCATGTATTATTTCCAATTACGCCCAGTTGTAATATACTTGTTGTAATGCGGTTGCAGACTTTTGATGCTGTGGATGGTAAACAAGCAAGGCGTACGAACTCATCAAGTCCTTTAGGCGAACTTTTTGATCATGGTAATTCTGATTGCAAAATCAGCTACATAAACTCAATTTAGGAAAGCATGCATCTGTCGCTGACAAGCTTTTATCCTGAACAGGATGCGATGCGCTTGCCTGTGCTGTAAGTCTATTCCTCGATTTTATTTTTTACATGTGCAAAGATACTGAAATTGTTGTGAACTGATTGGTTTATCTATTAGTTTGAGTCCCTGGCTTTTGGAAGCACAGCAATGTGTGGAAAGGCTACCTTCTGGTTTTGGGTTATTTCGGCTGTCCCCTTCTACTTCGCAACCTGGGAACAGTAAGTTTATTAGTTCCTTCACTCTTCTAAACATGTCCTATTTTTATTGGATAATGTCGCCCTTGTGAAGTTGTGATTACAAGTCTCTTTGGATACTTGTTTTGAAATGCTGAGCATGTTTCGCAGTGCTTGTGCGATCCTTTTGTTTTCAAGTGGTTCTTAGAACTTCATTTGCCTTACCCCGTACCAGCTATATTGCTCCTGTGTTCACATGCTTCGTTATGTGGGAAATGCTTTAATGCTCTCACTGAAGGCACAGTAATGAAGCAAATTGATGGTTTGATTTGCACTACTCTATTGAGATTTGTACAATTTAGTTTCCACGAGGGCATAGAAGCACTACTTTTGTTGAGTTTGAAAGCTACATACTTTGTTTCTATTTATTGTTGATGCTTTGTAGTATTTATGGTTATTCATATACCTATGCTGATGAGACCTCAGCAGACTTTTGTTGTATTGCTTTTGAGTATCATATTTCCATCTCACATAATTGTTCTGTTACTTCTGTATGTAGCTATTTTACAAACACACTTGTTCTTCCTATAGTCAATGGGCCAACTGAAGGCCTTATGTTGATCTATGTGTGCCATATTGTCACCTTTTTCACAGGTACGGTTTGATAACTAATCAGCCTTAACACTAATCAAAATCCATGTTGAGCTTGTCAATTTTTGCAGTTTTCTTCTGCTAATATACCATGCATATCAAGCTACATGGCTATACTGATATTAATTGCACACCTTTCCTTTCATAGGAGCTGAATGGTGGGCACAAGATTTCCGGAAATCAGTTCCCCTCCTAAATTGGGTGCCTCTTGTTCCTGGTATGTAGACTATGAAGCTTACAATTCTAATTTAGTTTTTTTTTTTGTATTTTAACCATGTATCATTATTCCTCAATATGAGCCCAACCATTTAATCCGTTGCCAGTGAGACTTTTGCTGTTAATGCTCCGTGAAAACTGCAAATTGGAGTTGGATAGTGACAAATGCTGGCATTCTGAATGCTAAAGTTTATTGTCCATCGCTTCTTTTTCAGAAATCCCACTATATGGCATCGTGCTGTTTCTAATGATTGCTTTTGCTGTAATCCCGACGGTTGGATCTAAGTAAGTTCTGTTTGTCATTTCGTGTACTAGTATTTGTCATGTTTCTTGTTTTAGCTGATATGTGTCATTTGCTCAATAAATCTGAACCACCTCTTACTGTATTACGTACTCCTTCCTGTTTCCTACAAGCTGTCATGTTAGGCGTAGAGAAAGTCAAACTTTTAGATTTTGACTCTGACATCTCAAAACATATTTAGATTTGATACTCAAAATCATATGTAAGTTTGATTTCAAGAATACTTTCACAATATACAAGTTTCTGAGATTTTGTAACTGTATTACAATAGAGAGTAATGGTCAAAATTTAGTTTTTGATAGTGTCATCCAAAATGACAGCTATTGAAACTGGGCGGAATAACTCTAATGCCCCATTTGAAATAATTTGGGTGTTCATTAGACCACCCTGTTATTATTTGGATTTTTATTCTTGGTTATATGCTCTTACATTGATTTTGGGTGGCTAATGAGGTAAATCTTTGTGAGCTGATAAACCATTACGAGGTTTCAACACACCACCTGTTTAATTTAGAACTGATCAACATTCAAAATTTAATCAAGCTCCACTAACTTAATGCTGTGACCTACAGCACTCACAATGTTTACAAAGTCGTCGCTGCAAGAAAAGGAAGCATGCTGCTGGCACTAGCAATGGTAAGTCCAAATTATTGAGATATTCTGATTCTCTCTTTTCTTCATGTGGCTTTCTGACCTTCTTCACTTTTACCAGATCTTTCCTTTTGGTTTACTCATGGCTGGAACTCTCGTGTGGTATGTTTGTTGATGATCCTTCTGAGTTTCTTTGTACATGTCTGTTACTCTTAAAAAAATTAGATAGACAACTGAAGGTGACACCCAGAAAAATACATCTGGTACATCGCTTGCTGAAGGAAATTACATTAATATGCAGGTCCTATCTGTCTCCTTCAGATATCATGAGAACTCAACCACATCTGCTAATTATTGGAACTGGTTTCACGTTTGGCTTTCTTGTGGTATGGCATTCTGCTAATACCTTCATTAAAACATCTTGTTGATCTGTGTTTTGGTGTTGTTGCTCATTAATATGTTTTTCGTGTTTAGAACTAATAATTTGTCACATCTTGCCTGATACCCTGGTCACTGCCATGACTGTTGCAATTCTGCTCTTGTTTTGACTCCTTATCCAAGATTTATTTGATTGGTCTGTCAGTGGTAACATTATATTTTCTTTTCTAGTTGGAGATTCAGGTTGTTGGTAGGTACGAATAAGTCACTGTTAACCTGAGTAGTACTCTTATCATTGTGCTCTTACTAGTTTGGTATGCCCAAAACAAGCTGTATACACACTTGACACTTCTATAATTCAGGGGCCCACACTTGTTTTATTGTAATTAGATGCTTTTCTTATAACTGTATAAACATTACTGAGTATCTGTGTATATTGCCGCACAGGGGAGAATGATTCTGGCTCACTTGTGTGATGAACCCAAAGGTCTTAAGACAGGAATGTGCATGGTACTTGCCTAATGATCTGGTTTCTTTTGCACCGTTCTTAATCGTGCCAATGCTAATATGTTTATACTTCGTTATGTTTAAAAATTGTGCTCCCCTTTTGCAGTCCCTAGCATATTTCCCGTTTGCAATTGCAAATGCGCTGACTGCCCGACTTGATGATGGGTTTGAGCTTCAGAACCTTTTGTATTATGCCGTACAATAATATTTTTGTATGACATCTGATTGTATGGTCATTGATTGTTGCAGAAATCCCCTTGTTGATGAGCAGCTTGTTCTCCTTATGTACTGCTTGTTTACAGGTATTGCCTTATTTTCATAGCCTGGTATCTCTTCTGTGAATGGCTTGCAGTTGTGCGCTCAAAGGACAAGATGGATAATTATAGTCTTTCTCAAAATTGTATTTATTTCTGATGTTTAAAGCTGTTAATTTTGTCATGTCTTTGGTAACATTAGTTGTGTTGGTCATTTCATTGTACCCTCCGTTCCTAAATTGTAAGATGTTTTAGCATTTCTCTTTCCATCCGTATCTAGACATGTTTTAGTGTAAGGTTCAAATGAATCTTGCACTAAAACATGTCTAAATATGGATGGAAAGAGAAATGCTAAAACATTTTATATTTTGGAACGGAGGGAGTACTTGTTTGTGCTTTATGTTAATTTTGCACTTCAAAAAAACAATATCATGCGACATATATACAGTAATAATCATTTGCCATCATAGGTTGTACTCCCTCCGTTCCTAAATATAAGATGTTTTAGCATTTCTCTTTCCATCCGTATCTAGACATGTTGAACCTTACACTAAAACATGTCTAGATACGGATGGAAAGAGAAATGCTAAAACATCTTATATTGTGGAACGGAGGGAGTAGTTGGCTATTGGGAAATAGCACATCTTACCATGCTTAAGGTATCTTTAATCTCATTGCTTTGATTAATTTGACAGTGGCACTGTACATGCATTTTGCTACTTCCGTTATTCATGAAATCACCAATGCCCTTGGGATTCATTGCTTCAGGTATGTTAATCATCATTATGCACTTCTTTTCCAGTTTGCACCGATTGTTCTGACATGGTTTCTGTCTGGCAACAGAATCACCAGGAAAAAGGCGTAACTCTGATCAGTGCACATGTGTTTTACTTAATCGGTGGTCACATGGTATCTGCCAAACAAGCGAACACACCTACTTGTCTTCCTTACATGGATGATGATGATGATGATGTCCAAATCATATTTGCATCTGTTATTACGGGGACACTGTGTCCCATCTGTAATTACAGAGGGACGGTCCCTTGAAGAGTTTGTGCTGATGAGAACAATATATGTGAAACAGTTGGCAAAATTTTGTTGTATCTTACATAGGAGATGCTCAACGAAAACTTTTTTGGGGGAAACGTTGGGTTGATTGGCAGATGATGCCTTTGTAACTTATCACACTGTAACATCCACTGAGATGCTGTTAGGGTTTAAAACTGAATGCTGTTTACGCATTTTATGCATGACTTTTTTCTACCCAATACATGTTCTTACAGATGGATACCATTAGCAGATGTTTTATTTCTAATCTGGTTGACAAATGGGTCATTGGAGTACAATTGTATATATCAGTTTGCATCAGTGAATTCAATGCTGATACTTTTGAGATAATTTTTGTCCATTCTGGTTTGAAGTTTGAACATATATGAAACGAATAACTGGTGCGCTTCATGTATTTGTTTTGTTTCAGTACAGTGATGGTATAAAAAAGAAGTCCCAAGATGGGCAGCTAGGACCCTATTCAATTTTGGCTTGTTTTTTCTTAAGCCTTGTGGCAGTAACTGTAATGGAGGATGTGCAAGTAACTGTAATGGAGGATGTGCAGTACGCCAGTACCAAGCACTGAGATTGCTGGAGCTTGCCAGGTTTCATTTCATTCTTCATCAGAATAAATTGCTCAGTCTTGCTAGCACATCGTCAATAGTTTCTTCTCTGGGAAGTGATTAAAGTTGTCCATGGCCATGCTGCGACGACCTTTGGGGGCACTCTGGTTGCTGCTCATGGCCGCGACGAGCAGTGTCGCCTCTGGGGCGAATGCTCCAGCGATTTTTGTGTTTGGGGACTCCACGGCGGATGTTGGCAACAACAACTACTTGCCTGGGAGCAGCGCCAGGGCCGACTTCCCTCACAATGGCGTCGACCTCCCTGGCGGTGAGCCAACTGGCAGGTTCAGCAATGGCCTCATCGGTGTTGACTTCTTGGGTGAGCAAGACAGCTGGTATAACGCTTCAAGTTATGCTGCGGCTTTGTCTGATCAGTGTACAACTTTCAGCCGTATACATGGGTTTCAGCAGGAGCCCACCGCCATACCTCTCCCTTGTTGCCGGCAGCAGCAGCAGCAGCAACAGCAGTGTTGGCATCAGTGAGGCGGTGAGCAACACGACGAAGAAGAAGACCATGGGTGCTGCTGCCTCCTTGAGAGGAGCCAACTTTGTATCTGGAGGCTCCGGTGTTCTCGACTCCACGGTATGTATAAGTATCTGATATAACATTTCTGACTGTTGTGGGCATGTTTGCAATGTCGCAAACATGTTCTGAATCCTAATGTTGTCTATGCCTCTATGGAGACATAAAGTTTGATTAAATTTTGTCACTTACTCCCAAGTACATTTGAATTCCTATTCTACATTGTAATGACCACTAAAAGAAACATTTGGGTGTTGAAGTTCATCCTCAATCAAAGCAATAACTACTGGTGAAGTTCATCTCTTAATGTCATGAACCACACTTCCTAACGTGGAGAGTTTTTTCCTTCCTGATTTAAAACCAGTACTACACTTGACACCCTCAGCCAACGTAGTGCGAAAACTAGGTAGCAGGAAAGTCCCTCACAAAGTAGTAAGAACCCGAAACACCAGTAAGTCTCTGGATCTTATCCAGAAACGTACGGGTGTACGAGGAACTCAGCTCTTGGATACCATAGCAAGCAAAGAAGATGGCACCGGAGACTCGTTTCTGAAGTCTGAACGGGAATGCGTTTTGTCCAGGCTCTCATGCCTTCCTGGCGAAGTCTTCCGTGCATGCGACTGACCGGCAAAACACAATGATACCCGGTAAAGACTGGAAGGAAACGACCGGACGCGTTAACGTTTTCTGCCGGAAGTTTGGACTGTCCAGCTGGAAACCGAAACGTTGATCACAAAACTGACTGTTACCCATACTGCAAACATCGCTAAAAATACCCAAACCAGGAAACAGCTATCCATTTTTGGAAAAAGGAAGGCTGTATCTAGCAATTCCTTTTATCCGCGGATGCACACAAGTTAGAGCATCCGGTAAGTGTGCTATGTATATTTCATTGCGAGCGTCAACAAAGGTTGTTGGGCTATTAAGGTCGCACTACAGGAGAAGAGGACGTTGCCGTGCAGCCAGTTTGCACGGCAAAGGCCCAAATTTGCTCGGTAAAGGCTTTGCCGTGTGGTACCGCACGGCAAAGCCCGCTCGGCAACGTTCTGCACGGCAACACAGTCATTGCCGTGCGCCACGCCCAAATCGCACGGCAAAGCCGTTTCCGTGCGGCCTTTCCTTTGCCGTGCGGCTTTCCTTCTCTGCCGTGCGGAGCTCGTTGCCGTGCGCCGCGATGATCTGCCGTGCGTGGAACTTTGCCGTGGGCCTCCCTTCTGCCCCGCACGGCAAAGGATAACTCTTTGCCGTGCGCCTCCTCCACTCGCACGGCAAAGGAGTCGCCAGCGCACCCCCCCCCCCCCCGGCCAGCAGGTAGCAGGCCAGCAGGTATCAAGTAACACTAACAAATAGTCTACAAAAGTAAAACTTATTTAAAAACAAAAATAAGTACTAATAAAAATACAATAGAAGGAAAAGAAACAAAAATGCCCTCTTTGCCGTGCAAGTCCAGTTAAGGCGCACGTGCCGTGCGATTTTCTTTGCCGTGCGCCTCGGTTGGTTCTATGCCGTGCAGGTTTCTTTGCCGTGCGCCTCTTCGAATCTTTGCCGTGCGACATTTTCTTTGCCATGCGCTTTTCTTACTCTTTGCCGTCTACTATTCTTTGCCGTGCGTCTGCGTACTTGTGCACGGCAAACTTGTCGTTGCCGTGTGTTAGGTGCACGGCATAGAACGCCGCACGGCAAAGGGGCACAACGGCGCACGGCAACGAAGCCTCGCACGGCAGCGAGCTTTTTTCCCGTAGTGTCGGATGTCCCAACAAGTATTTCAATATTTTTTAAACTCATTCTCTCTACAAATATGAGATGTTTTTATCTAAAATAAAATCATAATACATAGTTTAAACACATAAATTAGTTACATGACAAGAAATAAAATAATTCATATAGTAATTTTTACTATTAAAGGAGAAGACGTGGTGCCTGGTGTCACACTTCCACCAAATTACAAACAATTCCACCGTAGATCACATGCACAAATGGCACCGCACGCTTCTGCCCACCTTTATCGTTCCTATGCCAACTAATTCAGTTAGGTTCCTACAAAAAATACTCAATATTATAGGCTCTATCTGTGCGTTATGGAGGTGGAGCCGCGTTTGCCGTCCTCATCTCCTCGATAATATCGGCGCCTCCCTAATCCTCACTGTTAGCACCAGCCCAATCGCCACCGAGTACCTTCCGACGACAAATAGTGACGATGCTCCGTTTCTTGGCGAGATGCACACACGTACACACCAACCAGCTAGCTAGCCTTGATTGATCGATCAAGTACTACTAGCAACAATCGATAATCACGTATATAGAGATTACTGTTCATCCACATGTATATGTACTGGCCTTTGGCCCCCTTTGAAATACAAGAGTTCATTCCGTAACATGGTATCAGAGCACGGTTAGCTCTTCTCTCCGCACCCGCACGCCGTCGCCGGCCTGCCGCGCCGCTGCCGCCATCTCTGGCCTGCAGCGTCGCCGCCGCCGCTCACGGCCGCTGCTGCTCCTCCGTTGCCGGCCTGCCGTGCCGCTGCCGCCGCCTCCGACTTGCTGCCGCTGCTCCCCGGCCGCTGCCGGCCGCAGCTTGCCGCTGCTCCTCAGCCCGGCCGCTGCCGCCCCAGCCCGCTCCTCCCCGCCGCTGCCGGCCGCCACCGTCCCACCCCGGTCGCTGCCGCCCCGGCCTCTGCCAGTTCCCGCCCCGGCCGCTGCCGCCCCGGCCACCGCAGCCCCCGGCCACCGCCGCCCCGGCCGCCGCCACCGGCCGCCGTCGTCCCACCCCCGGTCGTGGGCTCGTGGCCGGCTTGTCCCTATCGCGGCCGCCCGTCGGCCTGAGATCGAGATCGACATTCTCCCTCCTGTGTTGAATTTGTAAAAAAAAAATCAGAGAGCCCGCGATGTCCTCTTCGGGCTATGTTGCTATTCCTCGGTGCTCTGTGATCTTTGATGGTACCAACTACGCCGAGTTTGTGGGCTTTATGCGCATCCACATGCGTGGTCTCCTGTTGTGGGGCGCTCTCTCTGGCGAGGTCTCCTGTCCGCCGTCCGCTGTTGCTCCTGTGGCTCCTACTCCACCGGTGCCACCCGCTCTTGCTGCTGATGCTTCTGAGGCTGATCGTGCTGCCGCCAAGGATGTTGATGATCTTGCAGTTCAAGCCTATGACCAGCAGGTATCAGATTACTCGGACTCTCTCTCTATTTATCGTGATGATCTGACTGCTTATACTCAGTGGTGTGATGAGGATGCTCGTGCTGCAGCTGTCCTCAGTTCTAGTGTTTTACCTCAGTTTGCTTCTGAGTTTATGCGATTCGGCACCACTGTTGCGATGTGGACTTATCTTTGTCAGCGCTATCAGCCCTCTGGTGATGCTCTCTACCTGTCTGTGGTGCGCCAGGAGCATGATCTTCAGCAGGGTGACTCTGCTGTTGATCAGTTCTACACACAGTGCTCTACCATCTGGCGTCAGCTTGACTCTTTGAGGACTGTTGTTTGTGGTACTTGTCGATGCTGTCAGACAGTGAGGTCAGACTTGGAGTTTCAGCGTGTCCATGAGTTCTTGTCTCGCCTGCGTCCCGAGTTTGAGCCTCGGCGTGCGCACTTGCTTGCCTGTGGTCGATGTGTTCCCATCTTAGAGGTACTTGCAGAGCTTCGCGCTGAGGAGACTCGCCTCCGTTTTGCTGGACTGCTTGTGGTTCCCACTGTGCTTGCTGCCCGCGCTCCGGTGTCGTCTGTTCCACCGCTGCTACCCACTCCTTCATGGGGGGGGGGGGGCGGGCGGCCCTCTGCAGGGGGGTCGGCCTCGCTCTCACATGTTCTGCGACTACTGCAAGAATCCGGGCCATCCAGAGTCTGATTGTTTCAAGAAGCAGCGTGACATGGGTCGCTCCCCTCCTGCGGTTCGTGCGCCTCCGTCTTCACAATCCTTCATTGCCCCAGGATATTGCCCAGCTCAAGCGTATGCTGGCTTCCTCTGGCTCTTCTTCAACGGGCACCGTTGCCTCGCTGACTGCTTCCACTACTGCTACTTCGCCACCACCGCCTACACAGTCAGGTACATCTCCGTGGGTTCTAGATTCTGGAGCTTCTTTTCACATGTCTTCTGATTCTTCTGCTCTATCTTCTCTTCGACCTATTGATTCTCCTGTCAATGTTCTTACTGCCGATGGCACACCGCTTCATGTTGCTAGTCGTGGCACTCTTTCTACTTCGTATTTCTCTGTTCCTAGTGTTTCTCATGTTCCTCGTCTTACCATGAATCTTTTCTCTGCTGCTCAACTTGCTGATTCTGGTTGTCGTGTCATTCTTGATCCCGACTCTTGCTCTGTTCAGGATCGTTGCACCAAGGCTCTAGTTGGAGCTGGCCCTCGGCGCCATGATGCTCAGGGCCTTTGGGAGGTTGACTGGCTTCGCGTTCCTTCCGCTGCCACCACACCCGCCAGTTCTCATGCTCTTGCTGTCTCCTCTTCGGCATCCTTCCAGTAGTGGCATCATCGACTAGGTCATATTTGTGGCTCTCGCTTGTCTTCTTTAGTGTGCCAAGGTGTTTTAGGATCTGCCTCTGGTGATGTTTCTTTACATTGTAATGGTTGTAGACTTGGCAAGCAGACTCAGTTACCCTATCCTACTAGTGAGTCTGTCTCTCAACGTCCTTTCGACTTAGTACATTCTGATGTATGGGGTCCTGCTCCTTTTGATTCGAAAGGGGGTCATCGCTACTATGTTCTATTTATTGATGACTTCTCTCGCTATACTTGGCTCTATTTGATGAAATCTCGCAGTGAGGTTCTCTCCATATACAAGCAATTTGCTGCCATGGTTCACACCCAGTTTTCCACGCCCATCCGTGTTTTTCATGCCGACTCGGCTGGTGAGTATATCTCCCAAATGTTGCGTGGTTTCTTGCCAAGCAGGGTACTCTTACCCAGTTCTCTTGTCCTGGTGCCCATGCTCAGAATGGTGTTACTGAGCGCAAGCATCGCCACCTGCTTAAGACAACTCGTACGATGATGATCGCCGCCTCTCTTCCTCCCCACTTTTGGGCTGAGGCTATTTCCGCGTCCACCTATCTTATCAACATCCAGCCTTCGGCTGCCTTACAGGGTGGTATTCCTATGGAGCGTCTCTCTGGTCATTCTCCTGACTACTCCGCTCTTCGTCTGTTTGGGTGTGTGTGCTATGTTCTTCTTGCTCCGCGTGAACGCACCAAACTCACTGCTCAGTCGGTTGAGTGTGTCTTTCTCGGGTACAGTGATGAGCACAAGGGTTACCGATGTTGGGATCCTGTTGGTCGTCGTCTGCGCATTTCACGTGATGTGACTTTTGATGAGTCTCGTCCATACTATCCGCGTCCTACCACCTCCCCCTTTTCAGTTGACGACCTCTCCTTCCTTATACTCCCCGACACATCTCCCTCTGTGCCTACTGTTCCTCCTCCACCTCCACCTCCGCCGAGTCCCACGGTTTCTGATACACCTCCGACACCACCCTCCCCTCCTTCTTCCTCTCCTCCCTCGTCACCTGCCTCTCCACCTACCGCTCCGGCGTGTCCTCCCCTTTCCCCCTTTCCTCTCCACTACACTCGTCATCCTCGTGCTGTGGATGATTCCTCTGACATACCCTCTACTTCCGGAGCTCCACCTTCCCCGTCTACACATAACTTTCGTTCTCGTCCTTCCTTACGGTCTCCTGCTCGCTATTCTCCTTCCCAGTACGGCCTTTCTGCTGCTGTTGAGCCCACTTCCTATCGGGATGCCATGGCTCGAATGGCAGCTTGCGATGGCTGAGGAGATTGTTGCACTTGAGCGCACTGGCACATGGGATGTTGTTTCCCCTCCTCCCGGTGTTCGTCCCATCACTTACAAAGCTCGTCTTGTGGCTCGTGGTTTTCAGCAGGAGCAGGGACGCGATTATGATGAGACATTCGCTCCTGTTGCCCACATGACCACTATTCGCACTCTTCTCGCTGTGTCTTCTGTTCGTCATTGGTCTGTGTCTCAGGTTGACGTCCAGAATGCCTTTCTCAATGGTGAGTTGCGTGAGGAGGTTTATATGCAGCCACCACCGGGGTACTCTGTTCCTGATGGTATGGTTTGCCATCTTCGACGCTCTCTCTATGGCCTTAAACAAGCCCCTCGCGCCTGGTTTGAGCGTTTCGCTTTTGTGGTGACTGCCGCTGGTTTCGTGCCTAGCGACCATGACCCTGCGCTGTTTGTCCACACCTCACCTCGTGGTCGGACGCTCCTACTCTTATATGTTGATGACATGATCATTACTGGCGATGACTCTGAGTATATTGCCTTTGTTAAGGCCCGCCTCCGTGAGCAGTTCCTGATGTCAGATCTTGGTCCTCTTCGCTATTTTCTTGGGATTGAGGTTTCTTCGACTTCTGATGGCTTCTACATCTCCCAAGAAAAATATATTCAGGATCTTCTTGCTCGCGCCGCTCTTGGTGATGAGTGCACTGCTGAGACTCCTATGGAGCTCAATGTTCAGCTTCGTGCTACCGATGGTGATCCCCTCACAGACCCGACACGCTATCGCCATCTTGTTGGGAGTCTTGTCTACCTGGTTGTCACTCGACCTAACATATCATATTCTGTCCACATTCTGAGTCAGTTCGTATCTGCTCCCAGTTCTGTCCACTATAGTCACCTTCTCCGTGTTCTACGATATCTTCGTGGCACGATCTCTCGCCGCCTTTTCTTTCCTCGCTCCAGCTCTCTCCAGCTCCAGGCCTACTCTGATGCTACGTGGGCGAGTGATCCTTCTGATCGCCGCTCGCTGTCTGCCTATTGTGTTTTTCTTGGAGGATCTCTCATTGCCTGGAAGACGAAGAAACAGAAGGCAGTTTCCCGCTCTAGTGCAGAGGCTGAGTTGCGAGCGATGGCTATGTTGACGGCTGAGGTGACCTGGTTGCGATGGTTGCTAGCAGACTTTGGTGTTTCTGCTGCTGCACCGACTTCTCTATTGTCAGACAGTACAGGTGCCATCAGCATTGCGCGTGATCCGGTGAAGCATGCGCTCACCAAGCACATCGGCGTGGATGCCTCCTTTGTGCGTGCTGCTGTGCAGGATCAGATTCTTGCTCTTCACTATGTGCCCTCCGAGTTACAGCTGGCGGATTTCTTCACGAAGGCACAGACTCGAGCGCAGCATGGGTTCTTCCTCTCCAAACTCAGTGTTGTTGACCCACCATGAGTTTGAGGGGGGTGTTAGATGTGTATAGAGATTACTGTTCATCACACATGTATATGTACTGGCATTTGGCCCCCTTTGGAATACAAGAATTCATTCCGTAACACTTTGCAAGTCGCCGGAAACAATACACGATCAGAAGCAAGTCGACGAGCGAAGACTAGGAACGACACACGATGTGGTTTTTGCCTCAGCCCGTGGGCTTCATCGGGGTTTTTTTATTTTTATTTATAGCAGCCAAAGACGGTTGCTTGACACAATTACAAACGGATTAGGAAACACAAACCGACTCAAACTATCTTAAATACTTAGATGCGAACTAGTACTCCTAAACAACTAGGACTCACATATGGAAATAACCAACCGGCCTCGGCTGGAACCGGACAAGTTTGATTATTCCTAACACTCACAGTCCTCTCCTACGCTATGCATGGCTAGCACCCTACTTGGACGATGGCTGCCATAACGGTAAGACTCGAGATCGGTTGGTAGACAAGTCCTACGACTCCTACCACTACCAAATCGTGCCTCTGTAGCATGGTGGATGAAAAAATTGGTGGCTTCTACAAAGTGTGGTGGTGCTGTCTTCTCGCCGGTGCGTGGTACGGCGTCGCTGCCGTCGCCTCGAAGCTTTGGGCGCGTTTAAGGATCTGATCGTGATCTCTCCTGGTAGCTTAGGGTGCTCTTTGCAAAAAATTGGTGGCTTCAGCAGCGAGGTAATGGAGACGTCAACAGCGGCAAGGAGGAAAGAGGTGGCTTCAGCACCGATCACTAGTGGAAAACGGGGCAGTAGTCCCGGTTCCAGACGGCCTCTAGTCCCGGCTGGGCAACCCGGACTACCAAATCGGGACTAGAGCCCCCCCCTATAGTCCCGGTTGGCTACGAACCGGGATTAGAGTGCCTCCCACGTGGCCACGGGCGAGCCCGCGGGCTGGATGTCTTTAGTCCCGGTCCGTGTTACGGACCGGGACTACCGTTAGGCCTTTTTTTTTTCTTTTATAATTTTTTTCAGAATTGCACGGACCGGGTGTCGTGTGTGTTTAGTGCCGGGGTTTTGGATAGTTTCGGAAACACGTCGATACGTCGATATAAATTATATTGTACTATGATCACACGTTGATGCATATATATAACACACTTACAAATTAATTGTAACACATGAATTTGTCGTCACGTTTCCGTACACACAAAGTACTCAAATGCATTAATTATACATGCATGAAATCATAGTACATTTATATATGTAGATAATAGTGCTCTGAATTTTCAGGTATGACATCATCAAGAAGAAATCCCGCCAGCTCCTCCCCAATTGCTCTTATACGGTCATCTGGTAGGAGGCCGGCCCGCTTCCTTACAATCTTTAAAAGAAGGAGAAAATTAAACAATTATGAATGAAACTCCACACAATTGATATGCATATTATTTTGTCAAAAAAAACTTGTGAACAATGTATAATTACGTACCTCTGCGTTTCTTCGATTTTCGAATTTTTCATAAGTCATCCTATGAATGTACTCGCAAACGTAGTACCCACATAAGAGGGTCCCTTTTGGCTGTTCCAGACACCACTGTTCGAGAATAGAATTCAACACATTAAGTTTGGTAATGGTATTGCAAACTACATTAATTCATAGATATAGGTATAGTACTACTTACTTGGTTCAGAGTCCATACCAGCTTCTCGTGCCATTTACCGGGTACTTCCTTGACGAATGTCTGCCATGCTCTACTCGACAAAGAAAGAACAAAACATCTGTTATTAATTAATTACTTGATATCACGAAATGAATGAAAGAGAGGTCGGTATAGTAATGTGATAAGAATTTAAATTACTCTTTCATGACATCAAACAAGCTCTTGTACTCTCTAGGGTCTCTCCTTAATGAGTCGTAGACTTCAATTATTCCCTGTTGATATCTAATGACCACGAGAATAAAGTGGTAGCTGCAAATTTACATACAGAGACATGCGCATATAACTCATCAATTAGACTTAAGATACCGGGTGAGCAAAAATAGAATGTGTACAAGCAATTAGTAACACTTACCTAAAGTTGTAAGGAAGAAATATTTCTTTTTTGTCTTGGTGTCGCTTGAAAGCCTCTATCATTACTCCCTTTACAACTTGTGGTTTCTCCCTTATGCTCACTTCATGAATAACATTAGGGTCCATGAAACCAATCTCCACCGGTTTTATTATTTCCCTTTTGTAGTCGATCATCTTCTTTCTGCACAAATAGCGTACCAAAATTAGAATGCATGCCATTAAAAAAGTCGGGATAACGTCGGTCACTGTACATCCATTGCCGACTCATCTGACTCATCTGCATTATATAAATAAAATATAAAAAACCATTAACACTATTTCTTCAATATATAACAGTGATAAAGTGAATTAATATATAAGTTCATCACATTCAAACCAAAGTAGAGCAAATAACCAAATGTAATACATATAGTCTCACAAACATACATTGGTTCAAACTAACATACAACTATCTAAAGAATTTAAGCCCAACAACAAATGCGATAAAAATCACAACTATGGTAACTATCGAACCAACACCATAATGATACCAAGCCTCTTTATGAATGGCATAATTTCTAATTTTTCTAATCTTCAAGCGCATTGCATCCATCTTGATCTTGTTCTCATCGACGATGTCGGCAATATGGAGCTCCAATTTCATCTTCTCTTCTAGGGTTTGGAGACGGAGATTTTCACTTCTTTCCAGTTTTGCTTTCAAATCATTAATTTCATTTTCAAAAAACTCGATGATAGGGTCGGTTGGAATTTCCGGTTCAACAACGACATCCGGATCGTTATAGACCGGACGAGGACCGACGGGGACGGATATCAAAACCATGACACACTATACATATAAAAAAAGTAAGATAATATACATGCATCTAAAGTATATCAATAAGTTAAAAAGGGATAAAAACAAGACTCACCGAGGAGGTGCCGGCGACGGGATGGCGCGGGCGATCGACGATGGTAAAGATGGTCACCGGACAACTGTAAACCCAATACATTATACTTTAATTTGAGCTAAAATTGCATGTAAAAAAAATGAAATCTCTTACTTAGGCATTTCATCAAACACCTTGCTAGCACTAGAAAAATAAAATTTGCTAAGTAGCACCAAAATGAGCTAAAAAAGGAACACCGGAGTGCTAACCGTCGGGTAGATGAGGTGCCGCCAAACTTGACAAATGGTGGAGAAAATAGGGGCCGAACTCGTGGTTGGGAGGAGCAAGGGTTAAGAAAATGGAGATGAACCCGGAGCTAAAAAAATGGCCACGGCCTGGCCACGGCCGGGTCGGGGGGTGGAAGATGATATAGAATATATTTAGTCCCGGTCCGTATCAAGGACCGGTACTAAAGTCCCTCCATTAGTCCCGGTCTGTAAATAGAACCGGGACAGTGCATTGTCCGGGCTGGTCCCACCTCTGTCGCCTCCTCCCGCATCCCTTTGTCACCGGTTCGTAACACGAACCGGGACGGTAGGTCCCCTACGAACCGGGACTGGTCCTGGCGGGCGCCCTGGGACCAATGACCGGGACTAGTGCCACGATTGGTACCGGTCCGTAAGGGAACCGGGACGGAAGGGCCAAACCGAAGCCCCTGTTTCCACTAGTGGATGGTCAGCAATAAGCAAGATCGCCCATCCTGATCTACTTATATATTTTCCACTTCCGTGGACTACCTGAGGACTTGTTCGCCCTGCATAATTTTACGCGGGGATTCCTATTTAACAAGTGCATTTTATTTGTTAATTTGAGATGCTCACATGAGTTCTTTTATATCTCAGATGGTTGTCCAGCTTGGAAGTTGTACAAGGTGGTTTGTGAACTCGGATTCAGTACTCCCTTGCTCGGCAAGGACGTCAGTCTGGCATTCCATTGACCAACAGGTATGTTTTCTCTTTTCCCTGTAAATTATTTCATATGGATGAAAAGGTGAATTATATTTTTGCTACTTGTAAAGCTCAAATTAGTTTTTGCAGACGATCACATTCAGCTTGATTTGTAATTTTCTTGATCCAGTTCCGTATGTAATGAGGTCAAATGACTACAGTTTTATTTTGCTTACAGATATGGGTCATAACTTGTGAAAGAATTTAGTCCGTAGTGATTCATGGAGGTGGATCTATGCACCGAAACCGCTTCTACCTACAATGTTTGGACAAAATGTTAGCGGTTCAAAGCTCTCTGCAATGTTTTAGTTTGGATTGATGCAATATTTATGTGTTTAGTATTGCTTCTCATTGTTTTATTGAATTTTTAGCACGCCACCTGATACAATATTAGGCTGATGTTCTCTCTTCTCGACGGTCTAGCAGGATCTGGCCTGTGACGACGAGCCCAAGAGGCACACGAAGGATGGTCGATGGTTTGGTAAAAATAACAGGAGCTAACCTCTTTGATAGCAATTGCTCGGTTTTCCCATTTCTTTCCTTTTGTACCCATTCTCCCTGTGCGGTTGAGTTCGGTTTCGAAATTCTGAGCTCTACCTGTTGGCCTCAAGCAATCAAACGGAAAACGAGCAGAATCCTATTTATGTTGCCAGATTGGGAACAAACACATGGCCTGGGTTATCTTAATATTCCCTCTCCATCTGTTCCCTTGCAAACATGTAAAACTTTTCTTATATATCATTCCATCGAAACACAAAGATTTTGTGTTTTCGTGAAAGTTTCAGGTTTGGATGAGCCAATTATGTGCACCAAACCTCAAGTTAAGCTTGCATGTGTATATTCACTAGTATAAAAAGGGCCTTTAGTCCCGGTAGGGAAGAGCGTTTAGTCCCGGTTGGTCCAACCCATTTTTTTTTTAAAAGAATTTGAATTTTTTCGATATTTTTTTGAATTTTTTTCGATATTTTGAATCTTTGATTAATTGTCAGTTTATTCTCGAATCACCCATAATCTCAAGATCTCGAATCACCCCCAATCTCTAGTCAAAGTGCAACTCGTGGTCAAACTTTCCGGTAAGTCACCCATCCTCACACTGCTCCACCCCCACGCTTAACTTTTGAGTTCATTCCCAATTAGCTTCCAAGATTGCACCGATAACATATTGATAATAGTATGCTATCAATCTTATTATCCCCTAGTCTTTGATGTCACATGATATTTTTTTTAAATTCCAAACCTATATTAACATAAACAACAATGATTAAGTAATAATAATATTTATGCATAAATAAATTATTAATTCCAAAAAACTAAAAATAATTTGAATTTCCGGCAAAAACTTAAATCTTCGTGCTTTCATAGTTCCCTTTGGAATTTTGAAAATCTAAAAAATCCCAAACGAACTTTGGCTGTCTCGAGCGGATTCGGATTATAAATATTTTTAATAGAAATTTGTATAAATTCATAAAATTCAAAATAAATAAATATAAATGTGTTGATTATAAATATTACCCTATTTTTTATATAAATTCATATAAATCCTAATATATAATATTACACTATTTTTATATATGGAATTATTTTGTATTTACATGGATTTATATTAAAAAGTGTATTATATAAAAAATGGATTTATATGAATCTATATAAAAATATGGTAATATTCATATATTAGGATTTATATGAATTTATATAAGAAATAGGGTAATATTTATATATTAGGATATATTTCATGCTGAACATTTTGGTATATTACACAATTTTTTCTAAGTTCTTACGTAAAATTTATTGCCATTTTATCGAGAAAACAAATTTTTTTGCAAAAAAAAAATCAAAATTCAAAGTTTTCAATTTTTCCTAAAATTAGGTTGCGGGAGTTACAGGCATGTCAAAGGATTTTAAAATTTGAAGTTTTTACCATTTTCGTTTATTCGTTTTGGACTTTTTTGCGCGGGGCGATTAAAATTCTGATATTTTTTTCCAAAAACCTTTAGTCCGGGTTGGTGGCTCCAACCGGGACTAAAGTTCCTGTTTGAACCGGGACTAAAGCTGGCCGGCCGCCCTAGCCGTTTAAACCGGGACTAATGCTACATTAGTCCCGGGTCCAAACACAGCCGGGACTAAAGCTCCGGACGGAAGGCCTTTTTTCTACTAGTGATTCATCTATATGGAAAGTTGTAGAGATGGAAAACATGGACCATGAAGATGGAGACCATTATGATGGACAAATTTTATGGCGATGCAGATCACCATGAAAAAACCGACCATATATGTTTGAATGGTAGAAATAGAATGACCTTTAACAAATGTTTGAATGGTAGAAATAGAACGAATTTTAACAAACGTTAACAAATTTTTTTTGCGAACCCATGTCTTAGAAAGTTGGTGGCGGGTCTACAAAATTAGAATGTCATCAACTTTCCTTGACTAGATGAGTTTAATGAACTTAACAGAGTTATTATAACACTTGTGGATCTTGGAACATAAAGGTTGCACGCCGACGCAGAGAGATATCATCCGATAACAAGAGTCATAAGATTCGCAAATGGTGCCGTTGCCAACTCGGCAATGCGAGAGGGTAGATTGGAATCATCGGCCACGCCCTTGGCGAGGGTGGGGAGGGGGCGGTCTTGCATGACAAGCGCACAGCTGATCTGTCATCAGACACAGCTAGCTAGAAATGACTGGATATCTCATCATCTCCTCGTTAGACAGAATCCAACACGGACGTTCGCAAGTCCCTGTATCTCCGGCGCCGCGTCATGCATGATTGCATGTGAAGGGGGACAAGATGTAGATGCAGGCACCAAAAAGTCCAGCCGCCATGCAAGAAGCGAGACAGCTGCGAAGCCACCATCTATGCATGGGACCGGATTGATTTCATCTCCAAATTAGTAGTAGAAGATAGTGTACTACCGCCAAAAAAGCAGCGCGCAGGCATGATTGCCAGCCTGAATCTGAGTTCTTCACTCTGAATCATACATCCCCCCTGTAAGCACAACGACTATTATCTCACTAAATCCCACTAAATTGGAATATAGTTTGGGGATCTAGCCCGTTCCTTCCTACGAAACCTCGAGCTAGTTTATCGTCCTAGGGCACTGCCGTCCAAAAGGACATCTCCAACAGGACGACCTATTTTGTCTAGCCTCGCGCCGACTAAAATCAAGATCGAACACGTCGACGTAAACAGACTGATTCCATTTTTTGTCCGCGACGACTCATTCTCGGCCCGAATTTGGGCCAGCTTTACATCGGCCACGGACAGCGCAGATCATCCCCACTCCACCCACTAGTAAAAAAAAAGTCTTTCGGAAGCATCAATGGTAGGCATTAGTCCCGGTTCAACCTACTACGGCCTGGAATGCCAATAGTCCTGGTTCGAATGGGGGTATTAGTCCCGATTCGTGGCACAAACCGGGACTAAAGGGGCGAGCACCTTTAGTCCCGGTTCGGGCCCTTTAGTCCCGGTTTGAGACACCAACCGGGACTAAAGTGGCGAGCACCTTTAGTCCCGGTTCGGGGCACAAACCGGGACTAAATGGTCTATCTTTAGTCCCGGTTTAAGACACCGACCGGGACTAAAAAAATTTCCGAATTCAACGAGCGGTTTTGAATTTTTTTGGATTTTTGAAATTCAAAAAGTTTCAAAATTCAGATTTTTAAAAAAAATTAGAAATATAAAAATTATGTCATATTTGGATTCCTCATATTTTTTTATAATAACGGACATATTATTTGTTCAATTTCGATTTATAGATTAAAAGATATGAATTACGCCATATAAAATGAATTAATGTCAAAAAAATAATAAAACATATTTTATTTTTATATTTATTTAATATTATGATTACATAGTCATTTTTATATATTTAAATAATTATTTAGAATTCAAATTATAAAAATGCGTGACCCACATGATCCATAGGTTAATATGATTAATAGCATACTACAGACATAAGTTTACAAATAGATTATAGGAAGGGGGATGGGAAGGAACTGGGATGTTAAGCGTGCTAAGAGCAGAGTAGTGTGAGGATGGGTGACCGATCGGGAAGTTTGACGAAAATTGAAATTTAACTAAATACTAAGTGTGATTAAGAGGCTCCGGTGTGAGAGAATGAGTCCAACAATTCATAGATTTTAAAAAAAATTGAAAAATAAAATCATTTTTTAAATTAAAAAAATAGAAAAATCTTTTAGTCCCAGTTACGAACCGGGACTAAAAGTACTCCTACCAGCAGTGGGCCACGTGGAGACCCTTTAGTCCCGGTTCGTACCGGAAGCGGGACTATCTTTAGTCCCGATTGTTTAGCCCCGGGTCCCAAACCGGGACTAAAGGCCTAAATGAACCGGGACTAAAGGCCCCTTTTTCTACTAGTGACCCTTTCCTCTCCTGCTTGTCCGTGTCCTGGCCCGCCCACCCATCCCGCCCTTTCCTCTCCCAAACCTAGTCATGGCCAACGAACTCACCGCAGCCGCCTCCGTAGCCGATGGCCCGACTCCGCCGCCGCCCGTACCCAAGAAGCCAAAGAAAGGGATCACTCCTGAGCAGTGGGCTAGTGAGACGAAAAAAGAGGCGTCCGGAGGAAGAAGGTCAAGGCCGCCGCGGCTGTTGAGGGTACGACATGAGGCGCCGACGGGGACGTCGATGCCATCGTCATCAGATCTCCCACACAATTCTGCCAACCTCATGATGGGCACGCGGCCGCCCACAAGCTTGGCCTCAACCACGACGGCCAGCTCCAACGCGTTTGCGTCCCGGCCACCCAGGGTTACGGAGTCGCCCACATGTCGGATACGCCATCAATAACATCCCTCTTAGCACATGACTGTTGCGAATTCACGACGGTCCGCCCCACGGTGGCACCCATCGATCTCAACACCATGCATGTGGCCACTCACTTGCGCTGTATAGCAAGCCGCCGTACACAATCACCCTGGCCAACCTCGATGTCTGCAACATGCTTGCTAATATGTAGGCCCCAACGCCGGATGAGCTGGAACTACAAGAACAGAAAAGGGTTCATGCATGGCATGATCAATGAGAATGACCAGGAGGTTTACGACCAAGAATATGAGGTTGAGGAGACTCAATGCCAGGGTCACTCAAAAGTGGCAAGACCTCTATGCGTCACTCAAGAGAGGTGTGTGTGTTGGAAGGGGGGGAGGGGGGGCACCGGCCAACGGAGGTGAGGACGGCGAGCCATCTACAAGTTAGAAGATGCCGAGGGGGCGGACCAACTCCAAGCTTGATTTCAAACGCGATGCACAAGCGATCGCGTTGCAAGACACATTGTAGAGGTTCATAACCCAAAAGGACAAGTCAATTGTGAAGAAGGAGGAGAGGGAAGAGAAGCGACGACATCGAGAGGAGTTGACGAAGCACTTCTTCGAATTACAAAAGAAGAAGCCCAAGATAGAGGAGGAAAATACCGATCAAGGACCAAGGAAGCGGAGATCAAGAAACTAATGGTCGAGCTCGTCGCTGACGACGAGGAGGCCTGGGTCATGTCCATCGACCTAGGCACCTTGACCCCAACTAAGAAGGCCTATTATCAAAACAAACAAAAGTTCTATACTGATCGAGATGTGTGATCATATCAGTTGGTGTTGTATGTCGGTCGATATGGCATGAAACCATGCCGAGATGGCCTGAACTATGGTCGATGATTTTGGGTTCCATGTTGTATGTCGGCATGGCAATATTCTTTTGGTATTATTTGCTAGGTGGCCTGAACCATGGCTGAGGTGGCCTGAACTTGTTTTTTCTTTCATACAAATGTACTAAATGATCAAATTTGAAGAAAAATACCCGGACAGGGACAAACCAAATGGATCGACTGACTTGTAAAGGACGGACCTGGGCCGGACATAGGTCGGTTTAACGATCTACGTTAGAGCCGTCCGTTTAGGTTGCGTGTTGGAGTTGTCCTAATCGTTCAGTTACAAGCCAAGTGTTAGAGGAGATGCTCTCGTTCCAAATAGCTCTCACGTCTGCACTTGCTATAATCAGGTGGCTCAATCACCAGTCGCCAGCCAGCCTGGCGTACGCTTGCGCTTGCGACGATGGGTGGCCTCCCTCTATCGGTCCCTTGGTTCCCTTTCGCGTCACTGGCTTCGAGAGTACTGTCACGTGGGCCTTGGTCGTTGACACCCCCAATTAAAATCTGACGCACACGCTGACGCGTGCTTCTGCATTCGTATATAAAAGCATGCAAAGGGGCCTGCATGCTTTGGCTAGCTCGATCCACCCTTATACATCCATCATCCTTAATAACAATAATATGGCCCAAATAACCACCTCGGCGGCGGCGGCGACGGGGGCGGCACTAGTACTGATAGTGATGGTTCCGTTGTCCTTCGCAACCATGTCCGGCGGCACTAGTACTGATCAGAGCTCGCCGCCGACGCCCAGGGACTGCGCCATGTCGTGCGGCTGCGTGCACGTATGTATGTACCACCCCTCTCAGAAATATAGATAATGTAATGTTTAAGACAACATGTTTTAATATTTTCTATTCCCTTTGTCCGAATTAGTTTACCAAGATTTGTTTAGATATAGAGCAGCTTTGATTATTAATACTCCCTTATAAGGCTTGCACGTAGTTTAACAAAAAATTTGACCACCAATTCGTTAACAAAAATAAGAAGTGAGTCTAGCTCATTTGGTTAGGAAAGTGGATGTACAACCCAGCCACCCAGTTCAAATCCTCAAGGATGCGGATTTTGGTTCTTATTATTTCGAAAATAAAAATTACTGTAGGGGCTTCCCCTATCGTCTTTCAAAAAGAATCGTCAATAAAATATGAGATATATGTCATAAATATTATATCATCGGATTCATATTTAAAAGAAGTTTTTTCAATGACATAACTTTTGTGACATATAATTCATATTTTTCGTTGACCAAATTGGTGGACAAACTTTTTCTAAATCATGCATGTTTTATAAACTATTCCTGAGAGATATGAAAAACAATATATTCCTTACGATCAGTTAATATATTTTTGTTAGATTTACCACAAAACAAAATTATTTAGCAGTGCCAACCAGAAGCTACCTTCACCCTTAAACACTATACGATATCATAGAAAGCATGCAGTAAAAAAATCATACTTTATGAGAGCAGCGTTTCTGTGCCCGGGCACACCAGCTCCCGGTGATTTTCAAAAAAAATTGAAAAATCAAAAACTTTGCAAAAAAAATGCGAAAAAAATCATGCACGTACCCGACCATGTTCCGCACCATCGTGAAAAATTTCGCATTAAAATATCATCGTATGCGACCTGGGCGAAAATGCCAAAATTCTGACAGCATGTGAGATCCGGAATTTTGAATTTCTTGTCAGAATTTTGTCATTTTTCCCCAGGGCGCATACGATGATATTTTGATGCGAAATTTTTCACGATGATGCGGAACATAGTCGGGTATGTGCACGATGTTTTTCGCATTTTTTTGAAAAGTTTTCATAAGTTTTTTTTTGCTCCCGAAAAACGGGAGCTGGTGCGCCCGGGCGCCGATGCGAATTTCCGATACTTTATCTACTAACATAATAATTTATTTATTTTGCATTTGTAAGCTAGAGATACTATCATCGCTAGGTTTTTTTATCACAATTAATGTCATGACCTAAAATTCATAATTTTCTACCGACATGCACAAAAACCTCAGTGGTCAAATATACTTACTAGAGACTATCTCATTACTGAAAACACCAGTATTTAGGAACGGAGGTAGTAGTACTTGATGGTCAATGAGAAAAATAAAAAATATGTTACCCCTCTCTACAAAAACATATATACTCTTTCCGTCCTAAATAAGTGTATGTTTGGACATGTCTTAAGTCAAACTTTAGTAACTTTGACCAACTCTATAGAAAAAGTAGTAAAAATTATGACACTAAATTTGATGTCACATATGTTGCTAATTTAATGTAAAATTTTAGTCAAATTAAAAAATATTTGACTTCCAAAAATGGAAAATGTACACTTATTCGCAGACGGCGCGGAGGGAGTAGTTCAGTGCAAAGCCATTAATTTGGAGAACCAAACGAGTAAGATTAGCTTTTGTCTATTACTAGCAAATATGCCCGTGCGTTGCTACGGTTTGATCAAAAAATTCTCAAAGATTTTTTCCTCATGAAACCACTCATCAATTCAAATATATCCCCTTTAGTGCTTAATGTTCTGCTCATTGCCAAAGTTTTCGGACAAAAACGGCTCTACCCAAGTTTTTATCCCAAAATCAACGAAAGCGAAAAAGTGTCTCTTTGTCTGTCAAACCTGAAGAGCTATTTTAGTAATCTCTATTAAATACCAAATCAATTGTTCTGCTCATTGCCGAAGCTTTCAGGCAAAAACTTCGGCTCTACCCAAGTTTTTATCCGAAAATCAACGAAAGCAAAAAATTGTCTCTTTGTCCGTTAAACCTAGAGAGCTATTTTATTAATCTCTATTAAATATCAAATCAATATAACACATCAGTCAACACACATGAAATAATAAGGGTTCAATAAAAAATACACACAATAAAATGTATAATATCTAACTATATTTTAATTTGATCTACTCTTAGTCTTAATGTTTAATTTGTATTATATTTTTATTTGATATTCTCTTTTATATTCAATTTTAATTTCGTATTTTTGATCTACTGTTTTTACATTGTTTTTAAAAAGATTTAGTGTACTTCCATTTAATTTCATCTACAGTTCTACACCTACCTCTCCAACTCTCCGTCTTCTCACTTTGTTCATCACTTCATCCCATTCACGTGTATTTTTTCTATCAGTACGAAATACTGAAACACAAACATTTGATGCAACATAATTACATGACACTTCATAACAAAATTTTAGAGCAGCAAGCAATAGCAACGAAGTACAGGCAGCAGCTATAGCAATTAGCAGCGATTTCAGCAGTGCCGAAGTAAAAAAAAGCACACACATCTACTATGTAGGGAGTAGTAATCACCAGCTAAACACACACGCACGGAGTTAGCAATGATCGGCAACAGTAAAACACACAGCGCCACATCTCTCTTCTCAATATATGGTCGGACTCTCGGAGTCGGAGGCACAGCGGCCGGGGCCCCTAGCTCTCATCTCAATCTCCTCCCTCCTCAGCGGCCGGGGCCCCTAGCTCCTCTAGACCTCTACCCCCTCCGTCTATCTTCCCTTCCGTGCTGGCCGTCACCAACCCCTCCAGTTGAGATCTCCCCCGACTCCCTTACTACCTCCCCTGCTGGCGCTCAAGAGTGCCGCGCGCGGCCTGCAGCTTCCGTGCGTGGGGTGAAATCCCATCCCCTGTCGGGCGCTCCATAGGCACGGCCACGGCCACGGAAAGGCAGGTTGTTGGTTGCAAGGCTGGGATGTGGTGATTCGGTGGATGGAGCCGGCTCCCCGATCTGAGCGGTGGGCGGCGTGAGACCAGTAGGCGGCCGGAGAGCCGGTGAGCCGCGGTGGCGTTGATGCAGCGCTGGAGGAAGGACGACACGGGATCCATAGGGTTCACGACGGGCGGTGCGTGGTGGTGTCCGGGGATGGGTGCAGGGCGAAACGCGGTGGCGGTTGGAGATGGAGGTGGTGCGGGCGCGGGGAGTGGGTTCGATTTGGGGAGGACGATCCAGCGCTTGCGTTCTCTTGGCTTAACGAACCGTTTTTCTCCACTTGGCGGTGGCAAAAAGTGGTAATATGTAGTTTGGTGGGAGGGTAAATTAGTCTTTTGGTGACGGACGAACCAAAGAAGTCTTAATGCCTTTATTATTAGGTATAGATTCCCTCGGTTTTGTATATTTAGCCATAGCTTTCAAAGAACAACTTGGCCACCAGTTCAATTTAAGTATATTTATAGTACCTAATAACAAAACAATACGCTACGAAGGTATTTTTTGAGACAAATATACTCATAGTGTTTATACAAACACCACATAAAATGAAGTACAATGCTTATTTTCTCAGGTATAAGAGAAGTTATTATTGGAGTTGCTAGTGGGACGGCCCTCATACTATTGGTTATAGCTGCATGCTTCACTTTCTTGAAATGTAAGCATCAAAGGGCACAAATGATGAAACAGAAGTATTTCGAGCTAAATCGCATGCAATTGCGGGAACAATTGGCGCCTCACAGAGCTGATATTGCAGAGAAAATGATCTTAACCGTGGAAGAGATAGAAAAGGCAACAAACAATTTTGATAAAGCACATGAGCTTGGTGGTGGCGGGCATGGTACTGTCTATAAAGGGATTTTATTGGACCTCCATGTTGTGGCGATCAAGAAACCAAACAAAGTAGGTCAAAGGGAGATTGATGAGTTTATTAATGAGGTTGCTATCCTGTCACAAATCAACCACAGGAATATTGTAAAGCTATATGGTTGCTGCCTTCAAACAGAAATCCCATTGTTGGTCTATGAGTTCATATCCAATGGAACTCTCTCTGATCATCTTCATGTTAAAGAACCAAGATCATTATCATGGGGTGACAGGCTACGAATAGCAATTGAGTCAGCCAAAGCTCTATCCTATCTTCACTCAACAAGTTCAATGCCTATCATCCATAGAGATGTCAAGCCTGCTAACATACTTTTGGATGATACTCTGACAGCGAAGGTAGCAGACTTTGGAGCTTCACGGTACATCCCATTGGACAAATCCGGGTTATCAACGAAGGTGCAAGGTACAGTTGGATATCTGGACCCAATGTACTTTTACACATCGCGCCTCACAGAGAAAAGTGATGTTTATAGCTTTGGTGCTATGCTGATAGAGCTGATGACCAGAAAGAAACCATTTACCTATATAGCTTCCGAAGGAAATGGACTTGTGGCACATTTTGCTACCTTATTTGCGGAAGGCAATTTGATGCAGATATTAGACCCACAAGTTATGGGCGAGGGTGGCAACAATGTTGAAGCAATCGCTGGAATTGCGGTAACATGTGTAAAATTAAGAGGAGAGCAACGACCAACCATGAGGCAAGTTGAGTTGAGGCTAGAGGCTGCTCAATCACGTGAGAAATATGAAGCCAATGGTGATATTGCAATAAATTCTCCATCAACTAGAAATGGAAAGAAGCGCAGAGGGACTAACTAGCAGATCGTATAGCATGGAAGAAGAGTGCAGGTTGTCTGCAAGATATCCACGGTAGTCCTTTTACTTACACATGAGTCGAACGCGGTTAAATTCAGAGATTTATGTGCACTCAGTTACCTTAGTGAAAAGGTGCTACGTACTTATCCTTTTGTTCTGATGGTAGCGTTGTTTCTTAGCTATTTACTGCCTCCGTTTCATAAAGTAAGCCGTACAAATTTAGTCAAAATGCCAATACATAGTAAGTTTGACCAATCCTATAGACAAAAATATAAACATTCAGAATATTAAATAAATACCAATAGACCAACCATAGTAATATTTCATATCATGTTTTATAAATCTTGTTTCCTGTAAATGTTCAGGTTTTTGTGTATAGGATTGGTCAAACTTAAACTATGTTGACTTTTGACTATAAAATATATGCCTTATTTTTACGAATGGAGGTAGTATTATTTTTCGTATTTAATGTAAACGCATGGTCTGGTTTGTAAGTTCATTCTAGTCGATTTGTCTAGTTGTACGAGCCAACAACTTCTCTCGCCTTATTTTGATGCAGGCTGTTTTATACGAGGTAGCTTATCTGTCGATCTGTACGAAAAATATATTATACTAGTTCGAACATATCTAATTTTCAGGCTTCATTGCGTGTCTTATAATTGTAAAAGTAAAGACCCATTTTACTCGCTTGAAAAAATCAAACAAATTTGAAATATTAGAAATCCAAACGTGTTTAACATGCAAGAGTGGTTAACATTTACAAGAGTTCGTTATCCACAGACGTCAAGTAAGAACACATTGCCTAGGAATTTCTGCCCACGAAGCACTCAATATTTTCTGTGACCACTAAGCACTCAATATTTTCAGGAACCGAGTTGCATAATTGTGTGACCACTAAGAGCAACTCCAGCCGTTGGCCCCTCCAGGCCGACTTGCCGGCATATTTTTGGACCGCTCCGGGGGGCCTCCGGCGGAAAATTTTGGCCCTGGGGACGCGCCGATTTCCAGTCGCGCCCCAGTTCGCCCCCCCCCCCCCCCCCCCCAAGCCGGCGTTTGTTTTGGCGACTTTTGGTCAAAATATAAGTCATACAACATCATTTTTGTAGCAAATTCATTATTATTAAAGCAAATTTATCATTTGTATCAAATAATTGGACATAAAAATTAATATAAATAGTTTAACAAATCAACACAACTCATAAATTTTAAAACAAGTTTTTCAAAACAACAAATTACATAAACCTAGATCTCGTCTTTGCGCCTCCACAGGTGCTTCACCAGATCTTGCTGCAATTGTTGATGAACTAGGGGGTTTCGGATCTCGTGAGGCTTTGCAAGGAAGGCAGTCCATGATGCCGGTACAGGCAGACGCCGGCTCTCTTTCGGATCCTCACCCACGAGAGGACCCTGTCTGAAGTATGGCACCTTCTTATCGCTGTCTTCTACTGGGTTCTCCCGCTCGCTCTCAATGATCATGTTGTGCAAGATCACAGAACAATTCATCACCTCCCACATATGATCTTTCGACAAGGTCATAGCGGGGTACCGGACAACAACAAATCGAGCTTGAAGCCCACCAAAAGCCCGCTCGACATCCTTCCTGCAAGCCTCCTGACACTTGGCATACCAAGATTGAGCCGTCTTCGGCACAGGGTTTGAGATAGTCTTCACAAATGTGGACCATTTGGATAGATTCCATCTGCCAGGTAGTTTACCTTGTTGTAATGGTGCCCCGTTGATCTCAAAGTTCACCGGGGGAGTATTACCTTCAACAAGCTTGGAAAACACGTGGGAGCACTGCAACACGTTGATATCATTGTGAGATCCAGGAATTCCAAAGAAGGAATGCCAAATCCAAGTATCATGCAAAGCCACTGCCTCAAATACGACACTGCAACCTCCTTTGTGCCCTTTGTACATCCCCTACCAAGCAAATGGACAGTTTTTCCATTGCCAATGCATGCAGTCGATGCTTCCTAGCATTCCAGGAAATCCTCTTGCTTCATTCTCGGCTAGGATCCGAGCAGTGTCTTCCGCAGTGGGTGTTCGCAAGTATTCTGGTCCAAACGCTGCCACTACGGCTCTGCAGAACCTGTAGAAACACTCAAGGACGGTGGACTCAGCCATGCGCAGATAGTCATCCTGCGAATCAGCTGGAGCTCCGTATGCAAGCAGTCTCAAAGCGACTGTGCACTTCTGGAGCGAGGAAAATCCAACCGTGACGGTGCAATCCTTCTTGCAAACGAAGTAGTTGTCGAACTCTCGGACGCCATGCACAATCCTGAGGAAGAGCTTCCGGTTCATCCTGAAACGGTGTCGAAATGTCTTCTCGCCGTGCAATGGATCGTCGGCAAAGTAGTCGGCGTACAGCATACAATAGCCCTCCGCACACTGCAGTAGCTTGCTCTTGCGTCGACCTAGTGCCGAGCCACCGTGCTTCGGCTGTGCATCGGCGGTTGTACAGACCGGCCAGACAAGCGAGCATCAGCAAGTGCTCTTCATCGTCGGCGGCGGCGGCGGCTTCCTCTTCCATCAGACGGCGAGCAACTCCTCATCGTCGGAGTCCATCTCAGGCAAAATGTTGAACACCTCGCAGGCAGGGTGGGCGCGAAGCTTGCTCGAGACGATGCTTCACCGCGAAAACTCGGGCAGTGGCGAGATGGAGGTGGGGGATTCGGTAGGGCGTGCCGTCGCGGTAGTTGGTGCCCTATTCTGGCGGCGCGTTCCCAGCGGAGGGGAGGAGGTGGTGCCGGTGACGGGGGGAGGGAAAGGAGGAATGGGCAAATCTGTGGTGGGGTATGTATGTTCTCTCGCCGACAGGGTTGGCCCGCGTGGCTTTTCCCTTTCGCCGGTGCCCCTAGGCAGAACCCGGCGTGGTGGGTTCGGCCTGGAAACGCCGAATTACTTTTGGGCTAAATCCGGCGGAAAACGAGGCTCTGGTGGGGCAAGTGGGAGGAAAACGTATGTGAGAGAGAGAGAGAGAGAGAGAGTACTCTTGTCGTGGTAGTACACAAACAGATGCCATAAATAGGCTTAACTTGGGGCCGATGGACGCTGGAGGTACCGGGGAGGGTAGGTGCATGTAGAGACGCACACGGAAAGACACAAACTCACACACACGGTTTTACCCAGGTTCGGGGCTCTCGTGAGGAGATAAAACCCCTACTCCTGCTTGTTTGATCGATGTTGATGGATTACAGAAGAGCTACAAGCTGCTCCTCGAGCTGTATGAGAAGAACAATGAGCTTAGGGCTCAATACCGAGTCTCGGGGTGGCTCTCTGGCTCTCTGTTCACTCTGGAGGAAAATGTCTAAAGTGAGGCAGAGGTTCGTTCCAGCGTCCACGTAAGAGGAGCCCATGGTGCTCCTTATATAAGGAAACCCAGGGCACAGGGTTAGGGCTGACGTTGGTGCGGGCGTAGGCAGCACTGTGGCCACGACTGGTCCTCTGACTGCTTCCATCATGCCTGCGTGGCATGTCCAATCCATCAACTCCTGTGCACTGCTCTCTGGTACTGCTTCGGTCAGCAGCATGGATGACTGACTGCCCATCCCATGACCACCGAGTCAAGGAGCAGGCACTAGTAGAAAACAGGCCTTTCGCCCGGGGGCTTTAGTCGCGGCCGTGTCTCAACCCGCAACTAAAGTTCAGGCCACGTCGCCCCGAAATCGGCGGAACATTTGTCGCGGTTCGTTAGGACGTTTTTGTCGCGGATTTAGATACAAGCCGGGACAAAAGGGGTCTGCGGCGGCCGCGAGCAGGTGCCCCCCCCTTTTGTCCCGGTTCGTGTCTCGAACCGGGAGTAAAGGCCCGTGACGATTCGTGATTCGAAGGCCTTTGAGTTCCCGCGCTGGTCGTTGATCACACGGGGAAACGAAGAGGTTGATCACACGGGGAAACGAAGAGGTTGCAAATTAATGGATTTTGGGAACACGGTTGGATTAATTAGCACTGCCTCCTCATCTCCCCTGCTATCTCTATATAAGAGAGCTACAGTGCAATTTGCCAAATGCACCATCTCCTCACTCTAATCTCTCTACTCTAAACTCCTCTCTCGAATCGCTGCCGCGCGCCATGGAGACACCTCGATCCGAGGTGTTCCACTACAAGAACCTCTCCATCAACATGAACTTCAAGGTCGTGGTCACTCTCCGCGCATCAACCGTGGAGAGATGGATCCGCGACGTCAAGAGGCTCTACCTCGACGCCGCACCGATGAAGATCGTGGGCCTCGACTGCGAGTTCACCGACGCCGCACCCGAGGAGAGGCAGCGTGCCGCCATCCTGCAACTCTCCATGGCGACCGACACGTTGGTGTTCCATATCTGCCACGCTGATCGGGTGCCGCAGGCCCTCAAGGACTTCTTGATGGACAAAACCATCAAATTCTGCGGCGCGGCTATCAACAACGATCAATGTATGCTGGAGCCTTACGGAATTCATATTCTGTCCGCCGTCGACCTCCAGCGGGCCGTTCGCCCTAACCCATCGCACCCTAATCTTCCTAGTCTCTATACTCTAGCCAATTTTACTATTGGCACATCGCTTGAGAAGAAGAAGAAGAGGAAGAGGGAGGACGAGAAGAAGGAGGAAGAAGAGAACCTCACGAGAGGTTGGGGCAACTTTCCATTGAGCTTTTATCGCATCAAGTATGCCGCTCTGGACGCTCGCCTAGGCTACGAGATTGCTACGAAGTATTTCAGTCCTATGTGATCGTATGTCTCAATGTGTCGATCTAAATCGTCTCAACAATAATTGTCATATGTGAGACGTTTGATTGAAATAAAAAGTTTTGTGATCTTTGGATTTATTTAGCCTTGTTTTCCCTTTATATTGTTAATTATCTCTGGTCCGTACTAATATTCAGCAATAGCAAGTTTGTGCTCGTATGAATTTTTTTTATTATAAAGTGTTCTACACATTCTAAGGATTTAAATGACTACAAATTTGTTGAATTTGCCCAAGTGGATCAACGATTATTATTTGTTAACAATTATTATTACTTAATCATTAATATTTATGCAAAAGCGTACTGTATGTGTGGTAGTGTCTAAATATACAAAAACTATTTTGAAATGAAGAAAATAAATAAATAAAAGAAAAGAAAATGAATTCTCTGCCGCGGCAAAGAAAACTGCCCAAATTTCTGCCGCGATCATTAGTCGCGGCCTGGTATACGAGCCGCGACAAATGCTTGTGACCCGAACCGGGATCAAAGGTCTTCCCTGCACATATATCTTCTTCCACCCGAGGCCACCACCATTTTTTAAGCTCGAGTTCATCACTTATTTCTCCTCCATTTCCTCTCACTCACTCAAGTAAATGCCCATTTTTCTACTCCATTTGTGAGCATTGAAGGCACCCCATCTATTCAAGGGTTGGCAACATCATCCTTTCCTCCGAAGTTGCAACTTTAGCTCATTTTATTACTAGTTTAGCTCATTTTATTTTTTGTATTGCTAGCAAGGTGTTTGATGAAATGCCTAAGCTAGAGAGTTTAATTTTTTTTATATGCATTTTGAGCTCAAATTAATTTATTATTTGTGGATTTTAGTGTCGTCCCGTCCTCACCGTCGTCGATAGCCCGCATCGTCTCGTCACCGGCACCACCACGGTGAGCCTTTTTTCTTTATCTTCTATTTTAAGAAAAATGATTTGTATGATTTAAAAGCATATTTATTTCTTGTATAATTTTCTTATGTTTTTTTATATGTATAGTGTCATGGTTTTGATATCCGCCCCTATCGTCCCTCGTCCGGTCTATGATTCGGATGTGGTATATTTTCATAACTATTTGTTTCATTTCGTGTTTATAAGAACTATACCTACCAACTTGACATAGACACTTTTATCTAGGAGATAGTTGAACCAGAAATTCCAACCGACCCTATTGTCGAGTTTTTTTGTAAAAGAAAACAATGATTTGAAAGCAAAATTGGAAAGAAGTGAAGATCTTCGTCTGCAATGCCTAGAAGAGAAGATGAAATTGGAGTTGAAGCTTGCCGACATCATCGATGAACACGAGTTGAAGCTTGCCGACGTCGCACATGCCCATGAGATCAAGATGGATGCAATGCGCTTGAAGATTAAAAAGATTAGAAAATATGCCATTAGTCAGGAGGCTTGGTACCATTATGTTGTTGGTTCAGTAGTTACCTTAGTTGCGATTTTGATCGCATTTGGTGTTGGATTTAAATTATTTAGATAGTTGTATGTTAGTTTCAATTAATGTATGTTTTATGAGGACTATGCATTGCAATTACTTTACTTTGGTTTTAATGTGATGAACTTGTATGAAGCTTTTATCTCGTAGAACTGAAGGATTCCTAGATAGAACAAAACACCGTAGGGCGTATGCAGGTGAAACCGTTTGATTTGTATTCGGCCGATCAACATGATTTCTAGAGATCCGCTTCACTCTTTCTGCTGCAACAAAAACTGGTGAGAAGCCTACCCATTTTAAACGGGCATTCGATCGAAGTAGCTACAAGACTTCTCTGATGATCTGTAACCGTCCCAACAAGTGTTTGTGATATACCAGATCATCAAAGAAGCCCTTGCAGCTGGTTCCCAAAAGTGTTACATATCATCACAGCAGCAAATCGACCTTCGATCCAAGCAGCCGCAAGACTTCTCTGATGATCTAACGACCGTCCCAAAAAGTGCTGGGAATGTTGTAGATCATCAGAGAGCCTTGCAGCTGCTTGGATCCGACCGAGGGGCATGGCTACCACTTCCACCACCACCACTCCCACCTCCTCGGCAATTCATCATTGTGTCACCCTAATCCAGTGGTTGGATTCAACCTACCTGAGGGCTTGTGTTTCCAACAGCGTCGTTGGAGGACAAGACGGACATGTCGGAAGATTACAATAATTTTCATGAAATTCCCCCCTTCTCGGTGAAAACTGACCCAACCATCGCGTTGAATGATGAAGATTGTCCATGGTTGCGGCGCAATCAGAAGAAAGGGACACACACGAAGAAGAAAGGGACACACACTAGATAGGGATGTTGGTGGTGATGTGTAATAATTAATGTATTAAACCTTTTCTCAAATGCACACGGTTTCCCCGTCATACAGCCCAACGGTGGCTTGTGAGTGCCTGCACATCAAATGCACCGTTGGGCTGTATGACGGGAATCCGAATGATTTGTATTCGGTCGATGAACTGAAGTATTTTGTAGATAGAACAGCCGCAAGTATTTTGTTGAGGGCTGTGAAGTGAGCAGCAAATCGTACTTCGATCCAAGCAGCCGCAAGACTTCTCTGATGATCTAACGACCGTCCCAAAAAGTGTTGAGAATGTTGTAGATCATCAGAGCGCCTTGCAGCTGCTTGGATCCGACCGAGGGGCATGGCTACCACTTCCACCGGCACCACTCCCACCTCCTCGGCAATTCATTATTGTGTCACCCTAATCCAGTGGTTGGATTCAACCTACCCGAGGGCTTGTGTTAGGGAACATGCCAGCGGGTAGGCTAAATCCAACCATTAGGTTCGGTGGCAAAGGTAGACGCTCGTTGTGTACCGTTTCGCTGGAGGGACGTCGCTATTTATAGGCGATTAAAAGGTGTACCTGTGGATGAGGTGGGAGTGCAGATCCAACAGCTCACAAGCCCTCAAAAGAAACACACCCCTGATCCAACGGCTCACAAGCGCTTGAAAGAAACACACGATCCGTGTGCTTCTTTAGTCCCGGTTGGTAACACGAACCGGTAATAAAGGCCCTGATCCAACAGCTCACAAGCGCTCGAAGGAAACACACGATCCGTGTGCTTCTGATCCAACGGCTCACAAGCGCTCTAAAGAAACACACCCCTGATCCAACGGCTCACAAGCGCTTGAAAGAAACACACGATCCGTGTGCTTCTTTAGTCCCGGTTGGTAACACGAACCGGTACTAAAGGCCCTGATCCAACGGCTCACAAGCGCTCGAAGGAAACACACGATCCGTGTGCTTCCGATCCAACGGCCCACAAGTGCTCGAAGGAAACACACGATCCGTGTGCTTCTTCCACCGCTTACCGCCTTCGTCTTCCCGTAATTTCTAACTATATATGTAGGCTTGGCCGCCATTGCCATATCACATCTAAACTCATATCTGCAACCTCATCACTCTTCTATTGTAACAAAATTTTGACTTAGGGGTTTTTGACTTAGGTGTCGGCGACGATGTCCATGTTGGACCATAGGGGCGATGTGCGGGACTGGGCTCCACCGGGCTGGCACTGGGAGGTGCTACCTTCCGGGATGCGCAGCTTGGTGAGGAATCTGGGTGACGTCGTCGACCCGGATCTTCTGTGGTGGCAGTCGCGTGGGCCACGCTTGGTGCAGAGGGAGCCGGCCTCCGAGGAGGTGGTACGTCGCCGTATCAGGGAGGAGGATGAGCATGTCCGTCGCTACATGTATCTATTGGATAGGCAGTATGACAGTAGGTGGTCGTTTCTTCAGAGGGTTCCTTCTCACGTGAGCTATGACCCTGTGAGGGTTCCTTCTCTTTGGATGCGCAGCGCCGGCGGCTCAGCACCCCGCGGCTCAGGAACCGGTCGAAGTTAGTTTCAGAGTCTGTGATCGCCATTGCAGTTCTCTTGTCTGTGATCGTAGTTTAGGTTACTACTTGCTTTTGAAAACTTGCGACCTAAACTATCAACTTCCGGAGATGTGTGTGATAGTCATGCATATGTATGCAAAATATTGGGTCTCGCCAGGTACGAGGGGGATGGCCCGCCTCCTTCGGACTTCAATGAATATATAAGTTTAATTAATGAATATTGATAGTTTAATTGCATTTTTCTGATAAACAGATGAAAAGATATTGAATTTATAAATTTAATTAATGACTTAATGGAGTTCAAATTCCAAATTTTGTAATTAAATGAATTCACCTATAATTAAAAAAATGAATTTGTCATAAATTCAAATTATATGAAAAACAATCAAACATGCATTTTGTTTCAATTTTGTAGATAATTAAATCAATAGATATTGGAACATTTTAAAAGATATGATTTTCAAATAATTAAATGAAACTATAAAAATATATGAATTTTTAAATAATAAAATGATAATGAATTTCAAATATTGGAACATTTTTTAAATATTGGAACATTTTAAAATAAACTAGAAAAAACAATTCCAAAAGCATGTAAAAATCATATATTTAAAAAAGAAAACAAAGTATATAAAAGAAACAAAAAAGAAAACAGAAAAAGAAACTAGAAATAAGAAACAAAAAAAAGACCATTGGTCCCGGTTCTTAACACCAACCGGGACCAAAGGCCCGCTGGGCTTCACGCGCAATATTTCGCGGCCCGGACAGACCTTTGGTCCCGGTTGGTGTTACCAACCGCGACCAAAGGGTATTTGGTCCCGGTTCGTGGCTGGAACCGGGACCAAAGGTCCGTTCCTCGTCGATTTGGTTCCTTCCGCCCCAAAATTTCACAAGTTTCGCCCCCGCCGTTTTTTCGAAGCCGCCTCTGTCGCCGCCGTCGCCCCGCCCGCCCGCGCCGCGCCCACGCCGCGCCCATGCCCGCCCGCGCCGCGCCCAGCCCAGCCCGCCCACGCCGCGCCCACGCCCGCCCGCGCCGCGCCCACGCCGTCCAACGCCTGCACCGCCGGTCTGCTCCTCTACATCGGCCGCGGGCTGCGCCGCCCGGCCTCCTCCCCTGCCTCTCGAGCTGCCCCGCCCGACCTCCTCATCTGTACATCGGCCGCGACTCGATCCGTGTCCTCCCCTCCCACGAGCCACCGCCGCCGTGTCTCCGTCGCCTCCCCTTCCACGGGCCGCCGCCGATCCCCTCCCAATTGGGATCCTTGCAAGGTACGGTTCCTCTCCTCCCTCTCTCCTCCTCTAATTTTTAGGAAAATTTTGTAGAATTTTAGGTTTGTTTAACTTGGGCTAAGTGAAAATTTAGGTTAGTGTAATTTAGGCTAGGTGAATATTTAAGTTAGTGTAATTTTAGGTTAGAAAATTTTAGGCTAGGTGAGTATTTAGGTTAGTGTAATTTAGGCTAGGTGAGTATTTAGGTTCGTGGCTGGAAAATTTTTGTTAGGAAAGTTGCAAAGTTGCAAAGTTCGTGGCATAGGAATTTTGTAGATGCCCGGTGAATATTTAGGCTAGGTGAGTTTAACTTGGGCTAAGTGAAAATTTAGGCTAGGTGAGTTTAACTTGGGCTAAGTGAAAATTTAGGTTACTGTAATTTAGGCTAGGTGAATATTTAAGTTAGTGTAATTTTAGGTTAGAAAAATTTAGGCTAGGTGAGTATTTAGGTTAGTGTAATTTAGGCTAGGTGAGTATTTAGGTTCGTGGCTGGAAAATTTTTGTTAGGAAAGTTGCAAAGTTCGTGGCATAGCAAATTGTGATAGCAAACATTCAAATTTTGATAGCAAACATTCAAATTTGATAGCAAACATTCAAATTTTGATAGCAAACATTCAAATTTTCTTCAAATGTTATTACAATTATTCTGCTAATGCTAACATTGTTAAGTAGTTGCTATAATTTTGCATTCACAAATAGTGTTAGATGCAAATTTTGATATTCATATTCTTTTTACAAAATTGATTGCAGGGACATTGAGCTATGGATCCAAATTTTCCGGACGCCTTCGGCAGAGACGAGGAGCGTGAAGAGCAGATGGATCTAACTTGTCCGGACGTCGCCGGCAGAGACGAGGAGTGCGAAATGCGAATGCTTCAGATTATAGCAGGACGTGCGGCTGCGCCTGTCGGTGAAGAAGATGCCGTAACTGCAGAAGATTACGGCTCCCAATTTCTGAACAAATCCGGTGAGGGAGTTGACGAAGAAGAAATTTGTAGAGAGGAGGAAGTGCCCTTAACAAACTCTGATGAGGTATATTAAGCCTCTGTACATCGATCACACTAGATGTATTATTTGAGTTGTATTGCAGTTATTAACGAACCATTTTTTCTTTTAGCCCTCCGGATCGAGCAAATCTACAGCAGTGCCGAAACGAGGCCCGACGAAGCCGTTGAAGGAGGGTCGTAGGATAGTGATCGACCAAGTTAGTGCTAGTGGCGAACCTTGGAACCCATAGATTGCCGCCGCAATACAATAATCAATGTGGGGTTATTGTTAGGGACATTGTCCGATCAACCTGAAGAATGGATTCAGCCGAAGGATGAAAACAAACCCAACTACTTATGTCCGACGAGGACTAAAAAATTGTGTTGGGACACGCTCTTGACAAAGGTCAGCCTACCGCCAGATCTACCCGAGCACTTGAAGACAAAAGTGAAGGAGTGGTCTCTTAGTAAGATGGCCGAACAATTCCGGACCTGGAAGAAAAAACTTATGGAAAGCTTATCTAAAGGCGGAGAAGAAAGATCCAGTTTTCACTGGACCACTAGTGAAGATACAACAGCAGTGGCCCACATTTGTGGAGCAAAGAAAATCGGAGGCCACTGTGGCCCGATCGGTTCAGAATAAGTAGTTAAATGCTGCGAAAAAGGAATATCACCACCGTTTGGGGGCAGGTGGCTACAGGGCTGCCGTGCCTAAGTGGGAAGCCTTTGAAGCACGACTGCTTGATAACGGGATCATTCCATAGACACATGACTGGCCCGAGAGGTCCAAGTTTTGGTTGTTCACGCATGGGGCAGGGTTGGACCCACAGACAGGGTTGGTTGTTGCTCAGGGAAAATGGAAGGAAAAAATTGAGTATATAACCAAACAACTCGTGGACGCAATAGATAAGTTCGAAGGGGAGAGTACGTGGTCGACAGAGAGAATGACGAGCTGTCACTAGCACTCGGGAATCCTGAACACGTTGGACGATTACGAGGCTATGGAGCCCGTGTCACCTTGAAGCAAGGTTTTCCGGAAGACGCTCATACTTATAGAAGCGTTAGAGAAAAAAGAAGAAGGAGTCTGACCGGTTATCAGCACTGGAACGCAAGGTGCAGCAGCAGCAGGAGCAACTAGACTCAATTAGTAAGCAAAAGGCATCTCAGCTGCAGCTAGAAGGTCATGTCGAAGCCGCCCCATCTGATCAGCGGAAAAGCAGCGTGGGTTCCACGCATGTAGAAAATTCTGAATTCCAACCGCCGGCGGCTCACTACCCGTGGATGATATCCCCCCCCCCCCCCCCCACCTCAAGATCCATCCCCCCCACCTAAAGATCCATCCCCCCACCTAAAGATCCATCCCCCCACCTCATGAAGATCCACCCCCACAAGATCCATCCTCCCCACATCAAGATCCATCCCTCGATGCCCCATCCGTCGCGAGTCCATCGCCCGCGACGTCCCGTTCGTCGATTCCGCCCTTGTTAAGACCTTCTCGTCAAAGCGAAAACTCTCCTTCACATCGATGCGTGCAGATAAGTTAACTCGAGCGGAACGCGAGTTGCTAAAGCATCTTCCAAAGAGATCGTACGACTTAACTCCAGAGGAACTCGAGGAGTCGGTGCNGTGCAGCAGCAGCAGGAGCAACTAGACTCAATTAGTAAGCAAAAGGCATCTCAACTGCAGCTAGAAGGTCATGTCGAAGCCGCCCCATCTGATCGGCGGAAAAGCAGCGTGGGTTCCACGCATGTAGAAAATTCTGAATTCCAACCGCCGGCGGCTCACTACCCCGTGGATGATATCACGGAGAAGACAGACTGTGAGCTACACATGTCAATGAAGAACATGTCCTTCAAGGTGGCGGTCGGCTATGCTTTACCTAATCCAGCTGGAGCAAGCTACCATCTCGGAGGGATTCCACATGGCTATGCTCGTGTCGGGGTGGATGAAGTTGTGCCGTTATATGCTAATCTGGAACTTGACATTCCTGGAGGTGATGGCGAGAAGACACTGGGAGAAGTCGAGAAGGGTATCGCTCTCTGGAACAAGGAAAACATCGTGTTTCCAAACTTGACTCCTCCGAGTAGCAGACCCCCACCTCAAGATCCATCCCCCCCACCTAATGATCCATCCCCCCCACGTCAAGATCCATCCCTCCCACCTCAAGATCCATCCCCCCCACCTAAAGATCCATCCCCCCCACCTAAAGATCCATCCCCCCTACCTCATGAAGATCCACCCCCACAAGATCCATCCTCCCCACATCAAGATCCATCCCTCGATGCCCCATCCGTCGCGAGTCCATCGCCCGCGACGTCCCGTCCGTCGATTCCGCCCCTTGTTAAGACCTTCTCGTCAAGCGGAAACTATCCTTCACGTCGACGCGTGAAGATAAGTTAACTCGAGCGGAACGCGAGTTGCTAAAGCCTCTTCCAAAGAGATCATACGACAAAACTCCAGAGGAACTCGAGGAGTCGGTGCGTGCCGATGTGGCCCGACAATTAGCTCTGAAACGGCCCCCGCCTGAAGAGATAATACCAGCAGAAAAAGTTGAGAAATTTATAAAAAATCTAACGGGTCCCCTGCCAGAGCCGCCTAAATTGCGAGATGACTATGATCGTGTTTTGGAGAAGACAATTAGTCAAGAGGAGGAGGAGAAGAAGGTTGCCTATCGCCTAAAGAGGCAGCGGATGCAGGAGGAGAAGGAGGCGGCAGATCGCCTAAAGAAAGAGCGGTTCAAGGCGGCAAAATGCGGGAAAAAGGTGGCCCAGCTCGGAGAACAGGCAAAACAGTCGATCTCCCCGCTGAAGGTGATATCCGATAAGAAAGTTCACCACGACACTGGCACCATAGGCGGCCCCCAGGAGTATCAGTATGCATGGACATATGTCTACGGGAAGTCCCTGGTCAGACCTGAGCAGGTCAATTCTCTAACAACACAATTGCGTCGATTGCATCTGTGGTACGAGAAAGCCGTAGCGGCCGGGCATGAGTTCTTCTGGGTGTCATATAAGAAAGAGCATTACTTCACGGATGACGCGATGTATATTCCGTTTTCTGAAATTTTTCAGTTATTCAATCAAGACTCCCTCGACAAATCCCTCATCAGTTGCTATTGTTTGTAAGTGATTTATTTCTGCAATTTAATTAAGTCTCTAGCTCTGCTCGTTCGTTGCATGTAATTATCTCACTACATTCTTTTGTACTGTAGAATGAAGATTGTCGAATGCAGGGAACGCCGCATCTATGACATCGGGTTCATTGACCCATATTATATTAATGAAGTGACCGTAACTAACCATCCCGAGGACACAGAGAATAATTTGTTCCGGTGGTTAGTGAAACTAAATACTCGCGAAGAAATGCTTTTTCCTTACGTCTTCCAGTGAGTGTTACTGTACCTTCTACACATTCTATTTTGCTTACTCCATGTTTAATGTAATCGATGAGTCATGGACATATAAACGTGCGCAGTTCCCACTGGATTCAGCTAATCATTAGAGTTGACCAAGGAGTCGTTCAAGTCATGGACTCGTTAAGGAAAAACATGGAAGAGTACCAAACCTTGCAAGATATGCTCTAGAGGTAATTTTAATCATTATCGTTCTATATCGACCTCTTTCATTCATTTTCTGATATCAAGTAATTAATAACTCCTTTAATCATTTTCTTTTGGCGGGCAGGGTTTGGAAACGGTTTATCGTGAAGGTTCCAGGGGAATGGAAACCGAACTTGTATTTTTATACCAGCAAGGTAAGTAGTACTATATATATAGGTCTGCACAACTCTTTAATTTTAGTTTCAACAAGAAATATTCCCCGCGCGTTGCAGCGGGGACCCTTTAGAAACTATATTATGTAAATAAAAGGGTATAAAAATATGACGTTTAATTGTCTAAAGGAATATGCTAAATTCAATTTGCCATAGTCGACATACTAAATTTATTCGACATGAAATATCTATGTATTATAAAATATTAACGTGGACAAATAAATGATTAGTAATATAATATGATGTGGAGTTTGTATGTAGAGATTAATAAATATTAGTGGGGATGACATGGACAATTGATTGGCTAATAGAATGGATGATGTGGATAGCTTGCATGTTGAGATAGAAAAATCATAAATACACTTAGTGGGGTTTTGCTTTATAAGAGGTATAGATACCATTATCATTCTTGATTATTATTTGATTAAATTCTATTTTCTGTAAAGTGGTGTCAGAGGCAGCCACAGGGGACAAATTTATGTGCATACTACGTTTTTGAGTACATGCGCTCTTTTGTCAGTGAGCGGAATAGAGAACAAAGAACAACTTATGTATGTATACACTCTTCGCAATTTTTTATTACCATATTGTGTTGAATTCCATTCATAAATTATTTTATTATGATTTCATATATACAGTTATAAACAACTCACATATTCATATTGATCTAGATGGAGCGAATGCGGGACCAACTCATACCAGCGAAGCGCCTGAAAGCAATTCAAGAGGAATTGGCGGGATTTTTGAACTCGGAGGTCCTGAAAAAAACTGGAGAATTTTATCACAAAAGCAATTATTTTTTGCTTTCAATGTAATTAACGTGATCTGGACGTGTGAGAAACGTGATGTCGGTCTAGTAACTTGAACGTGATCTCGACATGTGGGCTTATGTTTATATGTATGAATCAAACGTGAACTCGGTGTATTGTATAATTTATGTGTATGATTGTCTGCGCAACGTGATCTTCGTAAAAAATAATTAATCGAAAAACAAAAATCGAATCCCAAAAAATAAAAAAGAACAAAACGCTGAAACCTCTTTGGTCAACCGGGACCAAAGGGTTCCGGCCCGGAGCCCCCCCGCCCCGCCCACGTGGAGGCCCATTGGTCCCGGTTCTTAAGGTACCGGGACGAAAGGCCCCTCCCCCTTTTGTCCCGACCCTTTAGTCCCGGTTAGAAAACCGGGACCAAAGGTCCTTTGGAACCGGGACCAATGCCCCTTTTTCTACTAGATAGCATACTTCCTCCCTGTTTGCTCTTACACATCTCTCTCTTGGTTCGCTGACCACGTCCTCATCTCGATCGTCCTACTCGTTCATCCGGTCTTTCTAAAATAACATACACAGGCAAGCCGCTCGACTATTTACATCGCTAATTGTCACACAGTCTAGCATCGGCATGGCGGCGCCAGCCACATAATCACCAGTCCAGCCTAGAATAAGCGATGAAAACAGTGCTGCAGGGGAATGACGTTGGCTAATCACTTATTTGGTAGGAAGTAGAACAATTGCTTGGTGTACAGCCATGGGAGGCGAGGTTGTTAGTGTTTTTGGTTTGTCCCGTGCATAGCAGTTTAGGACACACACGTACACATAGGCCAGCCGTCGCTGTTTCCTTTTCAAACTATATCTCCCGGACGATTTGACCATTGATGCGTTCGAAACCCAATGACAATAACTAGAAGCGGACCAAGCTGTCTACATCAAGGCTCGTTCGCGCTGCAAGGAAAATACCGAGACGTTGGGGGCTTCATCCCAGAGATCAAGTGGACGAGGCTTCAGGCCGTCGCAGCGAGTCGAATGCTCGCTGGAGTTCTGCTGCAATACTGCGTCCTCGCGCACCTAGACATCGAAAAGGAATTCACTCACCTGCGGCATATCGATCGCTTAGGTGTTCCGGCGTGCACATCACACTCAGGCCACAGGCAGGACGTGCACCTGATTATGTCGCCTTACCAAAAATGAGTTGGTGAATGATACAATCACCATATAAATCACAATTCGTCACTTACATTTGCTCCCAATATATCTCTTCTTCACCGAATTATCATCTCATATCATGTCTGTTCATCATATATGAGTGTGAGGTGTTTGGAAGTTTCAAACAAAAACTTTCATGTGAGAGCCACTATGTTCCTAGCTAGGTGACTAGGTCAAATATAGGCGCTCCGGCGGCGGCGCTGTCCGCGGGCCGGCGCGGGCTGCAGGGCTCGCGCAGACGCGGGCGCGGTGGCGGCACGTCTGGGGGCGCGCGGGCGCGGCGGCGGCAGCCTCGTGGCTGGTCGGTCTGCTGCTATGGTGGCGTCGCCAGGTTCCTGCGCTGCGGGACTGGGAAACCTTAGATCTTCCGGGATCGGACGATGATGGCGCCTTGCGTCATGCTCCCTCTTGGGGGCATCGTTCTTGGAGAGGTGGCCGGCTGGAGGGACCCGTGGTTGTGGGAGGTGGTGGCGATGAAGGTGACAGCGTCTGCTGTCTTTTAGGCCGGGGCGGCGACCCCGGATGTTGGTACGGCGGCCGTGGTCTGCGAGCGGTTCTCTCTGTGCAGCTTGGGCTGCGGGTGGCTGAGTTGTGCGGCGTCGTGGCTCGGATGCGCGGGGTAGCGTCGTAGCTCACAATTTTCCCTCTCCGTGATATCATCCACGGGGTAGCGACGAGCCGAGATATCTGGCCGAAAGAGCTCCGTGGAAGCCACGCTGCTTTTCCGCTGAGATGGTGGGCCGCTATCTTGCTGAGAAGGATCTTCGTGCCGGTGAGCTTCCTGTGTGGTAAGTGAATCAAGGATCTGCTGCTGCCTAGTTAATCTATCTTCAATCTGCTTCAGCCGATCTGCCTCCTCTGCCTTCTTCCTCCCTCGGCTTCTATAACTGTCAGCGTCATCTGGAAATCCATACTTCCACGGTACGGAGCCTTCTGTGCCTCGTGTCCGACCTTTGTGTTCTGGATTCCCGAGGGCCCGTGACAGCTCGTCGTTCTCTCTGTTTGGAACGAACTCCCCGGCTTCTACCTCCTTCATTATCTTCTGAAGTTCAGCGAGAGGGGTTGCAAGTTGTGCTTTTGTAAATATGCACTTCCCTGTTTCTGGGTGCAGCGTTCCCCCATGCCCGAAGAACCAAAGTTTTGCCCGATCAGCCCACCGCTGCGTCTTAGGAATTATCCCTTGTTCAAGCAGGGCGTTCTCAAGTCTCTCCACCTTATAGCCCTGTAGCCACCTGACCCCATGCTATGGTGATATTCCTTCTTGGAAGCATTTTTCTTATTAGTTGCTGACCTTTTCTTAGCCTCGTCAGATATCTTGTACTTGACAAATTCCTCCCACTGATCCCTTAGCTTTTCATACGCTCCAGTGAACTCCGGAGTCTTTTTTTGAAGGACAAAGTCCTTGTGCAATCTTTTCTTCCAGTTTGCAAATTGTTCGGCCATCTTCTTCAGTGCCCACTCCTTGACCTTTTTCTCTATGGGATCCACGTAATTTGGATCCTCCTCCTCTAACGGATGAGCGTCGTCGTCTTGACGAGGAAGCGTGAAATTAGCCATTAGCGTCGTCCAAAGATTTTCTTTCACTCTATCGTCAACAAAAGTGAGAGACGAGCGTTCTGTCGCCTTCGGCTCATTCCATTCTTGAGTGGTGATCGGGACGTTGTCCCTAACAAAAACTCCGCACTGACTTACAAACTTGACAAAATGTGTCAGCGGTCTGCCATCTGGAGCTACTGCTTCGATCTTGTATCTCTCTTCTTTATCACACCTTTTGGATGGGCCTCGTTTGGGGATAGAAGAAGATTTGCTCGATCCGGAGGGCTAAAAGAAGAAAGATATTTATATATATATGAATCAAATAGTGGATTTAGTCAATATAGGGTTAGTTAATATACCGCGCCGGAGTTTGTAGTAATAATTGTCCGGTCACCATCATCACCGGATGCCTCAGCTTCTATCTGCGCTCCCTCGCCGGAGTCGTTCAGAAAGCTCGAGGTGAACTCCAACTCATCTTCACCGCGGATAATATCTTGCAATATGTTCTCCTGATTTTCGTCTCTGTTGTGATCCATAGTTTCTGCAAGGACAATTGACCGGGTGGTTAATGAAAATTAACCCATTCTTATTCTTATTCTTATTCTTTTAATTCTATTCTTATTCTTATTCTACACTAATTATTAAAATAGCTAACACAATTGCTAACACTAATTATTAGTGTTAACATAATTGCTAACATTTCAAAATAGCTAACATTTTAATTATTCAAAATAGCTAACATTATTTAAAATAGCTAACAATTGCTAACACTAATTAATACAAATTGCTAACATTTCAAAATAGCTAACATTTTAATTATTCAAAATAGCTAACATTATTTAAAATAGCTAACAATTGCTAACACTAATTAATACAAATTGCTAACATTTCAAAATAGCTAACATTTTAATTATTCAAAATAGCTAACATTATTTAAAATAGGTAACAATTGCTAACACTAATTAATACAAATTGCTAACACAATTGCTAACACTAATTATTAAAATAGCTAACAATTGCTAAATGATGAACACATGACGTCATGGTGATGTCACCGATGAACTTGGGCACGGCTTGATCACGAAATCGTGCAATCGGCTTGAAATTGGGCACGGGCATGGGCTCTAGGAGCTAGAGGAGGCCGAGAAGAGTACGGGGTGGCGGTGGAATGGACCAAATGGTCGCCGGAGGACCGACGGCGACCATGTCCGCGGCGGCGGGCGGTGTGGTTCTTCGTGGAGCGCGGGAGGGAGAGGGTGGAGGGGTCCCAGAGGACGGGGTTCTCACCGCTGGGAGGTCGGAGGAGGCTGGTGACGGGCGGCGACCGGCGGAGGAAGCTCGGCCGGCGGAGGTTGCCGGAGGAGGCGAGATGACGTGATGCGGAGGCTCGGGCGGCCGGCGAGGAGAAGGAGAGGGCGGCCTCGGCTCGGGCGGGCTTGGGCGGCACGTCGAGGGCGGCGCGTGGCGGCCGGCGGCGAGCAGCGAGGACGCCGGAAAATCGGGCAGCCTGCCGGCGTGGGGGAGGGGTCCGTGCGCGCGTCCTTAGCAAGTTTGCGAGAATGAAGGGGATCGGGGAGAAGAGAAGGAGGTTATAAGAGGAAAGGACCTTTTGTCCCGGTTCGTGGCTGGAACCGGGACGAAAGACCCTTCCGTCCCGGTTCCAGCCACCAACCGGGACGAAAGGGTGACCTTTCGTCCCGGTTGGTGGCTGGAACCGGGACGGAAGGGTATTTTTTCGGACACCGAAAAGGTGCGCGCCAAAAGACCCTTTCGTCCCGGTTCCAGCCACCAACCGGGACGAAAGGTTCTTTCAGGAATTAAAATTTGGGCGCCAACAAAAGTTTGTTCTGTTTTTTGTTTTAAACTTATAAAATTATAAATACAATATCTTTCGATCTGTTTATCAGAAAAAAACAATAATTTTTGTTTTAAACTTATAAAATTATAAATACAATATCTTTCAAAATGGAATTAAATATTTCTAGAAACTATAATTAAGTCTAGAAAGTTGTCCCGTTTCCAGCAGAATCGGCAGAAATTTGTGATTTTTAAAAGAGGTGGATGGAAATCTTTTCTTAGAAAACAAATTGATTATTTGTGCATATAACATGTTCTAGCATATTAAAAAAATGAATCACCCAAGTTTTGCAACATATTTCTGGTAGGTCCTTCACAAAAAAAAACCATTTCTGACACTCGGAAAATGGAAAGTGGTTTTTTTATTCAATGGAAAGTGGTTTTGCAACATTTGTGAACAAGTTTTCAACAGAACTATCGTACTGCCTAGGACATATTCCAAGTTCTTGAGCCGTGGGGTGCTGAGCCGCCGGCGCTGCGCATCCAAAGAGAAGAAACCCTCACAGGGTCATAGCTCACGTGAGAAGGAACCCTCTGAAGAAACGACCACCTACTGTCATACTGCCTATCCAATAGATACATGTAGCGACGGACGTGCTCATCCTCCTCCCTGATACGGCGACGTACCACCTCCTCGGAGGCCGGCTCCCTCTGCACCGAGCGTGGCCCACGCGACTGCCACCACAGAAGATCCGGGTCGACGACGTCACCCGGATTCCTCACCAAGCTATGCGTCCCGGAAGGTAGCACCTCCCAGTGCCAGCCCGATGGAGCCCAGTCCCGCACATCGCCCCTCTGGTCCAACATGGACATCGTCGCCGAGAACACCTAAGTCAAAAACGCTTAAGTCAAAATTTTGTTACAATGGAAGAGTGATGAGGTTGCAGATATGAGTTTAGATGTGATATGGCAATGGAGGCCAAGCCTACATATATAGAGTGATCAGGGCCTTTAGTACCGGTTCGTGTTACCAACCGGGACTAAAGAAGCACACGGATCGTGTGTTTCTTTCAAGCGATTGTGAGCCGTTGGATCAGGGGTGTGTTTCTTTAGAGCGCTTGTACACCTTCTAATCGCCTATAAATAGCGATGTCCCTACAGCGAAATGGCACACAACGAGTGTCTACCTTTGCCACCGAACCCAATGGTTGGATTTAGCCTACCCGCTGGCATGTTCCCTAACACAAGCCCTCGGGTAGGTTGAATCCAACCACTGGATTAGGGTGACACAATGATGAATTGCTGAGGAGGTGGGAGTGGCTGCAAGGCTCTTTGATGATCTACAATATTCCCAACACTTTTTGGGACGGTCGTTAGATCATCAAAGAAGTCTTGCGGCTGCTTGGATCGAATGTCGATTTGCTGCTCACTTCAGTTCATCGACCGAATACAAATCACACGTCAATGTCATTCCCGGGTTGCTTCGGGACTTGGATGAGCACTGGCATCATAATAAACTTCCTCTTCATGCACAACCAAGGAGGAAGGTTATAGATACATAGAGTCACAGGCCACGTGCTATGACTACAGCTCTGCTCTCCAAAAGGATTCATGCCATCTGTACTTAGGCCAAATCTTAAGTTCCTTGCGTCATCTGCGAAGTTCGGGAACTCTCTCTCGATTTTTCTCCACTGTGACCCATCAGCGGGGTGTCTCAACATCGCGTCTTTCTTACGATCTTCTTTGTGCCATCGCAACAACCTGGCATGCTCTTTGTTTCGAAACAAACGTTTCAACCGTGGTATTATAGGAGCATACCACATAACCTTGGCAGGAACCCTTTTTCTCGGGCGCTCGCCCTCAACATCACCAGGGTCATCTCGTCTGATCTTGTACCGCAATGCAGTGCATACCGGGCATGCATCCAAATTCTCGTACTCCTCACCACGATAGAGGATGCAGTCATTAGGGCATGCATGTATCTTCTGCACATCTAATCCTAGAGGGCAGACAATCTTCTTTGCTTCGTACGTACTGGAGGGCAATTCGTTATGCTTTGGAAGGTCCTTCTTCATTATTTTCAGCAACTTTTCAAAACCTTTGTCGGTCACACCGTTTTCTGCCTTCCATTGCAGCAATTCCAGTGTGCTACCCAGTTTTTTTTAGGCCATCTTCACAGTTTGGGTACAACGGTTTGTTATGATCCTCTAACATGCGCGCGAATTTCGACCTCTCATTTTCTGTTCCGCAATCTCTCCGTGCATCAGCAATGGCACGACCAAGATCATCAGTCGGCTCATCTAGATCTTCAGCTTCCCCCGTTGCAGTATCACCGTATTCAGGGTACATAGAAGAGTTGTAACCATCATCTTTTTATTCATTTTCTTCCATCATAACCCCTGTTTCTCCGTGCTTGGTCTAGCAATTATAGTTGGGCATGAAACCGTACCGAAGCAGGTGGGTGTGAAGGATTCTGGAGGAAGAGTAATCCTTCTTATTCTGATAGACAACACATGGACAACACATAAAACCATTCTGTTTGTTTGTCTCGGCCGCAGCGATAAAACTACCAAGTCCCATAATGAACTCGCCAGTTCGTCGGTCACCGTACATCCATTGCCGATTCATCGAGCACCTTATATATTTCGAGTTATATATTGCCGACTCATCTGCATTATATGAGTATATTATATTACACACAACATCATGAATAGAAGGTCATCACATTAAAACCTTCCGCAGAGTACTGACCAAATGTAATACATAGTCCTAATGATGAAAACATACAGTGAAATTAACATACAAACTATCTAATGCATTTAAATGCAACAACAAATGCGATCAAAATCGCAACTAAGGTAACAATTGATCCGACGGCATAATGATACCAAGCCTCATTTTTAATGGCATCTTTTATAATGTTTCTAATCTTCTTACGCATTGCATCCATCTCGATCTTGTGATCATCGACGACATCGGCAACATACAGCTCCAATTTCATCTTCTCTTCTTCAATTTTTTTGATTTTTTCTTTCAAATCATCGTTTTCTCTTTCAACTAAATTTAACCTCTCGACACGAGGGTCGGTCGGAATTTCAGGTTCATATATGTCCTAGATCAAAATATCTATGTCAAATGTTTGATCGGCATAATTGTTAAAATAAAGAAATTAAAAACATAGTTATAAAAGATAATATACCACATCCGAATCATAGACCGGACGAGGGCCGACGGGGACGGATATCAAAACCATGACACTATACATATAAAAAACAATTATACAAATAAGAAAAATTATACAGGTAACAATGTAAATCATATAAGTAAGAATAAGAAGCTCACGAAGGTGGTGTCGGCGACGGGGCGCCCGGCGCGGGCGATCGACAACAGTGAGGACAAGGACACGAATGGGACGGCACTAATTAAAAACAACAAATCATACTTTAATTTGAAATCAAATTGCATATAAAAAAATAAACTAGCAATAAGTCAACTAGCCTAGAATTTGAGCAATTCTAACTTAGGCATTTCATCAAACACCTAGCATGCAACACCAATGAAATGAGGAGCAAAAATAGCGATAGAGATGAATCCGAGCTCCGAGAGGATAAGGTTTCTAACCTATTAGAAGCCTTGGGTGGATGGGGCAAACTTAATGTGGACAAATGGTAGAAAAAAATATGGATCAAATGGAGCTTTGTGAGGAGCTTGAGAAGAAAAATGGTGATGAACTCGAGCTCCTCGGGCAGGAAGAAGGTGATATAGTGAAAAAACACCTTTTGTCCCGGTTCTTATTACAAACCGGGACTAAAGGTAAGCCTTTTGTCCCGGTCTATAACACGAACCGGGACAAAAGGTTCCCGCGTCGGACCCCACCTCGGGGGCTGTCGGGTGCGGACCTTTAGTCCCGGTTCGTGCCACGAACCGGGACAAAAGGGTCCCAAAGAACCGGGACGGATGCCTCCCGATCCCCGCGCGTCCTCCGAGCCGCACGAACCGGGACAAAAGGATCCTTTAGTCTCGGTTCGTGCCGTGACCGGGACTAAAGCCTCCCGCCGGCCAAAACGGAAGGCTTGTTTTCTACTAGTGTTTGCTCCCTTGACATTGAAGGCATAGCCATTATCACTTTCGACTGTTTCTCAAGCTAGTTTGCGCACATGCATATCTCATGTCCTGTTACATATCGCCATCCCCATTATTTTTTATGGATCCTTCGCTCATTAACACTGGTTTCCTATGAATGTGAGATGACATGTGAGTACATGATACCCAAAACGTTATCTCCATACATACCATACTTCCGGCTCCCGTTCTCTCTTCCCCACGAATTGACCATAGTATATCTTGTCTTTACTTTCTCAGGTTCTCTATATTCCACATGAATATAATGTCATATATCTCATGCTTCCTTGCTTCACTTCTCAATTAGGCGTAGGCTTGGGAGATGAAAGAAATTTTGGACCAACGACCAGGAACTGAGCAGCAACGATGAACGACGGGTTCTCAGTAAAGCGTGCAAAAGAATTCATAAAGTACATTTGCTCAGCCACATAGTTGGACCATTGTACCTCATGCTCGACTTTATCAACTGAGATAGTTTAAAGGAAGACAATGATCTTCCCGTCAGTGCTACTGTTTTTCTCGGCCATATAGCTAGTGGCAGTACAGATAATTAGAATGCAAAAATTACCAACTGAAACTCCAAAGTAGCTTATTGGAAAAAGTAGTAGTAACGTTTGCAAGCAAGTTAATTGCCACCGTATATGTTTTATCCTGGTCGGCAATGCTGTTGGTTCGCAGCACTACAGATAATGAATTCCACTGTTCCATGACTGATAAATAGTAGCTGTGGTAGGACGAAAAATATATTTTGGAGAAGAATGTTCTAGTATAATAACTAGTACGATGGCAACTTAGCAAAGCCGGGAGTAACTGTAGTATGGAAACAAGAACCCAACGAATTAAACTCATTTTTTTTCATTACGGACCAATGTGTCTCATTTTTTAAGAAAGAATTATTTTATGGTTTTCCATCTATGTCAAAAAAAAGAGGTTTGGAATTTGGTCGAAGTTATCGTACAATATGCTTTTCATGCTATGTACCAAGAATTTAGTGCGAGCACACGCTGTACAATTCTTCACTACATTAAACATTTATTTTACTATATGGTTTTCGTGCATATACATTGTGTACATATACTCATATTTTAAAAAAAAATCTTCTTGGTCAAATTTTAAATATTTTGCACCTTGTTAATAAGACTGTTTGAAACTGTACCTCTATTACCTCATTGATCACTGATAAGACTACATCTTTATGTCTTCTAGAATCGGCTAATGGGGGATCATGTACTTCGGAACCTGAATAAAGAGAGGAGATGCATATCCCACAACATTTTACTGATTAATTTTTTGGAGTACTGATTTTGCTATTTTTGTACATAACGCTATAAATGTCATTTGATCACGGAAATTTTCGCATACATAGAACAGTTGAACATGTTTGTTGTCACTTTTTTCCAGAAGTTAAAATATTTATTATTGTTTAAATGTTTTCTAACCGATCAGAAGCATATTATTTCCGGAGCCAAATTTAGAATCCCGCTTATAAACTCTAGTCTTATAGACACACTGTTATGGCTTATGGACCACAACGACTAGTTAGTGACATATGTATGGAAAATTTCAGCGTAATAGATGTTCGCCAGTCAAGAACGATGGGTACAATCAAAACAAAGTATTACAGCAAATGACTACCAAATCTCGTACTAGTACCTACTTCATTTTCTCCAGTGCTCTTTATGCATGGTAGACACCTTTAACCCCATATATACCATAGTTCATAGTTCATACTACACATTGGCTCTCATCTTCTCTCTTCTTTCCGGAATAGTATGTCATATCTCGTACCCAGTTCGCTTGCTCCTCAGTTAATCTTAGGGATAGGAGGTGTCGTGAAGCTGCATATCACAGCTATTCTTCCAAGTTCGATCATGTTCACATGGGTCATACCAAAGGACATATGATATTTCACCAAGTGTGTTTGCTGCGGTGCAAGCAAGAAAAATTTATCTTTTGCCTCTTTGGACATTGCAGCCTTTTCTGACTATGCGAGAAGAAAAGGATGTAAGCCCTCTTATTGGTATCTGCAAGATGCTCAGAATAATTGTAAAATAATTAGTTCAGCTGGCCAGCCCTGTAAAATAATTTGATGCACTAGGAATAGCCTGATTATATTAATTAACAGTACAGTTTGTATCGAATCATCTTAATTCGCAATGGTACCACTGAAACTCCGTATTGGATTAGGAAAAAGAAAGAAATGGAATTCATTGTGGAGCACGTCTTCGGGGGGGGGGGGGGGGGGGGGGGGTCCACATGTCCAGTGGCTGACCGAACAGAAATATCTCCACTGTCGGGTAGCTCAGCTCGCCTCCGCCGCCATGGCCACCGCCTCCGTCGCCCGATGCGTCCTGCTCCGGCCGTCCCACCCGGCGGCGGCGCGGACCCCGACAGACGCCGCGAAGGCCCCGGCCTCCATCTCCGCCTCACTCCCTCTCCGCGCGGCCGCCTCCCCGATATTTGCCCGCCGTCTCCGGACGCCGCCAATCCGGTGCTCCTCCCAACCCCCGAGAGGCTCCGTCGAGCCGAAGCTCGCCGTGCTCCTCGAAGTCGAAGGGTCAGGCCTCTAAAAATCCTTCCTTTTTGCTGATTGGCTCATGGATCCCCAATAGTGTGACGACCTGCTCTGCTTTCTCCAAGTCGACTAGTATCAGTAGTTTGCTGCACATGGCTTCAGTTTCTGCAGCTACAGCCATCTGATTACAGTGATACAGTAGGAATCATGGGATAGATCTGCTATGTAAATGTAGAAAGATGTAGGTGTTACTAGTACTAGTAATCTGGATGCTAGAAATCAATGCGGTATCTGGGTATTGTGATTGTGCTATTACTCAATTAATTGAATGATGATAGAGCTGCCTTCTGTAAATGCATAAAGTTGCAGGAATTAGTAGTCATCCTGATGCTAGAAAACGGTGCCGGTATCTGGTTGTTTTGATCCTCTATTACGATCGATTTGAGACCAGTGGCGGAGTTTTACTATGAATACTACAACTGATCAGTCAGTAGATTAAGAAATGAGAATAATCCTAGGAGAAAGGGCAAGGGGCTCTCGTGCGTGCAGTTCCTCTATTCCTGGGCTGCTATCGCCTTCTTCTGCCTCATGTGGATTGGGATTTACTGCCTAAGGCTGAGCAAGCAACAGATTTCAGGCCGAATGGCGCCCCCAAAACAACATGTTGGCGAAAATAAGAAAGCCATGATGTGGGAGGGCGCTGGAACGCGACCCTTCTCGTTTTTTCGTGAGTTCTACGTGTAGAAAAACTACCGGTACATGTACATGATGTATATGTTTGTATGGACATATAGACTGATAAAATTTGGCAAACAATATTGGGTATGCACCGCATACCCTTGAATTAGGCTAGCTCCGCCCTCTGTTTGAGACACATCGACCAGGAATATGTTTCCTGTTGTGGTCACCTATGCCAGATAGCTATGTATGCAGGTTTTGGCGTTCCAATACAGGCTTTGGCTCTTAGTTCATGAGTACTGATATCTTTTTTTTCTGTCTTTTTCCAATTCTATGGGGTTGCTCTTTTTGATTGACAAATATGTGTTCCTTTCGTCTTCCAGAGTTATGGCAGATATCTACCGCTTCGGTAGTCGCCAAGCTTTCAATGTAGGTGCGAACAATGTAAAGACAGCTTTGCTTTATGTCCTTACTATGTACTACTCCGTTTTTCATATTTTTAGTACTTCATTCTTTGTGGTCTATTCCATGCAAAGATTTAATGGAAAACATGACATAAGTAGACAATGTGGCATCATTAGCGGGCAGAATTTTTGTATTAACTAATGTGCTGCATAGAATCAAACATGTTGGAATAGGAGTTCAGACACAATATATATAGCATATCCAAATCTGTATCTTTCTTATTCGCTATTTATTTTAACGCTATCCAATTTGTTTTCATCAGCATTTCAAAATCTTGGCCTAGATTGTGCGAATTGGACAGAGCCAATATATGCTGATTTAGTGAGGTGCGTATTTAATTATCTAGCCTCATCAAACCTGAGTATATCTAGCCTCATCAAACCTGAGTATCACAGGTGTCATAGATTTTATTGTAATCTGTCCTATTTCGTCATTTCATGGCTTCTAGTAATTCTTATCTGCTCCTTTATTGACAACATGTTTGGCCCGGGCTGCGTGCTATTTTTTTTTCTCATTATATTTATCTACTTTTCATTTCCCTAAACCTTCATTGTTTTCAGAAAAGCTAGTGGTGACGAGGAAAGGATGGTGATGCTATTCTTTGACAGGGTACTCTTTCTTTCTTTTCCCAACTACCGTACTTGGTCAAACATGATTGTGTATTTATTTCTTGTCTACAACTTAAATGCTCATTATGTAGCATAGTGTTGTGGATCTGACTGATTGGCTGGCCAACATCTTTGCCGACTAGTGAGAAAGGGTCATTTACAAAAAGTGTTCTTCACGAGAAGGTTGATACATATATTTTACCAATGATTTCTTAGTATCTTTACTGTATGCACGCTCTTAAATATTAACTAGAATTATCACCAGGATGGTATTAAAATTTTGATCATTGTATGGTAGGCTCCTATCTTGATTTCAACTAAATTTGCAAATGTGGTTCATCTTGTTTCATGTTTAAAACTATCTGTATTTAGTATATATCTTCTCATTGGTTGCAAACTGGTATTTACAACCGGGACTCGGGAATTCAGCGGATTTAGATAATATCGTGAAACGCGCTCAATTTGATTCTTCATTTCGTATCTATTCTTGCTCTTCAATAAAATTATGTGTTTAATTTTTACACCGGAGAAGAAATGGCTAAAGGGTTTCCTTCCTTCTATGATCTATTTTACAGTTTGATTTGGAATCAGTTTGTGAGTTTAGTTTTACACCCTAAACCAAAAGGCTAAATGTTTATTTCCTCCTTTATATCAGAGCTGAAATATCCTTACAATGACTTCTTTATGCATGATTCTTATAGTTGAAAGTTTTGGAAAAGCTCTCTTCTTCTGATGTCTTACCACTGCGGCCAGGAGTTGAGAAGTATGTTTACTGGTTTCTGTCTATCTCTATTTGTTGCAAACCACTACAGAGAACAAAATCCAAGATAGTTTGTGGGATGATTGATGTGCACTTTCAGGATAACCATGAATTAACTGTAAGAACTAAGAAGCAATGAGCATAGCAGACTAGCAGCTGGTATATATGCTTGGTTGATCATTTTCGCTGTGCGAAATTTGCAAGAATTGTGGATCATTGTATAGACTGATTATATAGTGAGGAGTTTGCTGTTATCAGCAATAAGTGATTCTAGTCATAACATATTTAATCAAAAGTGTCTGCGTGTTCTGACCCATTCAGCATGCTTTAATGTCAAACAATAATTTCTGCTCCTGTCTTTGCTTTATGAATGACTCTATCCTGCACTTCAAGTTTCCTGATTTCTGATATTTTGTATGAAATGATTGAAAGGTGATGAAGGAAAGCTATGGTCTAAACTGTGGAAGAGCAAGGTCCCCTCGAAGATACGGATTTTTCTTGTGAGGTTGGCTCTCTGCTCTCTCCCAACAGGTGACATGCGTCATCACAGACATATATATATATGGCGGACACGAACGCATGCACGATCTGCGGGCAAGAGGATTCATGGAGGCACTCCCTAATTGAGTGTACCATGTCGAGGTGTGTATGGGCGCTAGCGGATCCGATTGTCGTCGAGCATATCAGCCTCACGACTGAGCCATCTGCTCGACAATGCATGGCTGTTTTCGATGATGCAATCCGTGAATCATGAGGAGTTTACGTGCATGGAGGTGACTTTATGGGCCATCGGGCTCGCAAGACGGAAGGTAATCCACGAAGAAATCTTCCAGAGCCCCATGGCAACCCATCTGTTCGTTGAATCTGTCTTACACGATCTGGGGATGAGCCAACCGGCATGAGCAAGAGGGGCGGTGGGGACGGACCATGTGCCGTCGTCCTCACGATGGACCGCTCCGCCGGCAGGCGCCTGCAAGCTGAATGTCGACGGTTCTGTTGCCAAGACAGCGAACCGAGGAGCGGTGGGAACGATATGCAGAGCACATGATGGTATGTATCTTGGTGCCTCTGTGATGGTGTTCAATGGCGTCACCCATCCAGGATGTCTGGAGGCACTCGCATGCTGGGAAGCGGTAGCGTTAGCCGCGGACTCGTATGTGGGCGACATAGTGGTGGCAACGGACTGCATGGAGGTGGTACCTTGTTATTAATACACGTGACCCCGAGAACAAGGGGAACACTTTCCACAAACTTATATAGTTGCAACACCGTACAGCACATCAGTTATGTTGGTACCACACATGCATGTTAAAAAAATTGCAGATTCAGATGATAGAAGTTTTTTCGGTCCTTCTTGTTTTGTATTTTCTTCCGAACATCTCCTATGCCTATGAGTAACTAGAAGCCAATAAAATGAGGATAAGGTAAGACATGATTCTTGAGTCTATATAGTGGCTTCAGAGTAGGTAGTATAGTAGTATATTATATATGGTGTTAATATTTGTGTCCTCTCTATGGTTAGATCGTACGGTAGATAGGCGAGTGATGAATCCATAAAAATAAGAAGGATAAATTGGGTAAGGATGGTTGATTGTACGTACCGAAATGCAAGACACGGGCCAATTTAAGAGTTGAGTTGAACACGTTCATCTCTCGACATGTGTTGAATAGAGCCGGCGGCATGATATGTTAAACTGGATATATGTCTGTGACTATGTACTTAAACCAAGTCACCTTATTTGTATTTCGCTTTCATTAATTCCCTCGTCAATCGGCACAATTACGCGCAAGGCATCTGATGTTTAATATACGATAAGCAGATGAAATACTAAGAATGCTGCATTGAATTCCATTTGTGCTGCTGTTATGTGGAGCATATGGAAATTCAGAAATGACCTGACCTTTAACGGTGTTGTTTGGCTGAATACTAAACAGGTCTTGAGAAGGATCCTTCTGGCTGTGCAAAGCTGGAAGATCATCTTCAGTGTAAGCCACCGACACCACGATTTGGTGTGCGGCATTGTCCAGCTATTCTCTCTCTTACATTCAGGGACCGGTCTCTCCCCCAGATAGAGGCTTTCTGTCAAAAGATCTCCCAGCTTCTTCGGGAACCTCTCCAACTGATGAGTGGCTAAGCAAGACAGCAGGTTACATGGAGCTCATCCGTGGCCTAAGCATCTCCGACCACCACGCATTCCCCAGGACTCCCCCCGCCGCCAGGTTCCCGGACAGCAAATCTGTTCTCAGCCCTGCATCGCCTCTCGACCTGGGGTGCTGGTCCCCTGCCGCAAGTGGGAAGCCTACGAAGAAACCAAAGTGGGCAACTTCGACCGATCAAGAGCTGGAGGAACAGGTCGTGGTGGCGTGACCCATCAGGCGGAAATGCTCGACCTTTGTCTAGATAAGGGCAAGTAGTAGAAAAACCTAGAGAAAAAGCCACCGGTTCATGGACTGTAATCTTCCCCCTGGGATGTTTTAATTTTCCTGCTTTCCAGTTCTTTACTTCCCAGATACTGTTTTGTACTCGTACTGCTGGTTTCTTTCCATGGAAAATGAAGCCGGGGGCATGAGCCCCTTTTACTCTAAAAAAAAAATAAGCAGATGAAATTATGCATGTTACCTTCGAGAAGAATTTCGACTCTACATATAAGCCGACCGTGCTTAATGTGTTCAACTAAACTCTTCAATGGGTATTTGCCAACATTTACACATATACCATTAACCATCCTCACCTCTATCTTACCACTTATGGAGTCATAGCCCTCCTATCTACCTTATAGTCTAACCATGACAGAGGACACAAACCTTTAACCTCATATATATATATATATATATATATATATATATATATATATATATATATATATATATATATATATATATATATATATATATATATATATATTCCAGCTATTCTGCACTCCCGTACAGAATAACTATTCTGAACAACTTTCTGAACTTTCTAATCAGTAAACCGTGAATCTCTCGGCGGAACACCTAGATATATGTTTTTACGAACAGTATTTCGACCGCCATTTTCAAACTGTTTATCGGAATGACTCATGCGATATGTCGTTGGATTCGTATTGTAAATGCGCAACTTTTACTCTTCTGGATGGTTTTCAAATTCTGTACGGTTTTAGAACAATTTGGAATATATTAAATACGGATTTTACTATTTTATCCGTTTCCGTACAGTATTTGGGGCGCCATTTTCAAACCGCTTGTCGGATTGATGCAAAAAATATGCTGTTGGATAGGTGTGAAAATTGCGCAACTTTTACTCTTCTGTCAGGTTCCGAAATTATGCACGGTTTTAAAACAATTTCAAATATACTATACAATCTTTTCGCGGATTTGTCCGTTTTCCGTACTGTATTTTGGACGTCATTTTCAAACCGTATGTCGGATTGACGCAAGTTATACACCGTTGGAAAGCTATGGAAAATGCGCAAATTCTCTATTTCTAGCTAATTTTCGAAATTCGTTACGGTTTAAGAGCAGTTTTAAAAATAAATCATTCTGTTTTAAGTCCAGCGGACAGTTTTTTAGCAATTACTTTCAAACCGCTTATCGAAACATAACAAATGATGTGGCGTTGGAAAGATATTAACTAGACGCAATTTTTGTGTGAAGAAAGGTTCTCCCAATTCCTTACAGTTTTTGATTAATTTTGAAAATACGAAAAACGGAAAAACGGAGATGACATGTGAAACGATTCAAAATCAACAAATTTGTGGTCATCGGGTGATGTGGCAGTATGGGAGAGTTAAATTAGACTCATATCATAGCAATTATATGCGGGGGCAGTCGATTTTAACCAACCGGAGCTCGTATGAACGATTATATGCGTAAAATTTCCGTCCCGAAAAACAGAGTTTAGTGAACTTCCAAACTATAAAGTGGTGAATCTCTATTTCTATGTTACTGAACTTCGTCATTATATATACTGAACTTAAAAATTTCCTGAGAGTAAAACTTTCAGATTTTTTTACTCGTGAATAATTTAGACTTTTTATCATTTAAAAAAGTGAACCTCCGACACAAATGAATTGAACTCCCAGACGTGAACTTCAAACCGTTGGCGGACGGTTTTTGGGTCATAATTTTCAAACCGTTAATCCAAATGGTGCGCGTGATATACCGTTGGATTCGTATTGTTAATGCGCAACTTTTACTCTTCTGGACGGTTTTCAAATTCTTTACGGTTTTAGAACAATTTTGAATATACTACACACAGATTTCACGATTTTGTCCGTATTCGTACAGTATTTGGGCCGCCATTTTTAAACCGCTCGTCGGATTGATACAAATAATATGCCGTTGGATAAGTACAGAAAATCCGCAACTTTTACTTTTCTGTCAGGTTTCGAAATTAAACACGGTTTTAAAACAATCTCAAAAATACTAAATACTGTTTTCGCGGATTTGTCCGTTTCCGTACTGTATTTTGGACGCCATTTCCAAACCGTATGTCGGATTGATGCAAGTGATACACCGTTGGAAAGCTATGGAAAATGCGCAACTTCTCTATCTCTAGCTAATTTTCGAAATTCATTACGGTTTAAGAGCAGTTTTAAAAATAAGTAATTCTGTTTAAAATCTAGCGAACAGTGTTTTGGTAATTATTTTCAAACCGCTTATCGAAACGTAACAAATGATATGGCGTTGGAAAGATATTCACTAGGGACAACTTTTTCGTAAAGAAATTTTTTCGAAATTCGGTACGGTTTTTGATTAATTTTAAAAATACGAAAACAGAGAAACACGATAATATGTGTTGGACCATCTTTTTTCTGAACTTCTCATGATACAAAGGTGAACTTCCTATTATCGAACCACTTCTGAACTTACTCATAAAGTTGATAACTCCCCAGAATTACGTAAGTGAACTTCCTTTTTTTCGTAACTGAATTTCTCAGCACACCATATCATTTTTTTCTGAACCTCTCGCGATACGTTAGTGAACTTCCAATTTTTTCGCAAGTGAACTTTATTTTTGTGCAATAGTTTTCTGAACTTCTCGCCGATGCGTAAGTGAACTTCCTATTAATTTCGCAAGTCAACATACTGACGGACCATATTTTTTTAAATTCTTATGATAAGTAAATGAACTTCCTATTAATTTTTTCTAAAGTGCTACAGGTTGGAGAAAAGAAGAGGAGTGAAGTGAAGATGGAAGCAAGGGATGATGCAAGCTACAATTTTTTCTTGACTTTTGGATATTTTTCAGTAGCATTTGCAATGTACTGTGGTCTGTGGGATGGTTATATCTAGCAATTGATCTGCTAGTGTATCAGTGTGCAAATGTATTGAATTCTGATGGAATAAATATATGATATGAAATTTGATTGAATTGGGTAGCTTGTTGTGTGCATTTTGTGTACTGAAATGGGCAGGCATTTTGTGTGAATTTTGGCAGCAGTTTGGTTGCAGGTTGACAGTAAAAGAAATAATAGGAATTAAGGTTGACAGTGAAAGAAATAATAGGAATTAACAAAGAAAATAGATACTAGATGGTTCACAGTACATCGAGAACACCAACTTCACACATAGTCGTCGTTCTAAGAATGTCGTCAAACTACGACTAGTCAGAACGACGACAGTCGTTTGATCACATTCTTATAACAACGACTAGTTTGATGGCATTCGTCGAACGACGACGACAACTAGTTTGACGTCATTTCGGACAAAAGTAATATCCATAAGGCAAAACTCTAAAGACCAAAAATAACACATGGTCTTGACACATGATATAAAGATCAAACTAAGATCAGTTTGGACTACTCTCCATCTCGACCTTGCTGTTCCTTTTCTCCCAGAAGCCACTTTAGCCTCCCATATTTTGGCACAGGTTCTGTTACAACCTGTGACATTGGAACTGCTTGAGAGCTTGATCTGTGACATTGTGCATGATCTGTAGCTGGTTGGGACTTGGGAGCTTGATTGTGCATGACCTGGAGCTGGTTGGGAACTTGATTGTGCTTGACTTGTAGCATTTTTCTTCTGATTTTCTTTGGGGGCACATGTACTCTTTCCTGTACATGATCTTGCTGGGCATGTGTGTGCTGCATAATAACAATTGTGAGGCAGTGAGTGTGGTGCACATGGTACACAACAAAACCAAAAGAACAAACAAATACCTGAAGCATGTTTTCCACACGTATTTTGATCCTGTTGAGCACCTTCTCGATCTTGCGGTGGCAGCGGCTGCAGTCTAGGTCCACCTTGATTTTGATGGTCGGCATCTGCACCGCACAACTCTCCGGTCAGAATTCAAGCCCAAATTTCCTACCTCTCTCTCTTCCTTCGCAGAGCAGAGTTAGCTAGAGACTGAAACAGAGCCGCATCAATTTTATGGGTGCACAGCAGATATAGTGTGGATCTACCAATTGTTGATGGAAACCGATTTGAGTCTACCATATCAATCGCCAGGTATAAAACAAGGAAAATATTTGAAGAAGCAAAGGAGGAGGAGTGGTTTGAAGTGTAGAACACACTCAAAAAGAAAAGAAATTAATTCGTGAGAGGACACTTCTGTTCCGCCATCAATATCGAAATTCTCGCACAATCAAACCGGTCAATCAACACGTAGTCCTAAATCAAATGTGTGCAACTGATTTCTCGAATTAATGAAAGGGAGAGAGGTAAGTTAACGATGCACATCACCTTGATTCAGTCGTCACTGTAATGGTGAGGAGCTGGCCGAGGAAGAACCGAGAGGAAAGAAAACGGTGGAGTGAACCGATGTGGGGCGAGGGGCGCGGCCGTATGATCCCGCGGCAGGAGCTCGCCGGTAGGGGGCGTTAGGAGGCTGGTCACTGGAATTATGGGCGCTGGAGCGTGATTCTTCAGGGAGGTCGCCCGCCGGTAGGAGGTTCGGACGGGCGCGAGGGGAGGTCTAGAGCCGCACCCATCGGAGTCCAGTCAGCCCGGTGGCGGGGCGCGATGCTGGAGATCGGGACGACGTTGGTGGGAGGCTCCAACCGTCACGGAGGCCGGGACCCTGCCGGGGAGGCGGGCAGCGGAGGTGGGCTCCCTCCCGGAGGCGGAGATCCGGGTCCATCCCGAGGTGGTGGTCGGGGCCCCTCCAGGAGAGGAGCAGCGGAGGTTGGGAGCCATCGGCAGAGGAGACGGCGACGGCTCGATCCGGCGGAGGGGAGCCGGGGCGGCTCAATCTGGCGGTGGGGAGGCCGCGGCGGCGCGGTCTGGTGCGCGCGGTGGCGGAGGTCGGTGCCGGGGAAGGAGGAAGGGGCGGTGCCGGGGTAGGGGAAAGGGTTCGGGCGGCGCCCGACGCGGGAGGTCGGCGAGGGGCGGTGGTCTCCGGGAGGAGGCTGATGATGGAGGATCGGGAGCTGGGTGGTGGGTGGGATCGATGGGAGGTGGTCGGGCGGGTGGGTCGGATGTTTTTTTTTTCTAGTTCGGTTCGGGATAAGAAAGTGATTAGGAGGGGTACGGCTCGGGATAAGAAGGCTATTAGGAGGGGAAAGTTGTGCTGAATAGCTATTCTGCAAACACATCGGTATATATATATATATATATATATATATATATATATATATATATATATATATATATTATACTTTCTCCTCCAAAGCAAATACATAGGGGTTTGCTCTCGTGCTTCCATTGTACACACTCAAGTACAATGTCTTACCACATTTCTCGTTTTCTTCTGAGTTCTAGTAACTCATAGGCATAGGAGGTGTCCGGAAGATCACAGAAAAAATGTATCGGGCAAGAAGCACCTTCTGCCAGCTGACCTGTAGATTCTCTAACACGTATACGTCGTACCTTCTACCGATGTGTTTGTGTTAGCTGGCTGCGTGCACGTACTGAATGTGTTCATGTGTGTACATAGTGGTGTGTGAAAAGTGGATCAACACCATCGCCACGTACCCGTATAATAGCTTTCTTGGTCGCATCATTCCATCGCTGGCAGCGCGCCGCCACGCCCGGACTCGTCTCGACGGTAGGGAAGGATTCAGAAAGTTAATTTTGTGTGTTCAAGTCTAATCAACATAAAATTTGTAGGTGAAAAACTGAAATTGGTTCATAATTAACTTCACGACAATAAAAATACAAATTCGACGATTGACCTTTATTTCGAGTTGATACGCGATGTATACATGTTTAGAAAAAACTAAAAATTGATGCATTTGTCCATTATACACTACACATGCATTTTTTTCGCAGAAAATTTTGGGTGTTTAAATGTATACCCATGACGAACTATGGATCGGTCCCTACTCGCCATCATCTCCTACCAGCATCGCTGCAGCCCGTCGCTGGCCAGACCAGTCTGGCGTAGTCTCCATGCTAGGCTGCTCCTGCGTTCGACGGACCGGCGCTGCCCGATTTGCTCCGCCGCGCGATCATCGTCCGGGGCCGGGCCGCCGATTGTTTGCTGTGGGCTTGCGGCTCCGCCTCGTCCTCTACTCGTCACTTTCTAGAAATGAGGGGACTGCTGCGGAATATTGAAACAAGACTGTATTGAACAACTGATTTATTGTCGACTGAATCTCCCCTTAGCTAAGTAATTTTCACTAATTCAACTTGATCTAAGATTTATTAGTAATTGAACTTATTTGTGGATTTATGACAGGTTGAGCCCACTTATCATGTCTGGATATTCTCGGCGCCACAGGGCTGGCCCCGAAAATTTAAGCGGAATTGGGGATGCCAGGCTCATTTTTGGGTCGTCCAAAGCGATGTAGGGCGTCGCTAGGCCCATTATTTTGACCAGACCCCCGTTGAACCAATGGGTGCATCTCCTGGGTGTCGCGGGTGGAGATGTGATCTTAGACAAACATTTCGCCTCTACACGTAACAGGCAGGATCGATCTATGAAGATACAAGCAAAGAGATCACATCCAGATCTAGATCTTTCTATATATCCAGATCTGATCTAATAGATCTATATCCAAACCATCAAATCTAGATGTAAGATTTTAGATCTAGATTGACCATGCTGGGTTACGTGTCTGTTGCCAACTCGATGCAGATCTTCACAACTAAACCTAATGGTGAAGAAGTCGCTGATTACTCGCTCCAACCTTTTAGTATCCTAACGCCAGCGTCCCGCTTGAATAGGATCAAACATAGGATCCCTCTGAAAGTTCACACATGTACATCTCCGTTACTTCGGCAGAATCTCGTCATCCAGGACTTAGTTTCTACCGGACCAAGTATGGTGGGATTCTCAATATATGGGGGAGAGAGATAGATTTATTTCTAATGGAGAGGAAACCTTAGAACCATTAAATCAGGACCATTATAAGAGTGGGGTGGGGGAGGAGCAGCTACACAACTCTCTACTTGGAGTGGAGGGGTCGCCCCTCTCCTCTTTATAGGGGGAGGAGGAAGAGGGTGGGGCGCAACCCTCAGGGTGCCTTGCCCCCCCCCCCCCCCCAAGTGGCCCAATTCGGCCTACCGCAACTTCGCCCTCAAGGCAAGTGCGGGGCGTCCCACTAATGGGCTCCGAGGGCCCACTAGTACAAAAACGCTTATAGGTGAAAAAATAGCCGTGGCGCACCGACATTTTGATGCGCCACGGGTATATAGTCGTGGCGCACATAAAATGGTGCGCAATTAGTAGTGCCTTACCCATGGCGCACCAAAAATTCGGTGCGCCACGGCTATGTGGTGGCCGGGCTGGCTGGTGTGAACCCTCTTTACCCGTGGCGCACCGTATTTTTGTGCGCCACGGGTAAGTTACTACCCATGGCGCATCGCTACGAACGTCCGCCACAGCTATTTCTGGTTCCAGATGCAAATCTTAGCCATGGCGCAGCACAACTTTCGTGTGTCATGCGTATGTACGGGGTGACAGGCTCACTACAGTATATTCTTTTCCTCAGATCTAGATCTACAGTCAACCACCCACCCACCACACATGCAGGCACGTTCTCCTCCTTTCCCTTATCTCCTTATCCTTATCTGGAAGGAAGCCTGCCAAGAAACGAAGAACCCCACGACGGTGAGCTCTGATCGACCATGCCGAGCGCACTCCCCTTCGCTGGTCCAACTGCCGGGCGCGGCATACGGAGAGGACGGGGCGTGCCGCCCGCCACCGCCCGCCTGCGAAGCCCCCCGCCACGATGAGGAGCTCTCTCCTCCAAGCCGAGCGAGCTCGCTCCTCCGCGCCCCTCCCCTGCCCAGGATGGAGCCCCCCGTGAGGAGCCCTGGTGCTCACGCGGCCGACGGCCGGAGCGGACGAGGGAGAGCGCGTGGCGTGCCGCGGTTGCCGGCATGGTCGATGGAGAGGCCGGGGAGTGCCGCGGCTGCCGGCGCGGCCGTGGGAGAGGGCGGGGCATGCGGAGCCCACCGCGGCCGCCAACGCACTCGATGGCCCCCGCGCCCAACGCTCCCGCGACGAGGAGAGGCCGAGGCGCGCGAGGCCGAGATGGAGGCCCGCCGGCGGCGAGCAGCAGGACGGAGCTGTCCCCTCCCCCACGCGCGGCGTCAAGCAGGTCTGGTAGCGACGACGAGCAACAGGACAGAGCCCGGCGTCGAGCAGCTTTCTGATGGCGTGCTCGAGGATGACGACGAAGAGGCGGGCACGCTTCTGTTCGAACGCCTGCCAGAACGAAGCTCCCTCATGCCGGCGCGGTGGCGTAGACACGAATCCCTCCCGGCGTGGCGGCCTAGATGAGCCCTCTCCATGCCGGCGCGACGGCGTAGACACGAAACCCCCGGTGCGGCGGCGTAGACGAGCCCCCCGGGGCGGTATTTTTTTTAATTCCCAAAATGGTTAGCCGTGGCGCATGTGGACAGAGTGCGCCACAGGTATGTATAATTATGGGTGGCGCACGGAGTCCATGCGCCACGGCTAATCTGCTACCCGTGGCGTGGCAATTAGTGGCGCAGGCCACTGGGCCACGGGTAGTATTTTTTATGCGCCACGGATAAGCATTTCTGTAGTAGTGGCCCATGTGGCTGCCGCAACGTGGACTAACCCAATAGGGCAGCCCATGACACCCTCCGGGATATTTTGGAAGGTTCTGGAACCTTCCAGATCCTTCCCGGATGTTCCTGTCCTCATTTGTGTTCCCGGGATGTTCCCGGGACTCTAGAACTCTTCCGGTTTCCTTTCTCAATATTTTGTTATGAATGGGAACTATTTCTATGACTCCGGGACATTTTATGTCCGCATATTTAATTCTCGGAACAATTCCGGACAAGACTTGCAATACTAACGGTCAATAACGAATAGCGGAGCCGTGGACGCCCATATTGATTCCCACCGTTATACAAATGAATTCGAGAGAACCTATTAGTTTCTGAACACACAGTTCCCATTGCTTGGTTATACTAAACATATCCGATGTGAGATTTTCAGATATATATGTGAAGCAACTCTTGATCACTATATCTTGGCATCATCATTATTGGTCTGTTTCAATTTACTTGTTCCCGTATTTCGGTTTCTGCATTGTTTACATCATGATGTGTCTGCGTAGTGATTATGGATACCATCATACCGAGTGGGGCCCTACTTGTATCTCTCCATCGATGGAGGCATAATTACCAGTTTTGAATCGATAAGTCCTATACACGTCTTCTGAGTTATCGAGCGGCTGACGTTATGATTAGCCTGTTACGGTGTGACGTTAGATAGGACCAAAGTAACCTTTCAAACATGCATATGCACCTAACACCCTCATTGTCAAATGATATGTATGCACGATAACTAATCTACGATAATCCTAATTACTCTTTGACAATATGATCTCATAGTATATTAGTGGTTGGGTCTGTCCAGCCAACATTGTTATGCCAACAATTTGTTTCCATTGTCGTCGGTATATTTTTCATACCATGACCAGGAATACAGTGCCATCTTACAAGCAATAAGTTAGTCTTGATAAAACTTTCTCATGGGTGAAAAGTCTTGATCAGACTTTGGTTTAGATCGGGCAATGACGGTGCTTGTGCAGTGTTCCCTTCCTGAAGGCATCGTTGTTGGAGAGGCTCTTTAGTAGCCTAGGTGTTGTCAATGGTGGTGTTTGTTTTCTACCGATGTGAATCGCTACTTGCTTTGGCAGGTGCCATGTTTTTCCTTTTCTTTCTTCTTTCTGCTTTCAAGTGTGTGCATCCTGTATGTCTCGTCTACTTAAAATTTATTTGTTGCAGAGGCCAATTGGTATATTTTTTATATTAATATGTTCGCTTTATCCAGAAAAGTAAGCACGTTGATTGTTTTAGTGAAATTCGTGAAGGAAAAACCTTTCGATCAAATGTCACCGTACATTTTTTGTTGTCCCGTGGCAACGCGCGTGTTTCTATGTAATACATATTGTAGTTCCTCTTCTAAAGTGACTTTTTCTGCGAGACAGGTTGATCACATATATCTCTCCATCCCATATCACGTAGTGTACTCTTATATATGCGTGAATTCTCAATTACTGCTTGTAGAAATCATAAGTGTCAATAAGTATCGAATAATGTACTCCCTCCGGTCCGAAATGAATGTCACGGACTGTGTACAACTTTGTAAGCGATTACCCTAGAGGTTGCATCACTTAATTAGGATCGGAGGTTGTACCTTTTATATTTTAACCATTTAAAGCATTGTACATCAAATTATTGAACTAGTTTGCCGAACACACCCACCTTATCTTAATGCATAACCTTAACTCCATATATAGCATCCCGGTGTTTGCTCGTAAACATCTCTCTGCCCACCCATTGGCCATGTTATTTCTTGTCTTTAGATGCTCTGCTCCTCGCTTACTCATAGAATTAGGAGGCACCAGAAAATTGCAAACAAATTTTGCATCAGGTTGTGCGGACCGTCTCGTTCCTAAAAGTGAATGGACTGTCCTAGGCTCAACTTAGAGAATCGCTCCCTCTCCTCTCTTCCGTCCCCGCGTGGCGGCGGGAGGGGAAACCCTAAGCCCCTCGTCGCTCGGCCCTCCTCTCCCTTCCCCTCTCTCGCCGCCGCCATAGAGATCGGCCGGGCAAAGCCCGGTTGGCCGGCGGCGGCGGGATCGATTGTCTCCACGCGTGGGGAGGCCGGCGCGGGCCGGTGCCCCTGGCTTGGGCGTGGTGCTGCCGGGCGCCACGGCGTGGCCTCGTCGGCGCATGGCGCTTGGCTAGGCGGGACGCGACGGACGGCAAGTCGGTGCCGGCGGCGGTTGCCGGTGGCGAGATCTCGCATCGCGCTCGGGTTGGACGGGAACGTCCTCGGACCGGGGCGTGGCGCGGCTGCCGGTCACGGTGTTGCTCCATCTTCGCGGAGGTGCGGCGGGTGGCGCGGTGGTCGTTTCCAGGCAGACCGGCAACAATGGTGTGGTGACCTCCTTCTTCAGATCCCGGCCGTCTCGGTCGATGGACCTTGGAGGCGAGGAGGGCGGCCGGTGCAAGCCGGGCTCTGACCGACGATTGCGGCACCCGTGGGTGTCGTTACCTTGTTGAAGGAGTCGCCGCCGCTAATCACCCGCCTCATGCACAGTGTTCCGGGGGAAACCCTAGATCTGGTTTTACCATATCGGATGATGACGGCACCTTCGGTGTCGTTTACCCCATTGGGGGCATCATTTTTGGAACATGGGCTGCCTGGAGGGGGTCTGCTGGTGGTGCGGAGTCTCATCTTCGTTGACAAAGACGGCGAGTTATGGCGGCGTGGTGCAGCAAGAACTCGACGACAGTTGCGGCATGGTTGACTCGCGTAGAGCGGTGGCGCTGTCTGACGTCGTGGTGACGTTGTCGGCGGGATCGGCGAAGTTCATGCAGATCTCAACTTTGAAGATTGTTCGGTGGTCCGATGGTGGTGACGGCTTCTTTAACTTGTACACAAGGTGCTCGCTAAGAGTCTGCTAGTACGGATGTGCGCTCTCGTTTCGCCTAGAGGGCGTCTCGGGGTATGCGATTATTCCCGGTTCCTAGCTAATGGTGGGATTTCGCTGTCTTCCGGGCAAAAGGCCTTGTAGACAGGATATTCGCCCATTGTCGGGTTGGTAGGTGTCATGTGGTGGCTTCAAGTTTTTTGATGTGTGTTCTTTGTACATCCTTTGTGGAACATTTTAATAAAGAAAGCCGTATGCATCTTTTCGATGCAGAGGCTGGGGGCCCTCCTCCTTTTCTAAAAAAAATCATATGGTCATTCCTGAGTATAGCGCAAACTGCGTCTACTGCCGCTACTTGCAACTGGCCTCTCTTCACTCTCTGTTTAGCTACGCTGGGTCACATCCGGACAGCTGTAAGTAATTATCTACGGTAAGGCAGTAGGGTATTAACCGGAGTAACTCTTTAACTTACATGTTTGTCTATGATATACATCGGTAATTAAACATATCAAAACAATATAAAACATAACTAATAAAATCAACTACGAATGCACCTGAGATTTGGATATAGTTTGCACTTTTCAGATGAAACATGATAAATCTAGCAGTGTATTTGCAGTATATGCACGTGTCACCTTAATATGGTTTGTACTGTTCAGATCACCTGTCGCTAGCTACTATATGTTCAGTTAACACACTTAATTTATTTATTCAGTCCAGCTGACCAAGAGTGATGGTTGGATATACAATGAACCTGTATACAGCGTCACTTCGAGTTATATATCTTATCTTATATTTACTAATTGGAGGCACCGTACGAGCTCTCACGTTAATCCTCACATCTAAATTATAATCCACCGTAGATTGAAAGATAGACAAGCCGAGATATCTCCTTTTCACCGTAATCCTAAAGAACGGGCTGTACCCCTAAGCAAGCAGCAGGTCGTGGGTTCGTTCCCCACATCTTCCAATTGTTTTATCTTTTTATGTTAAAAAAAAGACCGTACCGATATATTCAGGAGATGACTGCTCCTCCCCGGCTCCTCTTCCGATCTTCTGCGCTATGTCGCTGACATCCATCTATACGCGACCTGGCCGGCCCTCCGCCATAGAATTAGCACATGGAACCATTACCACAAACACCTGCTAGCTGTAGCATTCGAGTCTAAATTCTTAGGACAGCGAAGACGGAATCAAACAGGTTCTTTTGCAGCTGATGTAGACAAGGTTCTTTTGCAGCTGCTAGCACCGATGTCCTCTTGCCGGAACAACGGTACGGTACTTTCAACAAGCTGTGGCATCGATCAGAATAAGGCAGCACCATACGTAGTTCAGCTGTTTTGTTGGTTTCCCTTATAGTTATTATCTGATGAACGATTAGAACTTCTCCTGGTTGGCCGGCCGAGAGCCATTGCGGCTGATGCCAACCTGACAAGCTGTTCTGGCAGAAACACTCAGAACTTTCTAACCAATTGTATAACTTTTCCTCTTTTTTAGGTACAAACGCAACGATTTGCAGGAGAACAAGTCTGGCACGATTTATGTTTGTTGCATCTGATTTCTATCAGATTTAGTTCTTTCTTCCCTGAATTAATAAGAGTAATCTGTAAAAAACTGTTTATGACATCCTGGATGTCAGGTTTTGATTCATTGTAGAGGCTCTATGTTTTGAAGTATTTGATTTGGGACTTCTCAATATATGACATCGCCAAATAGAGATCATGCATATAGCAGATAAGTGTGTTGCTTACTTATTATATAACATGCAATCCGCTGTTATCGTGGGTCATTGGATAAGTTAATGGAAACTTCGAATGGCTTTTTTGTTGTTGTGTTACATAGGTATCTAAATACGTTCGCAACATAAATTAATTTTCTTCACATGAAAAAATCTGTTTACGGAAGCATATATGATTCTTGCACCAATTTTCGATTGTGCATTTCATAATATAGCTATTCTTTACTACTCAGGGTTGAAGAGCATGACGATTGCAAGGATATTAGATTTAGATAAGGTAATGGTGATGTACCACGTCCGTTGTTGCAGAGCATGCCTCTGGTGATCGATATATCATGGTAATTTAGTTAAAGAGTTTATTTTCGTTTGCCAGAAGATTCTTATAGGTTCTGCATTTATAAACATTTTATTGACTTTTATCCTACAATTTCGGATGCGATTTTTTGACTGGATTCTTCTTTAGTGCTTATGGTTATTCTTAGTACAACAAACACCTTTCTCTTGAAATTAAAGGTGCCGTTGTAATTGTTTCTATAGTCTATTTTTACATCCAAATGAACTGGCTGATGATTGCCAACGTCATGTCTGCAGTTACTAGAGTGAATGATTCATTCACATTCATGGAATAACAATGCAATTGACTTCCTACTATAGAAACCCGATGTTCGCATTGTTTTCTAGATCAATCGGCAGGAACGCTGCGTTGCTACCTTTAATTTAGTTAAGGAGAGGGATAATGGTAGAGAAGGGCCATGTTTTTGTTTTTACGTGGGAACATTCCGAGGAAACCTCATTTGGTATTGTGGATAATCTTCATACTTGCCCTTAGATATCTCATAGGAATTTCGTAGCCTTAACTAGAGTCTATTATTTATGTAATAGAACTATGGGTAATATTTGTCACACAAAAACATAGAAGTAGTGCCGCAAAATTTGTTGAACTCATCCAACATAATATTAGACCACCATGTCTCTCTTTTTTCCATCCTCTTTGTCCGAAAATTCACTCTCTATATATAGTTTTAAAGGGGTTAATTTTACTTTTTATGTTTATACCGTAATAGTTTCGCTTATTTTCATACGTTTCAAAACTTCCAGAAAGGTTGGAAATCTTAGAAAAATTGTAGTGCACTTAGTTGTTGTATTATTTCTGTTTTCTGTATCCAAGCGAAGGTACCAATTAGTTCTCTCTTCACATAGCATTCTCTTTCTTTGATGATCTACAATTAGATGTTTGTATATTATTTCTACTTACAACGCCCCTTAAACCAGGGATTAACTTAAGGAAGGAAATTGTTTATCCCGTGTGGGGAGTAATATAAGAGGTCATTTAAAAAATTAACTATCATTTACAGCAAAAATATAAGTAGCCTTAATAATATTATGTGTTCTATAATAGTTATACAAATAGAGATACGAGTATCCCGTGCCGATGCACGGGTTGATGACTAGTGATAAGAATCACAAGAATGATGGTTGGATACAAGATTAGTAAGAATTGTCAACATTCTCTCTTTAGCTTGATGCCTACAAAGATCAGTAGATTTAGTCTTGTTGTTTCGAAAATTTTATGATATAAGTTGGTTCAGTAAAGGTAGCCAGCTGATATACGCTGCTTCGCTTCTTCTTTCCCTATCAACTATTTAGAAAGTTATTAGAGGTGCCAGATGCTCCCAACAGTGTATGTGTTTTCCCTCTCGAATCATTAGACGGCTAGAGTATAAAACAAAAAACTAGTTTTCATATCCCTATTGCGAGTCATATTATATATGCAACACCCAACTGGTGGGTGAGTGGTCCTACATGAAAGTAGATTTTAGAGTTGCATTCTAGTAGATTTAATCTGGGAGTGTAAACATATTTCAGAAGGAAGAATATTGTTACTAAGTTGTTAATTAACTGCAATATCTAGCTGTAAGAGGTACATAACATAAGTGCGCATAAGAACCGATAAAAACTAGAACGTGTGTATAGAAGGTCTAGCCAAGTCCCGGGTGGTTGGGTTCAGGACCTAACTCATTAAAAAGAGAACGTGTGTATAGAGGGCCGTAACCAGAAAATTTGGATTAGTGATCGTTGTAGTTTGCCATGCTTTCAATGAAAATTGGAAATAATGAAAAATGGAGAATTACTTATTATTTATTCCACAATGAATACATAAGTTGCACGATATAGCTACACTTGTAAAGACCAAAGGTACTCAAGGTTTGAAACATACATTCAGCTGTTCAAGGTGTTTGTACATGACAAACAATTGGACCAGATTACCGAAAAAAGGAAAATCGAATTAAAATGGGAGCATGTCTTCACCAAGTCGGATAACTTGTCCACTGGCCGAGAGGATAGAAAATTACTCATATGACATCGCCTCCCCGTACAGGCAAAGGACATAAATCTCCATCTAAATTGGGTTATCTTCTCAATTTCTTGTAGGCATGAGTGGTTCGAATTCACAACAACCTCCAGCCTGTTAGCAATGGGGACACAACACTCATTAAGTGTGTTTACTTCACACAATAGTTGTGTGGTGGCTTGAAATTTTATAGATAGCATGTCATCTGGGATTGTTCAATCTTCTCCTTCGTACTCATACTTTACATTTCTTACCAAGTTCTCTTTATATACTTGGATTGGAATGTGGTAGTTGCCAAGTTAGTCTTTGTCATCTGAGTCATGCCATACATATAATGGCAGGGTAATTGCTCGGTTTATGATCCCATACACTGTTGGTCACATAAATTATGATGATGGTTGTTATCTTTTCTTTATGTGCAAGGGGAAGAAGCATTGATACTAAGATGTAGAGCACGAGGTTATTCGGCTCTTTTTGAGCGATTGTCGTGAATAAATAAGGATAAAATGGTCCCTGACTTCCCATGAGGTATTCGGATCTCAAGTCCATCTGCACGTTCAACTATTCCACGCCAAGTCATTTGAAACCCTCGCCCTCAAGGCAGATTAAAAATCAAGGTGGATATGCCCTTCGCAGTGTCCTTCAAAATGCTCATAAACCTACATTCAAAGATATATATTTTGGTTCATGAATACTTTATATAAACTAGTTGCACGTAGACGATGACTAGTTTATTAAGTAATTAATTTACCATATATATGTATGAATTTGCCTTATATGTAATTTATAAGCACTTTGTCGTCTGTACATCGGATCAACCTATATGCACATGTCCATTAATATACATAAATTCAATTAACATTTCTATCACACATTCACACTTTAATACCATGTCATATATATACACATTTGATTGACTTATCAGTTATTTGTACAAACTAGAGGTGTCTGGAAGCCGGAAATCCATATTGGCAAATAGGTCTAGATGCACCCACTGCTCAAAAAACATTTTCCAAAATTTCAAAAAATTCCAAATAAAATTTTCGGATATACTAGATGACATTTATGTTAGCACACAAAGTTTTGAAGAAAAGACATTTTTTGTGGGCTATGCAAAGAAAGACAAATCCGGGTTTTTCAAAATGATTCTGTACTCGATTTTATGAAAGTTCCCTTCTGTTAAATATAATACCTAGCCCTTTCCATCAGTTCAGACTTTTAGATTATTTGGCTAGTGCATCAATCTAATATGGTATCAGAGCCAGGAGGTCTCAAGTTCAAGCCCCGGCTTCTGCACTATTTAATTTAAAAATAGTTGTGGCCTCCCGTCTATCCCACGTCAATGGTCTTTCCGATTGTCCAGCCTAGACGTGAGCGGGAGTGTTAAATATAATACCTAGCCCTTTCCATCAGTTCGGACTTTTGGATAATTTGGCTAGTGCGTCAATCTAATACCTTCATTTTTCTACATGTTTCTCTACCTTGTAACCTATGACATCTGATTTGTAAAATTAATGGCTGGTTTGCACGTGTGTATCACTAGTTCCATTCTTCAAGAGATCCACATTTTCATAGTACGGAAATATGCTGGTGCCCCCTAGCTACCATTAGATGGAACATGTAGATTTTGTGAGGCGTAGACTAATCTAATCTTATAACCTCCAAATCACCTGGTACAATAAACACTTTTTCACGGAGACGCTGCAACCTTTTGTGCAGTCGACACACTGATATTGTGATCTTATTAACAGAAATTGGAAACGGCTTCCGAGCTCATATGCTCCTGCCGGTTACGAAAATTTCAAAAATAGTTAAACATTTTGAAAAAACTAAAAAATACAACAAACATATAACATTTTTTTACATACGTGCAAAGTTTCATGTCGAAATAATATATTTCATGTTCTGTAAAAAAATAGTGGTTAAAATGGAGTTTTGAAATTATCTTTTTGCAATACTGATTTTGTATTTTTTTTTGTGCACAGAATGCTATGAATTTCATCTGATCACGGAAATTTTCACATACATAGAACAATTGGACATGTCTGTTGTCACTTTTTTACAAGTTTTTGAAATGTTTTTCTATAGTTTAAATTTTATCTAACCGACCAGGAGCATATGAGCTTGGGTGCAAAAACCACAATCCCACTTATTAACTCTAATCTTATAGACACGTTGGTATGGACCACAACGACTAGTTACCGATATATGTATGGAAAATTTCAGGCTAATAAAAAACGATGGGTACAATCAAAACACAGTATTTAAAGCAAATGACTACCAAATCTCGTAGTAGTACCTACTTCATTTTCTCTACTGCTCTTTATGCATGGTAGACACCTTTAACCCCATATATACATACTTCCTAGTTCATACTACACATTCGCTCTCATCACCTCTCTTTCCCTAATAGCATGTCATATCTTGTATCTAGTTGGTTTGCTCGTCGGTTGCTCTTAGGGATAGGAGGTGTCGTGAAGTTGCACATCACAAATATTCTTCCAAGTTCAACCATGTTCACATGGGTCATACCAAAGGACAGATGATATTTTATCAAGTGTGTTTGCTCGTCTGCATGAAAGCAAAGCTTATCTTCAACCTCCGTGGACATTGCAGCCTTTCTTGATAGTCTCACAAGAAAAAGATGCAACTCCTCTTATTGGTATCTACGAGATGCCTTAGGCCACGTACAACGCCGGGCGCTTGCGCAGGCGCTAGGAAATAAATCCCGGTCGATTTGCTAGCATCGGTGACTAATCAAGCGTCTGGCGCTTAAATATTGCATGTAAAATTAAGGCTTCCAGGCGGCGGACGCTTCATGCATGCGTAACTGACCAAATTAAGCGCCTCATTAAGAGGCTAGCGATGTACATGCCCTTAAATGACTGTAAAATAATTAGTCCTACTCAAGAGGCCGGTACAACTTTTAGTTGGGCTCCCACTAGGAATTGCCTGATTATTAATTGACCACTGATTATATTTATTACTGTACGAAAAAAAGAAATGGAATTTATTCTGGAGCACTTCTTCAACGGGTCCACATGTCCGGTGGCTGGCCGAAAAGAAATATCTCCACTATCGGGTAGCCTTCACCGCCGTCGCCCGATGCCTCCTGCTCCGGACATCCCACCCGGCGCCGGGGCTGACTCCGACGGGAGCCGCGAAGGCCCCCTCACTCCCTGTCCGCGCGGCCGCCTCCCCGATATCTGCCCGCCGTCTCCGGACGCCGCCGCTCCGGTGCTCCTCCCAACCCGTGGGAGGCTCCAGCGAGCCGAAAGCTCGCCGTGCTCCTCGAAGTCGAAGGGTCAGACCTCTAAAAATCCTTCTTTTTTGCTGACTGGCTCATGGATCCCCAATACTATGACGCCCTGCTCTGCTTTCTCCAAGTCGACTAGTATCAGTAGTTTGCTATACATGGCTTCAGTTAGAGCGATACAGTAGGAATCATGGTTTCGAGATTCACAGAGTGTAGCTTCTTAATTTCGTACAGATGTTTGCAGCTTTTTTGGACGAATTTGTCAAATTCGTCGTGCTTGGTTGACCGTTTAAGATATCCTTTGATGTGTATCTTCATCTCAATGTTCTGCACAACTTTCGTATTGTAAGTTTTCTATTTCGGCGGCCGTATACGAGCAGATTCTGTACTTTATGTATGCACATATATAGACTGCAGGTAGTGTACAGTAGTTTCTTCAACCTGTGTCACCGCCGCCATCCCGACGCCGCCATCCCGGCGCCGCTGCTGCGTCACGCCGTTGTCCTACTCGCCGCCCTTAATGGTGTTGTGATGGTGTGAGGTAAGTCTACCATATGGAAATGAGGTAAGAGTACATGAAACATAGATGAACACCAAACGCCATGATAAAAAATCTTGCATCTAGCGAAACGGGCCTGGTTAGAACATTGTTGGCAACCAAACTACATGCACAACATGGCTCAACTCCCGTTTTTCCAGGGGCAGGCTCGCCAGGGCCACGAAGACGTGAGGGCTGAAAATGATGCGAGCAACCAAACACGCCCATATCTGCTATGTAAATGTAGAAAGATGTAGCGGTTACTAGTAATCTGGATGCTACAAATCAATGCGGTATCTGGGTATTGTGGTGGTGCTATTACTTGATTAATTGAACGATGGAGCTGCCCTCTGAAAATGCATGAAGTTGCAGGAATTAGTAGTCATCCTGATGCTAGAAATATATGGTTGTTTTGATCGCTCTATTACCTCGATTTGAGAGTAGTGCCGGAGCCAGGAATTTTTAATTGGGTATGCGAAGTTACAAAAAGTTTCTTTTACACCGTAATGTTGTAGGAAATTTAACTTCACAATAAATTTCGTAGACGCGAGAACGTCTCAAAAATCTGTTTTGTTGCAAGAACAAGTGGAAGGTTATAATTTAACTGCATGATCTCTTTTTTCTGTGAGCCAGAAATGATGCATCATATTTAATAGAAGGAAGAATTCACGCTCTAGACAATAGGAGTTTTACTATGAATACTACAACTGATCAGTTATTAGATCAAGAAATGAGAATAATCCTAGGAGAAAGAGCAAGAGGGTCTCAGCAGTTCCTCTATACCTGGGCTGCTATCGCCTTCTTGTGTCTCATGTGGATTGGGCATTACTGTCTAAGGCTGAAAAAGCAACAAATTTCATGGCCCAATGGCACCCCAAAACAACATCTTGGCCAAAGTACGAAAGCCAAGACGTGGGAGGGCGCTGGAACGCTACGGTACATGATGTGTACATGTTTGTATGGATATATAGAATGATAAAATTTGGCGAACAATACTAGGAACCTCCGCCCCCTTGTTTGAGACACATCGACCAGGATTGTGTTTCCTGTTGTGGTCGTCACATATGCCAGATAGCTATGTATGCAAACTACATAAAACCACCTCAACGACGGTGTGGGAGTGGAGCTGAGGCTGATTTATTCGTCCGGACGCCGCTCCCACCACCTCAACGATGCATCACGACCTAAAAAATCAAACCCTAACTACAGAATGGAGGAACCGGATCCCCCTCCCTACAGCTGCCGGAGTAGGAGGCGGAGGGAGAGGGGACCAGCACGGCCAATGGAGATCTGGCGGAAAACAAGATCGCTATCCTCTCTCCCTGAACCTATGGTATCTGATGAGTACAATACTGGTTTGCACATGCGTACCACTAATTGAATCTTTATTTGGGGTACCAGACTATCTGCCCCTCTACATTATAATTGAAGGTGACCCATGGAAGACACCTCATATATACCATACTTCATACTATGCATTCGCTCTCATGCATCTGTCTTCCAACCCGAATAGTACTATGACCTCTCTTGTATGTAGTTGCTTTGCTCCTCGGTTACTCTTAGGCGTGGGAGGTATTGTGAACTTCCACATCACTAGAATTCCATTAAAGGCAACAACTTTCACATCTGTCATATCAAAAGGCGGATGGCAATTCATTAAGTATAGTTACTGAGGTGCATGTGCGTGAAATATATCTTCGACATATGTGGACATTGTGGTTTGAGCACGACTAGCCAAAGCATGTCGCCGTGCTGGATCGGGCCTTCCGGGTATGGCTGGTTTCTCACCACGTGGCAACAAGGTTTTGGATTTCGTTTTGTAAAATTTTCCGTCCTTGAACGAAATGGGCGAATTTCGGCTTTTCGGAAAAATTTCGGAAAATTCCGGACGAAAAGGTCAATCCAAATTTTGAATTTTTGAACAAAAGATGCTAAATTTTGAACGAAATTTTCCTAAAATTGTTTGAAATTTTGTAGCAACGAGAATAAGGCAGAAGCAATCTGAAGTTCCGAAGAAATATCCATACTTATGCACCAACGAATCGCTCATACTCATTAAACTCCAATCAGCACGTCCATTTAGCACATTGCCTTGCGCGTCGGCACAGCACCATCTGCTTCCGTTCCGGCCGGCCGGACAAGCGCGTCCGCACACATCACACTGTGGTAGAGAGCGATTTTCAAGCGTAGAGGGAGCCCTTGCACCTCGCCGGACGCACACAGACGCCGCCATGAAGCTGTACCAAGAGCATGGGCTCCAGGAGCAAGCGGCAGCGCTTCGAGGAGAGTTGGGGATTTTGACTAATTTTAGGGTTTGGTGCTCCGTTTGGACCTTTTATATGACCTGAAAGAAAAGCATACTGGGCCGGGGGCTGGATTGGGCCTAAAAATTCAAATAAGGATGAAATTTTTGGGCCGGAAAACTAATCTACCGGGCCTCAGCGAAATAGCCGAATTTCGCCGGAATTTCATTTTTTCCGGCCGAAATCCAAAACCCTACTGGCAACATAGTACTACAGGGGGAGTTCTTCTACGTGCTGTGCATCGCACATTGTTTTCTCTTTTTGTTCTCTATGTGTTCATACTTTTTGCTAATAAATAAAAAGGTAGTTAAACAATATTTAGTTGGGTGCACTTTGTCCTAAGGCATATTAGGGATGCGCTCTTTTACAACACACTCGGTGCGTTAAGCATTCATATAGATTTTGAAGGGGGTCGTTGGTTGGTGCGCATAATATTCCGTAGATACATGCTTCGTCGCTCATGTTGTGGGCTACACCCCAATAAATAGCGCAAGATCAGTGCACCAGAACGTAGTGCAAGACAAATACTCACGACAGGACATCTGGAGGATGGGCACAATAAAAATGAAGGTAGTACACGAGTAGAGATTTGTTGCTCCCGTGCTCTAGTGATCATGCTTGTTTAAAATAATTGAAAAACATATTTACGAGTTTCAAAAAATATTTTAAAAAATCTCAGGTGTAGGTAATGGTGTATCCCACGATCATGCAAAATAACAAGTTTAAATATATTGTATTCTAGGATACACAAAATGACAAAAGTGAGGATCTGAGTATGCCCATTTTCAACACTCCAAATTTTGTAAGATTTCGGTTTTTTGTGTAGCCTAAAATAGAATGTATTTGAACTTGATATTTTGCATCATTGTGGGATATACAATTACCTACACCCGAGAATTTTTTCAATATTTTTGAAACTTTAAATTTTTTTGAATTTTATTATATGCGTAGGATCACTGAAGATCCGGAGCCAAAGACACTTTTCGTGTAGTACACAACAAATAGAAGATAGTACACAGAAGAACGAAAGCAGTGCAATGCAAAATCGAAGGCAGCGCACTTCTAATACCGAAGGTAGTGCACAACAAAAACTAAATGGTGTGCACTACAAAGGCAGCTTTAAAGGGTGGCTGCTTCTAGGCAAACCTCCTGGCTGTCTTTGCACCCCCGCGAAGTAAAACTGAGGGTAGTGCACAACAAAAATGATGTATTAGAGAATGAAAACAAAAAGCAATGCACCTGAAAAGCAAGGTTGTGAACAACAAAACCTCAACGCGTCCTAAAAATCAAGGCATTGCATAGCAAGACCGAAGGCAGATGTTACGTCGTAAACGCGTCACACGAACACGTCCCCGTGTGCGCGCAGAGCCGAGGGCGCGATACACAAGACAGTAAGCTAGCACTTTTGATGATCAAACACCCCGGCTCCTCGGTAGGGACCTCGTGGCTTCACAACTCACCGGCATGGCCGGCTCATGGAAGAATGAGAAGCATAGGTACAAGGATAAAAAAGATAAATTAAGCACCCAAATGTGCGATAGATTGATAGATTCATTTGTTGTTATTCAATCGGCCATCACCTCTCACAAATATAAGAGGCAGCTGGTCTTCCCATGCAAGCGAAAGACTCTTCCAGGCTTCCTTATAAGAAAAGTAAATGTATTCACGTCCTAAACCCTAGTTCTAGTCCAAGTCGAACTCCCGTCCAAATTCACAGCACAACTGTCCCGCTTCTTGTCGTGGCCGTAAAAGTCGCATACTAACTCGGATGGAGGTGGCCAACGAACCAAACTTATACGCCTCGATGAGACGAACAACTCTCGTGTTGATTACTTTCCCTTCCAAAGCCATCTCGATGACTCTCCGTCATGGCTTTGCACAAAGAATACTAAGTTGGATAAAGATGACTCCAAAAACAATGTTTTACATCTCAACGATACGCACAGCTTGTGTGTTTATCTCTTTTCTAGATGTGGTCCTCTTCATGACACCATAGTGTGAGTTACCGTCCTCCTCGGGCATGTCGCCTTCGCAGGGTGTTCGTCTCGGGGTGCTGTCTTTGCCGAGTTGCCAAGCCTTCTCGGGCTGCTATCTTCGTCTATACGTCTGTCTTCCCCAAGCGTCATCTTACCGGTCCCCTGAGTCATCTTTTCCGACTCATCCTTGAGTCGTCACCTCAGCCGTCTAATAAGCCTGAATATGGCATGACTCAGCGTTAATTAATGCGAGCATGACGAATCTCTAGGTAAGAATGACGGCACACCGTTATTTCTCTAGGATATGGTGACATGTCGGATTAATATGGTGGTAAGACGGCTAAAGCTTGACATATTGGACATTAGCGGCCAAGTAACTTGCTGACTGGGTATGGAAACTCACCGAGTTAACCTGGAACATGGTATGCCGAATGCCGACTGGGACATGGCGGCATGCTGGCTCGAGTCTGTGAATATGCCGGCTCCTACTAGTTTGTGGAATGATGCCGACTCAATAGGCCGGCTGGAGCGTGGTGATCTGCTGTTTGGGACATGGTGGCCCATAGCCAGGCGGCTTGCGGATTGGGACATGGTGGCCCATAGCCGGAGACCGAAATGGATAATGGGTTTCCTTCCTTCTACTAATTTACAGTTTGATTTAGAATCAGTTTATGAGTTTTGTTTAACACTCTAAACAAAAAGGCTAAATGGTTTATTTCCTTCTCTTCTTTATATCAGAGCTGAAATATCCTTACAAACTTCTTTATGCACGATTCTTATAGTTGAAAGCTTTGGAAAAGCTCTCTTCTTCTGATGTCTTACCACTGCGGCCAGGAGTTGAGAAGTATGTTTACTGGTTTTGTCTCTCTCTATTTGTGCAAACCGCTCCAGAGAACAAAATCCGAGATAGTTTGTGGAATGATTTATGTGCACTTTCAGGATAATCATGAATTAACTGTAAGAAGCAATGAGCATAGCAGGCTAGCAGCTGGTATGCTAGGTAGATCTTTTTTCCGCTGTGTGAAATTTGCAAGAACTGTGGATCATTATATAGACTGATTGTATAGTGGGGAGTTTGCTGTTATCTGCAATGTGATTCTAGTGATAACAAATCTGATTGTATAGTGGGATGTTTGCTGTTATCTGCAATGTGATTCTAGTGATAGCATATCTAATCAAAAGTTTCTGCGTGTCCTAACCCATTCAGCATGCTTTAATGTCAATCAATAATTTCTGTCCCTATGTTGGCTGTATGAATGACTCTATCCTGCACTTTAAGTTGCCTGATTTCTGATATATTTTTGTATGAAATCATTCAAAGGTTCATTGATGATGCACTTAGTCAGGGTGTGCCTGTAGCCATATTGGCAACCTATGGCAGAAATGGGGAGAAGATTTCAAGGTTCAGCTTAACGTTAATATCTCTTGTTTTTTCATATCTATTTTTTTGAGTGGAATATGACTGTCCTGATGATACATCAAAATCACGAGCAACACAAGAACCGTGCGACGTAGGAATATGAATGACCCTGTAGTTTCCATCCATGTCAACCGATAAAACCTTACCTTTATAGGATGCTAAATATAGCAACCCTCTAAAAATGAGCTAAGTGAATATCTACTTATAGCAACTAGTGCATGAGGGAGTGTAGGATCTCAGAGTTTAAGGCTGTGGTTAGTTAATTCTTAAATACTTCCTTGCATTTGCGGATGCTTGTAGGGAAGTGTAATCATAAGTGTGTTCTAGTCCATGTAAGGGCGGTTCATTAGCATAGGTTCACCCACACAACACTTAGCAAAACATTAAACATTAAGCAGCAGATTGAAGCGAAAGTGACTTGACATAACTCCCATGTGTCCTCAGAAGCGTTTAGCCAATATAAGTAGAATCACCAGCTTGTCCTTTGTACTAAAAAGGATTGTGCCACTAGCTGCAATAATTATTGCTCTCTTTTATTTACTCGCACTTTATTTATTTGGTATGTAGAATTGATAAGGAACACATTTACTACAAGTTCTGTTTTTATTTTTGCCTGTTGTTCTATAAGCCTTCTGAGTTTGAAGCAACATTTGGAGACACTCTTTCCGCTGCTCTTGTGGCAACAGGAGGTCCTCCACCTACTGAAAGTGTTCCATTTAAAATAACTACTAGTCATCAACCCGTGCACCTGCACGGGCTAGCTATGTTAGTAATCATATTTCAAATCACGTAGCATATTGGCTGAAATGGTCACAACTATGTATTCATCACTGCTCATTAACTTGAGTATTCAAATTTTCTTTTATTAGACAACTTCAAATTTATTAGCAAACCTTGAATAATAGTTACATTTAGATGATCTAATGATTTAAAATTGAGAAAAACGCAGGTTTAGTACATGAAGTTGCCCCGGATGTGCGTTTTAGTCACGAAGTTGCTGAACACGAAATTCCGGTCACCAAGTTGCCACGCGTGAGCATTTTGGTCAGTTTGCGTACGTGGCAGTCTGTGTTTTTGCAAATAACCCCTAAAGTTTTGTTTTTTTACAAACCCCTCCCTAAAAGTCAAAGAAAAATAGTTAAAAAGGACCTAGCGATTGAAATAAATAAAACTTCGGGGGGGGGGGTATTTGCAAAAACACAGACTGCCACATATGCAAACTGACCAAACGCTCACACGTGGCAACTTGGTGACCGGAATTTCGTGTTCTGCAACGTCGTGACTAAAACGCACATCTGGGGCAACTTCATGTACTAAACCTGCTTTTTTCTCTTTAAAATTATATGTTAAGCTCTCAAGACACATTTAATTGTCTTCTCAACTCAAGCAACAACATCTGCCTTTTAGGTCGTAATATTATTTTTATATATTGAAGTAGAGCTACATAATTATTAATTTATCAAAATCATTTGTGCATTCATTAAATTTTGATATGGAGATTGATAACAAAGGGGATCAAGTGGGATATTATTACAAAGGTACACTCTAAGCATAAACATGGATTGAGTTTTTTTAGAAAAACAATTTTATAAGATACGTGTAGAAAAAATTACGCAATGTAGATCCGCAAATAAGAAGCATGTGATTTTTCGGTACATTGGAAATAAATTTTCTCCCGTAAGACGGTTGAATTTATGGATAACCATGTATAAGGAGTGTGAACAGATATTCAGACTAAGAAGAACTAAGGAAGATAATTACATTTGAAGTACCATGTCCACATATGTTGGTAACATCTTAACTACCAAGATCGACATGGAGAGGGTTGTTCGAAAAAATAATTCTAACCTCCATGCATGGAAGGTTTGATTGTCTAATGAGGGATTAGCAACACGTTACTTATCCCTTACTAGAAATAGTAATTATGTGTTATAAACTAACAAATGAGAAGCTACCATTCACCGCATTGGAATTTACAAATGAATGGTACAACTTTGAAAATAACTGATTAATAGCTGGAGCGTATGCAGCTAGCTATATCTCTAGTGCATGGCAACCCGATATAACTTCAAGATTTTGCTATAGAGAGTTGAAAGATGCAAAAGGGATTAGATTTATAGTACCTGCTAATTGAAGTGCTTTAGTCCTATATCCCTGAGAGTTGTGGAAAGTGTGAAAAGCATAATACATATTGTAGTCTATGCAGTAATTTCCTAATATTTTGTTTTTTTTAGTATCAGAATAGTTAAATACACGTTATGTTATGAATATTAGTGGAAGTAAAAATAAATTGTTATACTTCAAAGAAAAGGTGCTGTTTGTGCATGATAGTCATTATTATCTGTCTAATTGTCATTAATCTCTGTCTGATAAGTTAAGCAATGAAGCAAAAATAATAGATATAAAGAAGTTGTTTCCTAGACTGTCAGGAAAATGTGTATGGAGTAAAATCAAACATGAGGATTAGACCCTCTAAATAAGACACTTCCAATAATATATAATTTTTTGTACTGAAACACAAAAGCCCTATAAAATAGGCTTCATTGACTTTACAAAAATCTTAACTCATAAGCTGTTATTTGTACAGCTAGAAAATCTAATATGCCACGTAAAATGAGAATGAAGTAATGTGTGCATCTTGCATGAATTGGAACCCTTTTGAAGAAGTTTTGCCTATCCAATTCCAGTGTTGTACTTAGCTTAAAACAAATAGTCAATTAAGTCAGTAATATAGACAAAAAAAGAAGGAAAAGTAAAAAAGAAAACAGATGTTATTAACTACTACCTGCAAGTTCCATGCTTAAAACTTATGTTTCCACGAAATCAGAATAATTGGATTCTGGTAGAAAGCATCAATTAAACTTGCAGAAATATAATTCACATTAGCATACCCGATCCTTTCATCCTTCAGACTGCACTCCCTTCTACGACCAATTTCAGCAAGTATATAGCAGTTCATCTAGATCGATGTAACACATGGAAAAAGGGAAGTCGTGGAACTGAATTAGTGTAATGTAATGACAAAGGCTATACTAAGGAGAGGAGGGCAAACCCTTTAAACTAAGAGCTCCCTGCTTTTCAGGGTAAATCAACCAAGGACTACATGATTATTCGGATGCAGTTAAAGGCTTAGTATTACAAAATTCTAAACATAAAAATCCACTATCATATGACATGCCCGTCATTTGCATCGGCTTAATGGCAGGTCATGATGTCGTCAATCATCCACTCCTTGCAATAATTCTTATGTTTGACGTAATCTGATCTTCCAAAATTCCACCAAGCAAACATGTGAATTTAAACATAGAAATCCACAATACTATCACCTGTACATCATTGGCATCCGCTCAATGCTAGGTGATGCTGTCGTCAACCTCGCTGCATTTGGCCGGTAGTCCGGAGCTCCTTGCCATATTGCTTAGGTTTGACCTGACCTGACCCGATCCTCACGAAAATATCAGAATTTACACCGATATTTCTCAAAGCATTGAAGATGTAATCATGTTCAAATCTCGGCCTACATATCTTCAACGTGCATTGAGCCTTCGCCGGAGGATAACTTCCAAGGCAGAGACCTATTCGTGTAGGTAGGAGAAATATTTTGTCACTGCGCTGATGGGAGGAGAGCTGAGCTAGCAGGTGTCAGTATTCAGGATGGCGTGTGGAGTTACCCATATTGCTTAATTTTTGCACCAGCAACAATATTAAAATTTCATTACAAATCTGCCAATTAAGAAATTGCACACGTTAGAAGACACATGATTTAGAGAAATATGTTTCATATAAGCCTCAACGTAAACTGGTTAGTTATATTGTTGACGTGGAAATTAAACACAAATTTACTGCAGGGTGCCATATCTAGATGGGACTAAGCCTGGACGCGAGCTGGCTCGGTCCGGCTCGGGCCGAGCCGGAGAAAAGCCCGAGCTGGAATGGCGAGCCGCGAGCCAGCCCGAGGTTGCCGGCGAGCCGCAAAATGGAGCTCGGCCCGAGCTTCCCAAAAGCTCGGTGCAGCTCGGTGCAACTCGCGAGCCTGATGGAGGTGGGTCGCTGACGAGTGGGGCCGTCTTCCCCGGCGAGCACGACGCCGACGACGGGCAGCACAGACACGCCGACGAGGGTGCGGGATGGTGCGGGGTGGAGCGGCTCCGTGTGGGAGGCTGTGTTGGACGATCTCGACCGACGGAAGCAGCAGCAGTGAGCAGAGCGGCTGCCCGGATACGGCGGCGCGGCGGCGACGTGGTGTGGCGGCGCATCCTTGGTAGGCGACGACGCCGTGGGTCAGTGGGGGCGGCGGCCTGAATCACGATTGGGTGTGGCGGCGGCCATATCCTAGCTAGCCTAGCGATTTGGGGAAGACGCTCGCGTCCGTGGTGACCTATTTGCTCTGCAAACAGGCAAATGGGCCAGGAAATTGGGCCCAAAGCTCTCAATCCACGCACATAATTCGTAAGAAAAAAAAATAGGCGAGCCAAACGAGCTGGACCGAGCCGAGCCTGGCTCGGCCCGAGCTCGCCGCGGTCCAGTAAACTGAGCCCGGCTCGGTCAATTTGTGTTGCGGGCCGAGCTGAACTCGGGCCGAGCCTGCCTTAGCTCGCGCCGAGCCCAAAAGCTCGGTCTGTATGTCCAGGCTTAGATGGGACGTTGTGAAGAAAGCTGATGTATTGGGTATTCTATAATGACATGCTAGAGAACAGATGGATTTACCGAGGAATTTACCTATACGGGGTTGCAATCGTAGCTGAGAACTAAGCTTAGGTCCGGGCGAAATCAAAGCTGCCGACTCACTGAGACTCCCGAGTGGACGAACTGTGATGGATTGGCAGGATGACGACTCACGCGCCCAATCGTATTCAAGTTCATCTCCTATATCTTTCCCTTTTCTCCAGGCAGTAACCCTAGGGGTGGGCATACAAAGACCGAAACCGAACACCGAACCGAATTAACCGAAACCGAATTAACCGAGACTAATTTCAGTGCGTAAGTATGGTAAACTGAATTTTAAATAATTAATTCGATTTTAACATCTAATTAACCGAAAGAACCGTACTAACCGAAGATACGAGCAAACCGAGACGAGAACCCTCGTCGTACTAACTTCTCAACCCAGTAATTAAAGTCTAATAACCCATATATGCACCGATGCATGTATTAATCCTGACCTACATAGCTGCCCCATGAATGGAGGCCTTTTTTTTAAGCTCGCATATCTCCTTAGTTCCAAGTTGTTACTGCCTTACTGATTGAGAGTTCATACATGATCATTTATTTTTTTAACCCATGCATTCACATTGGCGCATGCACATGCTGGCATGGCATGCAACCACTACTAGAGAACAGAGCATCACTACCGGTCTTATTGGGTCTTTACACTACTAGAAAAAGGGTCTTTCAGAAGGAGCTCCAAAACCATTAGTCCCGGTTCAGACACAAACCGGGACCAATGGTAGGCATTAGTCCCGGTTCGAGCTGATAGGGCCCGGAATGACAATGGTCCCGGTTCGAATGGGGTATTAGTCCCGGTTCGTCCCTGGAACCGGAACTAAATGGGCGAGCAGCTTTAGTCCCGTTTCGGGGCACAAACCAGGACTAAAAGGTCTATCTTTAGTCCCCAACCGGGACTAAAAGGGCGAGCACCTTTAGTCCCGGTTCGGGGGATAAACCGGGACTAAAGGGTCTATCTTTAGTCCCGGTTTGAGACACCAACCGGGACTAAATTTTTTTCCGAATTCAACCAGCTGTTTTGAATTTTTGGATTTTGAAATTCAAAAAGATTCAAAATTCATATTTTTATTTATTTTTAAATAGAAATATAAAATTATGTCATATTTGGATTCCTCATATTTTTATGATAATAATGGACATATTATTTGTTCAATTTCGATTTACAAATTAAAAGATATGAATTATGCCATATTAAACGAATTAATGTCAAAAAAATAATAAAACACATTTTATTTTTATATTTATTCAATATTATGATTAGTTAGTCATTTTTGTATATTTAAATAATTATTTAGAATTCAAATTATAAAAATGCGTGACCCACATGATCCATGAGTTAATATGATTAATAGCATACTATAGACATAAGGTTACAAGTAGATTATAGGAAGGGGGATGGGAAGGAACCAGGATGTTAAGCGTGCTAGGGGTAGAGTAGTGTGAGGATGGGTGACCGACCCCGAAGTTTAACCAAAATTAGAATTTGACCAAAGACTAAGTGTGATTAAGAGGCTCCGGTGTGAGAGATTAACGAGTCCAACAATTAATAGATTCAAAAAAAATAAAAAAATTCGAAAAATAAAATCGTTTTTTGAATTTAAAAAATAGAAAAAACTTTTAGTCCCGTTCGTGTTGCGAACCGAGACTAAAAGACACGAACGGGACTAAAAGTAGTCCTACCAGCAGCGGGTCACGTGGTGACTCTTTAGTCCCGGTTCGTACCGGAACCGGGACTACCTTTAGTCCCGATTGTTTAGTCACGGGTCCCGAACCGGGACTAAAGGCCCAAATGAACCAGGACTAAATGCCCCTTTTCTACTAGCGTTAGTACAACCGGTACTAAAAGGTCAGGACTAAAGGGGTAAACCTTTAGTACCGGTTGTAGGCCCTCCACGTGGACGAACCTGCGCGCGCAGCGGAGGACCTTACCAACCGGTACTAAAGGTTCCTGCTTTTTTTCGGGGTTTAGGGTTTCTGTTGTTTTCGTTTTCGCTCATTTTTCAGGGTTTCGGAGGAGATCACGTATAAAGTACTGACTACACATATAAAGTACTCATTATACATATAAAGTACTTTCGTTAATTACATATAAAGTCATAATTACAATGGAGATCAACGCTAACTAGTACATGCATGGAGGGAGTCTATTTTTCGACATAGTGGAATTCACCGAATTCATCTATGACATGCGTCAGCATGAATCCCGTCAATTCCTCCGCAATAGCTTTTACACAGTTTTGTGGTAGGAGCTGGTTCTGCTTCCTTGACAACTTTAAAAGAAGGAGATCAAATCAGTTATGATCGAAACTAAACACAATTAATGGTAGCAAAATAAAAGTTGTGTATGATGTTTACGTACCTCTCGATTTCTTACACTATTGACTCTCTCATTGACCCTCATGTGAATATACTCGTAAATGTAGTATCCACATAGTTTTGTCCCATGTGGTTGTCGCAGACACCACTATAGAAGAATATAATTTAATCAAATAATAATCAAGAGAATGATAATGGTATTAGAAAGATACACAGACCTAGATATGTAGTAGTACTTACTTTGTTAGCCTTGAACTCCAGCTTATCTTTCCATTCACCGCGCTCTTCCGCGATGAACTTTTTCCAAACCCTGCCCGGAAAGAAAATGAATTGATATCCGGAAATGAACGAAAGAGGACGATATAGTGCGATGAAAATTACCTCTTGAGCATTAGACGCACGCTTTTGTAATCATCTTGATCTCTCCTTAATGAGTCCCGGACTTCAACTTCTCCTTACTCGAGTCTAATGATTAGCAGAATGAAGTGGTACCTGCGCACATTTCTATACGCATGTATTCAGAACTCATCAATTACACTTAATATCGGGAAAGCAAAATAGAATGTGTACAAGACAGTAACACTCACCTGAAGTTGTAAGGAAAAAGTATTTCCTTTTTTGTACTTTGTCGCTTAAAAAACATTAGCAAAAAGGTCCTCTGTGTCCTGGACATACAGAGGACTTTCTACGGTGACTTCATTAACTTTATCCGGGTCAATGAACCCAATGTCCCAGATTCCTCCCATTCGGCATTCACGAATCTTCATTCTGCATAATAGCGTACAAAAGAATGTTGTGAGGATAATTACAAGCAATGAAACGAGCTTAACTATAAATAATTAAATTACACAAATAATTATTTACAGACAATAGCAGCTGATGATAGATTTGTCGAGAGCAAGTTGATTATACATCTGAAAAAGTTCGGAGAACTCAACCTGCACACCATATTCTCGGAAGTAGTGTTGTTCCTTAACTCCCGCCATGAGATATTCTCTCCCTTGTTTTGCGGCGGCCATGTACCAGTTATTCAATTTATATGACTGTGTTGTTAGAGCACTCGGATTTTCGACCAGAGGCAGCCCGAGTTCAAATTTATATTTAATTGTTATCTGCACTATTTGGTAACCTGTGTCGCCAATGACAACTTCTCTATGCTCGATTTCCCGAGCTTCAGAAGGCACAATGAGCGGGCCGATCGATTGTGCTTCTTGTTCTCCGAGCTGGGCAATTCTTTTTCCGCACGCTTTATCTTTCTCCATCTGTGAGGAAAGTACCTTGTCAATACCTCGCTCATAGTCTGAAAGGGGCGGCGGTGGAGGGTTATATAGGTTGTCAACGGTGCGATATTTTACCTCGGTTGGTATAGTCTTCAGAAGTTTCTTTATGGGGTCAACTCTTGCCTCCAGTCTTTCCTTTTTTTCTGTTCAAAAAAGGCTTTAGCCTTGCCTTGTGTGCTCAATTCTAATTCCTCCATAGTCATCTCCCCAGCTAACTTCTCAGGAGCCTTGACTTCCTTGGGTTTTCTTGCACGTTTCTTGATAGGGGACGACGTGAACAACTTCCGCTTTGTCAAATTACTAGTGGGCGCGGCAGTCGGCTGACGGGACGGCGCGGGCGATGGACTCGCGGTGGGCTCCCAATCATCGGGGGAGGAGGGTGGACTTTGTTGTGGTGAATTTCTAACCGGAGGAGTCGGTGGCCTTGGCGCCGAGTCTGGAAACTTGATGTATTTCTTATTCCATAGAACGATACCAAGCTCGACTTCTCCCAATGTCTTCTCGCCTTCAGCTCCAGGAATGTCAAGATGTATTGAGTTGAATCCCGACAAAACTTTCGTGACCCCGACACGAGCAAATCCAGCTGGAATCTCACCAAAATGGAAGGTTGCTCCAAGTTGATGTGGTAAAGCATAGCCATTCGCCACCAGAAAACTAAGGTTATTCATTGGAGCATGTAACTCACAATTTGTCTTCTCCGTGATATCATCCACGGGGTAGCGCGCCGCCAACGGTTCATCAACTGCAGGATCTTGTAGCTGCGTGGAACCCACGCTACTTTTCCGCTGAGATGGGCAGACTTCGACTGCATGATCTTCTACTCACAGCTGAGATTCCCTTTGCTGGGTAATTAAAGCCAGTTGCTCCTTCACATCATGCATCTCGCGTTCTAATGCAGTAAACCTCTCCGCCTCCCTCTTCTTACATCTGCAATGTTTTCTATAAGTTGTAGCGTCCTCCGGAAACCCTTCAAGAAAACCAACCCCGCCTCCTCTGCCTCGACATCGTCCCCAGTGTTCTTTATTCCCGAGGGCGAGTGAAACCTCATCGTCCTCTCTATCGGGAACATATTTTCCCTGTCGGACTAGTTCTATTGCGTCAACTAGTTTTTTGGCGACTCTTGTAATTCTTTTCTTACATTTTCCCTGTGCAACAATCAGCCCTGTGTCTGGGTCCAAGACTGCCCCATGCGCGAACAACCAGAACTTGGACCTACCGGGCTAGTCATCTGTCTGTGGAGTGATCCCTTTTTTACGCAGCTCGTTTTCATAGGCTTCCAACTTATGCAAGGCAGTCTTGTAGCCACCTGAGCCCAAACGATGGTGATATTTCTTCTTGTGAGCATTCAACTTATTTTGGGTCGATCGGGCCACAGCGACAGCCGATTTCTTATACACCGCAAATTCAGGCCAGTCATCTTTTAGCTTCTCTAGTGGTCCGGTGAAATTTGGAGGTCTTTTCCCATATTTTCTCCACAGTCCGTTCTTCCAGTTGTTGAATTGCTGGGCCATCTTGCTAAGAGTCCATTCCTTGACTTTATCCTGCCTCTTCTGTGGGAGATCTGCCGGTTGGGTGGAAGAAGCCAATATCGAGTCCCAAAGGGTATCTTTAATTCTTTCCTCGAGATATTTTGCACCAATGTTGGATTTCTTCAGCTTATTCCATTCTGCAACGGTGATCGGGACCATGTCCCTAACAAGAACACCGCATTGAGCTACATATTTAGTGTAGATTCCTTCGGGTTTCTCCGGTTTGCCTTTTATACTAACTTCGTCGATCGACAACTTTGCACCATCCGGCAGCTTTACCCCTTGGTTTGGGCCTCGTTTAGGGATTGACTTAGATCCAGAGGGCTAAAAGAAAAATGTTTCGTTAATAAGTGCAATATAAATCAATTAATGCATCTAGCTAGTGATCAAGAAGACTAATATATACCTCGTCGGAGTTTTCTAATGGCACTTCTTCGTCGTCGTTGTTGTCGTCTCTGAAATTTTCTAACTCAAGTCCCTCATCGGAGTCGTTCAAACATTTCGCGCTGAAATCTTCGTCGTCTTCTTCGCCGGAATCTTCTCCATCAGAATTGGGTCCTGCAGCACTATCATATATAATTGCTTGCATCCGGTCTTCATTCTCCTCGTCTTGGATGAAGGGGGCGTCGTCCTCCATAGCTCAATGTCACTGCAAATTTTTAATTCATAGCAAACAATTTTAAATTTCATTGCAACTAAAAATAACCTTGCTTTGATAAATTTTCAAACTTTGCTAAATTTACTTATACACTAATGAAATAATTTTCAAACTTTGCTACTAAAATTTTCTAACTTAGCTATTTCAAACTTAGGAATATTTCTAACTTAGCAATATTTCTAACTTAGCAATATTTCAAACTTAGCAATATTTCAAACTTTACTATGTTATCTAAATGACTTAGCAATATTTCTAACAAAATTGCTACACTAATAATAACCTAAAATAAGTTTCAAATTTGCTAAAATTGCTAAGTTTACAAAATTTGCTAAGTTTACAAAATTTGCTAAGTTTACAAAATTTGCTAAGTTTACAAAATTTTCTAATAATAATCTAAACAATAATAATCTAAACTTTACTAATAAAATAATTTTCTTATACACTAAACTTTCAACCTAAACATCAGTACTAAAAACAAAAAAAATGAACACTACTAATCAAAATAACAGCACTGAAAAAAAGGAAAAAAAACTAACCTTCGCGGCGGCCGGAGCAGGGCTACGCGGCGGCCGGAGCAGAGGAGGGAGGCGGAGGAGGGGCGAAGACCGGAGCAGAGGAGGGAGGAGGGCCGGGCGGGAACGATGGCGTGCGTGGGCCGGAGCAGAGGACGGAGGTGGAGCAGGGGCGGCGCGTCGTGGAGCGGAGCAGGGGTGGCGAAGGTCGACGCGGCGAGGGAGGAGGCATTGGCGCGGCCGCCGGCCGGAGCAGAGGATCGCCGGAGTAGGGTCGCGCCGAGGAGGAGGCATCGGCGGCGTCGAGGTACTTGGCGATTTGGGGAGCGAGAGGCGTCTCCCCTGCCACTTAACCATTCAAAAGAGCTTTAGCACCGGTTGTTCTAAACAACCGGTACTAAAGGGTCTTTTGTACCGGTTGTACAGAACAACCGGTGCTAAAGCTCTGTTTTGGGCCGCGGCGTTTTTCGCACGCGAAGCGCACCCCTTTCGTACCGGTTATATATTACAACCGGTACTAATGGGCTTTTGTTTTTTCTTTCTTATTTTTTCTTTCTTATGTTTTCTGTTTATTTTTCTTTCTTATGTTTTCTGTTTATTTTTTCTCTCTTATTTTTTCTATCTATTTGTTTGAGATTAGAAGTGAATTCATTTAATTAAAAAATTGGAATTTGAACTTAATTAAGTCATTAAACTTATAAATTCAATATCTTTTCATATATTTATCAGAAAAAATGCAATTAAAATATCAAATTGTTGATAAAAAATGTAATCTATCTATTTATGACAAATTCATTTTTTTGAGATTATAGGTGAATTCATTTAATTACAAGATTTGGAATTCGAACTCCATTAATTCATTAATTAAATTTATAAATTCAATATCTTTTCATCTGTTTATCATAAAAATGCAATTAAAATATCAAATTGTTGATAAAAATGTAATCTATCTATTTATATAATTTATATATATTCATTTCATTTATATTTATTGAATTAATTCATATCTATTTTTGCCATATTATTGAATCTCACTAAACTTTCAACATGAAAAGTGTTTAAATTTGAGCTCCAACGGTGCATTTGATATGCAGGCACTCACGAGCCACCGTTGGGCTGTATGCAGGTAAAACCGTGTTTCCTTCGAGCGCTTGTGAGCCGTTGGATCGGAAGCACACGGATCGTGTGTTTCCTTCGAGCGCTTTGTGAGCCATTTGATCGGAAGCACACGGATCGTGTGTTTCTTTAGAGCGCTTGTGAGCCGTTGGATCAGAAGCACACGGATCGTGTATTTCTTTAGAGCGCTTGTGAGCCGTTGGATCAGAAGCACACGGATCGTGTGTTTCTTTAGAGCGCTTGTGAGCCGTTGGATCAGAAGCACACGGATCGTGTGTTTCTTTAGTCCCGGTTCCAGCTACCAACCGGGACTAAAAAGGTGAAGAGTTGCCAGATATAAATATCCAACCGGAGGGAGTCACTCGGAGAGGCATGTCTATAAGAGAGGCAGGAGTACACTTCACAGCCATCAACTGTGATGATATGTAACACTTTTGGGAACCAGTGGCAAGGGCTTCTTTGATGATCTGGTATATCCCCAACACTTGTTGGGACGGTTGCAGATCATCAGAGAAGTCTTGCCGCTGCTTGGATCGAATGCCCGTTTAAAATGTAGTTCATTTGATATACAAAGCATTCGGATTCCCTGCATACGTCCAACGGTGCATTTGATATGCGGGCACTCACGAGCCACCGTTGGGCTGTATGCAGGGGAAACCGTGTGTTTTGTTCTATCTACAAAATACTTCAGTTCATCGACCGAATACAAATCATTCGGATTCCCGTCATACAGCCCAACGGTGCATTTGATATGCAGGCACTCACGAGTCACCATTGGGCTGTATGACGGGGAAACCGTGTGCATTTGATAAAGGTTTAATACATTAATTATTACACATCACCAACAACATTCCTATCTAGTGTTCACTTTTTTCTTCGTGTGTGTCCCTTTCTTCTGCGTAGCCATGGACAATCTTCATCATTTAACACGATCCTTGAGTCAGTTTTCACTTTGAAGGGTGGAATTTCATTAAACTTATTGTAATCTTCTGACATGTCTGTCTTGTCCTCCACTCCCACGATGTTTCTTTTCCCTGAAAGAACTATGTGGCGCTTTGGCTGATCGCGTGATGTATCGGCTCGCTTATCTTTTTTTTTGTCTGGAAGACATGTCTTTCACATAGAAAACCTGAGCCACATCATTGGCTAGGACGAATGGCTTGGTGTGGTACCCAAGATTGTTGAGATCCACTGTAGTCATTCCGTACCACCGGTCCATCTCTACCCCGCCTGCCAGGTTGACCCATTTGCACTGAAACAAAGGGATCTTAAAAGAAGGTCCATAGTCAAGTTCCCATATCAGTTGTATGCAACCATAATATGTGTCCTTTTTCCCATCGTCGTTTGTTGCATCAAAGCGGACACCACTGTTTTGGTTAGTGCTCTTGTTGTCTTTGGGTTTCCGTGTAAAATGTATTCCCATTTATCTCGTACCCTTGGAAAGTCAATATAGTTGAAGATGGTGACTTGGCCAACAAGTATAGCTCATCTCCAACAGTGTTGTTATTAATGAGATGTGTACGCAACCAACTGCCGAAAGTTTCCACGTGCTTTCCTGTAATCCAGAAGTTAGTCTGCTCCGGGTATTCGGAGCGTAAAATATCCATGTGTTTTACGATATACGGAGCCACCAATCTGGAATTTTGTAAAACTGTATAGTGTGCTTGAGTGAAAGAATGCCCGTCCATACTTCTTGTTGATTTATTTCCTAGCGTACCTTTTCCACGCAGTCTCCCCTCATGGCGCGATTGAGGAACACCGATCGGCTTAAGATCAGGAATAAAGTCAACACAAAACTCAATGACCTCCTCTGTTCCATAGCCCTTGGACATGCTTCCTTCTGGCCTAGCATGGTTATGAACGTATTTATTTAAGACTCCCATGAACCTCTCAAAGGGGAACATGTTGTGTAGAAATACAGGACCGAGAATGGAAATCTCTTCAACTAGGTGAACTATGAGGTGCGTCATAATATTGAAAAAGGACGGTGGAAACACCAACTCGAAGCTGACAAGACATTGGACCACACCCTTCTGTAAACTTGGTAGAGTTGCTGGATCGATTACCTTCTGAGAAATTGCATTGAGGAATGCACATAGCTTCACAATGGGTACTCGAACGTTTTCCGGTAGAAGCCCCCTCAATGCAACCGGAAGTAATTGTGTCATAATCACGTGGCAGTCATGAGACTTCAGGTTTTGGAACTTTTTCTCTGCCATGTTTATTATTCCCTTTATTTCGACGAGTAGTCAGAAGGGACCTTGATACTGCTCAGGATTTGAAAAAAGATCTCCTTCTCTTCTTTGGTAAGAGCGTAGCTGGTAGTACCTTGATACTTCTCTGGATTCAGTTTGTCTCTTTCGTGCGTACGTTGCTGGTCCTGCCGTGCATCCGCTGTATCTTTCGTCTTCCCATACACACCTAAGAATTTTAGCAGGTTCTCACAAAGATTTTTCGTCACGTGCATCACGTCGATTGCAGAGCGAACCTATAGGATTTTCCAATAAGTTAAATCCCAAAATATAGATTTCTTTTTCCACAAGGGTACGTGCTCGTTTGCGTCTTTCGGAACAGATAGACTGCCAGGACCTTTTCCAAAGATTATTTTTAAATCCTTGACCATGCCATATATAACATCACCATCAGGGCGTATAGGCTTCGTCCGGTTATCTGCCTCACCTTTGAAATGCTTGCCTTTGTTTTTTACGTGATGCCTGTTTGGAAGAAATCGACGATGCCCCAGGTACACATTCTTCTTACCTAAATATATACTGTCAGTCTTATCTAAACTGTGCGTGCATTCATTGTATCCCTTGTTCGACTGTCCTGAAACGTTACTAAGATCAGCAGGCCAATCATTGATGGTTATAAACAGCAACGCTCGTAGGCCAAATTCCTGCTGTTTGTACTCATCCCACACACGTACGCATTCGTCAGACCACAACTATAAAAGTTCGTCAACTAATGGCCTCAGGTACACATCAATGTCGTTGCCAGGTTGCTTTGGGCTTTGGATAAGCACTGGCATCATAATATACTTTTGCTTCATGCACAACCAAGGAAGAAGGTTATAGATACATAGAGTCACGGGCCAGGTGCTATGACTACTGCTCTGCTACCCAAACGGATTCAAGCCATCTATACTTAGACCAAACCTTAAATTCCTTGCGTCAGTTACAGAATCCCCAAACGCACTGTCGATGTTTCTCCACTGAGACCCATCAGCGGGGTGTCTCAGCATCTCGTCTTCCTTACGGTCTTCTTTGTGCCATCGCAACAACTTGGCATGCTCTTTGTTTCGGAACAAACGTTTCAACCGTGGTATTATAGGAGCATACCACATCACCTTCGCGGGAACCCTCTTCCTGGGGCTCTGCTCGCCCTCAACATCACCTGGGTCATCTCGCCCGATCTTATACCGCAATGCACTGCATATCGGGCATGCATTCAAATTCTCGTACTTCTCACCGCGGTAGAGGATGCAGTCATTGATGCATTCATGTATCTTCTCCACCTCTAATGTAAGAGGGCAGAAAATCTTCTTTGCTTCGTATGTATTGTGGGGAAATTCATTATTCCTTGGAAAACTCTTCTTAAATATTTGTAGTAACTCTTCAAATGCCTTGTCAGATATTCCATTCTTTGCCTTCCACTGCAGCAATTCCAGGGTGGTACCCAGCTTTTTGGGTACAACAATTTTTTGTGATCCTCTAACATGCGCTCCAACTTCGACCACTCGTTTTCACTTCCGCACTTCATCTGTTCATCGAGAATGACCTGACGAAGATCATCATCATCGGACTGATCAACAATGACCTCATGCTCAACTTCGTCTTCCCCCATTGTAGTATCACCATGTTCAGAGAACACAGGATAGTTGTCATCATCCTCTTCTTCAGGGTCTTCCATTATAACCCCTCTTTCTCCATGCTTGGTCCAACAAAATAATTGGGCATGAAGCCTTGTCGCAACAGGTGGGAGTGTATGGTTCTTACGCTCGGGTAATTCCTCGTATTCCGACATTCATCACATGGACAAATCATAAAACCATTCTTCAGCTTGTTTAACTTAACCACATCGAGAAAACGATGCATGCCATCAATGAACTCGGGACGGCGTCAATCATCGTACATCCATTCTCGGCTCATCTGCATTACATAAATACATCAAAAACCATTACACCAGCTAAATAATGAATAGAGATACGTGAACAAATTAATTAATACAAGTTCATCACATTAAAACCAAAGTAGAGTAGTGCCCAAATGTAATACATAGTTCTCACGAAACATACATCAATCGAAACTAACATACAACTATCTAAAGAATTTATATCCAACAACAAATGCGATCAGAATCGCAACCAAGGTAACTATTGAACCAACAGCATAATGATACCAAACCTCTTGACTAATGACATATTTTCTAATCTTTTTAAGCTTGACGCGCATTGCATCCATCTTCATCTCGTGAGCAGCGACGACGTCGGCAAGCTCGACCCCGTGAGCATCAACAATGTCGGCAATCTTCAAGTCCAATACCATCTTCTCTTCCAGGCATTGGAGACGAAGATCTTCACTTATCTTCAATTTTGCTTTCAAATCGTTGTTTTCTTTTTCTAAAACCTCGACAATAGGGTCGGCTGGAATTTCCGGTTCAACTACCTCCTAAATAAAAATATATCTATGACAAGTTGGTCGGCATGATTGTTATAACCACGAAACAAAATAAATAGTTATAAAAATATACCACATCCGAATCATAGACCGGACGAGGGCCGACGGGGACGGATATCAAAACCATGACACTATACACATGAAAAAACATAAGAAAATTATACAAGAAATAATTATGCATTTAAATCATATAACTAACATTTTTTAAAATAAAAGATAAAAAAAGAGGCTCACCGAGGTGGTGTCGGTGACGGAGCGGCGCGGGCGATCGACGGCGGTGAGGAAGGGGACGGGACGACACTATATGAAACCACAAATTATACTTTAATTTGAGCTTAAAATGCATATAAAATAAATGAAATCACTAACTTAGGCATTTCATCAAACATCTTGCAAGCACTACAAAAATCAACCTAGCTAAACTTGCAAGAAAATGAGCTAAACTTGAAATGCTGGAAGAGAAGATGAAGAAGTTGCTAACCCTTGTATAGGGTGCCACAAATCTTGACAAATGTTGGAGAAAAATGGGGTGAACTAGAGAGAGAGGAAAAATGGAGTTGGGTCGAGTTGTTTCAAATGGAGCTGGCTCGGGGTGGAAGAAGCATAATATAGGCAGAACCTTTAGTACCGATTGTGATTACCAACCGGTACTAAAGTCTTAGTACCGGTTGGTAATCACAACCGGTACTAAAGGGTTTGCTGTGGGGCCACCAACAGCGGCCGCATGTGCCGCGGGGCCTCCAACCCTTTAGTACCGGTTGTCCTGCTCTGTAGTACCGGTTGTTAATACCAACCGGTACTAAAGGGTTGGGCTAGCTGGCACAAATATACAACCGGTGCTAATGCCCCCTTTAGTTCTGGTTTTTGTACAACCGGTACTAATGGGGGCACACCGTTGCCCCCTTTTCTACTAGTGAACCATGCACCTATGTGAGGAAGCATGCACATACACATGCACGGACGTATGCCTGCGACCTGCTGTTCGGTACATTTTCCCTATTCATTTGGACATATCGGTTAAAACCAAATACCGAACCGAATTGTCAGTTAACCGAACTTCTGATTAATTAGAAAATCGATATAATTTTGGTGCCTATTTTCTATAAACCGAATTATAAAAAAACCAAAAAGACCAAACCGAATTTTCGGTTAAAACCGAACGCCCAAGCCTAATATCCCCAATGATTTGATGTGTGTACGATCCACCGGTGCAAACTCAAACACATGGAAGTGAGAGGAGACGGCCGGCCGGCCGGGTTGAACCCTAGGCGAGCAACACATGGAAGTTTTGCAAACAGCTCGTTGGACCGGTCTGTGGGCAACCCATCTCCTAGTGGCGGGATTGCACACCACGTAATCCATCGTCCTGTAATAGTCGGTCGTCTGTCGTCGACAGAGCAGGAGGCCATTGCAGCAGTCCAACATGTCGATGTGAACGTCGCAAAGCCTGTACTTGGGGTGGAACGAGAGGGAGGGGTCGATGCCAGGGCACCAGTGGTGGTTGCCTGTTAAGCTCTTGTAGTGACGGTTCATTTTTTGGCAGATCAGTTTGCCGCTGGTTTTGTAGAAGAAGCCGGCGAGGGTCGACCGGGGCAGTTTGTTGCGATGGTCGGGGTGGGAGACGACGTCGCGCCATCGCCTGCAGACGCACTTGCAGCGGCGGGATTTACTTGAAGGGCACGCGCGAGATGATCTCGACGAGGTGGTCATCGGAGAGCTTGCAGAAAGGGTGACGATCCGCCATGCCCTTCGTCTTCTTACGGCTCCGCGTTTCCATGGCCGGCCAACCTGCAGATCGGGACGGAGGAGGGTGGAGACTGCCAATGGCCAGCTAGGGTTTGTGTGCGCGGCTTGCGATGCGGACGGATATATGTGGGCCGTACGTACTCAATGTGTCTAAACGCAAAGTACGTACTCTAGTTTTTCCGTCTCTAGCTGCTGGTTTCGTTTTCCCTAAAGTTTGGCAGACCAAATTCCGAAGTCTACCCCCGTGTTAGCAAACCGTGGAGACTCAGGACACTTGATTCTATCTCTACTCCTTTCACATTTTGTATATACAACTACTCACTACAGGAAAGCCTAGATGCGCCGACGGCCAAAATCTATGCCGACAACATTTTGTCGGGTGATGACAAGTCACACTTCCTTTCCTTGACATCTAAGCTATCTTGCAGGTGATGATGAGGTTCATGACCACTGGAGAGAGGGTGGAGCAAGTAGGAGAGACACCTCCTATGCCGGGGCCGCCGAAGGACGAATTCGCTTTCACATACTACGCATCAACCCCGGTAAGTTCTTTGCCAAACAACTGGTTACCAATTTCCTTTGCCTCGCAAATTGCTAAGTCCATCTCAAACATGTAGGGAACGGGATGTTCGGAGAACCCAGAGTTTGGTCGGGCTTCTCCTCGTCCCTCGGGTTCGCGTGAGATCACAACACCAAATCGCCGCGATAGTTCTTCTCATGATGCTTCTCCAGGCTCTGCTGTTGGTTCTACTGCGGCTACGTCGCGCCAACCGTCGCCTATCCTCACCCGAGGAGATCTCGGGTTCACCCCCTCTCCTCCAAATATGTAGGGCTTTTGGAATTGATGTATCGGATTGATGTGTGTATGACGATTGGCACTTGATGATATTATTGCTGTTACCATTCCTGTGAATTTTGGGTGCAATTTATGAATTTTTGCTGTGATTTTTGTGCTGTGAAATGTGCTCTGGAAATCAAAAAAAAAAAAAAAAAAAAAAAACCGTCGGCGTAGTGCCGACGGCAATGCCGTCGGCACAGACTCAGTAGTGACCAGATGGTCAGGACTGTGTCTCGGCGCCCCGCCACGTGGCTAACCCTACGCCGACGGCCCCCAAAACTAGACGAGCCGTGGGCCCACAGAAGCTACACCGACGGCCTATACGCCGATGGCTTCTGCTGGCCGTCGGCGCGTGTCCTACGCCGACGGCATTTTCTGCGCCGACGGTTTATTAGGCTACGTCTACGGGGTGGTACGCCGACGGCAGCCATCGGCGTAGTCCGTGCCGACGGCAAAGGGCCGTCGGGCATTTCCTGTAGTGACTCTAGAATATCCAATTAATAGAATCGGATCTGTTACTAATAACAGATAAATCAAATTTGTTTCCTTGCAAAAACAAATATGCCTGGTTTGACGTTAAGCCACTCAACAATATGTCCCGAACGATTTTTAAGAATTGATTTGATTCGCTCACTACTAGAAGAGCGTCCTTCCTTGTCAGCACTTCCGGCCTAATGCCCTTCGTTAGTACTACTAGAAGCACTTACCACTGAAATGAACGAGGTTTAACACTAACAACTCATCACCGGCAGACTTGAAAATGGGGCCGGTCGGAGGTGATGTTGTTCATCACCTCCGACTCATCCGTGATTTTTAGTATGTGCCAAGTACAAAACTCTATTTGCTAAAAAGTACTGACCCAATTGAAATGAAACCGTGAAATATTAATTAGAACGAACAAACTCGCCTTTTCAGTCTAGACATCTTCATTATCTAATCTGCGCGTACATGCCAGTATCGACCCTTGCTATTTCTTTGTCCTGACTCCAGAGTCATATATATAACCTCCTGCATTCATATTGCACTACTAGGAAACAGGCTTTCTGTGGCGCACCTTTTAGATTTTCTGTGGCGCATCCAGGAAAAAGCTGGGTGCGCTACAGAATTGTCGCCACTAAATTATATTTCTGTGGCGCATGGGGCCAGATGCGCCACAGAAATGTAGATTCTGTGGTGCATCCAGCTCCATGCGTCACAGAAATATTTTGGAAAATTTTGAATCTAGAAATTCAAAAAAATTTAAAAAAATTTGGAAAAAACAAAAAATGAAATATTTTTGGAAAACCTAAATATTTGATTTTCTCCCAATTTTTCTGAATTTTTAACCCATATCAAATGATGACTTCCCGCTAGGTCACCCATCCTCAAATTGCTCCAACCCAAGCACGCTTAACTTCTAAGTTCTACTAAGAACTGCTACCCTTATGCTGCTCAAGTTATTATTGATATAAGTATGATATCAACCCTCTTAAGCCTTTTATGTGTATATATATATGTGAATGTAGTTTATGTGTGGTATGTATATATATATATATGTTTTTAAATTTCGAAAAAATAAAAAACTTCAAAAGTTTCAAAAGCAAATCCAAAGTTTCAAAAATCCTAAAAAATTCAAAAAATAAAAAATTCCAAAAAAATTCAAAATAAAAAATTCCAAAAAAATTCAAAAAATAAAAAATGCCAAAAAACAAAAAAATAAAAATCCCAAAAAAATTGAAAAAAATAAAAAAATTCCAATGATCCCAAAAAATTAAAAAATTAAAAATCCCAAAAAATCGAAAATTTTGAATTTTTTGATTTTGGGGATTTTTTTGATTTTTTGGATTTTTTGAATTTTTGGATTTTTTGAAATTTTTTGGAATTTTTTTTCCAGTTTTTTTTGGGTTTTTTTGGATTTTTGGATTTTTGAATTTTTGAATTTTTGAAATGACAAAAAATAAAAAGAAGATTTTTTTGGAATTGTTGATTTTTTTGAAGTTTTCTGGATTTTTTTAGTTTTTTGAATTTTTTGATTTTTTTGGATTTTTTGAGGTTTTTTGGATTTTTCAAACTTCTGTGGCACATATGCAACATGTGCCACAGAAAACCACATTTCTGTGGCGCACATCCAACATGCGCCATAGAAATCTGACTTTCTGTGGCGCACGGAGCTGGACAGAAAGCAGCATTTCTGTGGCGCACGGGGATGGTGCGCCACAGAAATATGACTTTCTGTGGCGCACGGGTGATGGTGCGCCACAGAATGTCATATTTCTGTGGCGCACCAGCCCCGTGCGCCACAGAAACCTGACTTTCTGTGGCGCACGTTGTTTCGGTGCGCCACAGAATTGCAAAATTCTGTGGCGCACCCAAAAACGTGCGCCACAGAAATAATTTCTGTGGCGCACGGCAAATAGGTGCGCCACTAAAAGGGTTTCCACCTATAGCCTGTTTCCTAGTAGTGTTGCGTTCATACCTAATAATAGGATTCGAGAGTATACTCTTTCACATACGTACCTTCACACTTGAATACCATATATGTCAAATTCTTCCGTTGCTCGATTTCTCAGTTAATTATAGAAATAAGTGCTAAATGTTCCCAATGATGCAATTTCAACTTCTTCACATTTGAAGCGTCGGGCATTCTAAAATGGTTTTCACGTGGGCACTAAAAGTCCTATATGCAAATCGACATATTTATTTTCAGTGGAGGTATCACTCACTTACCTACCTCTACAAACGAATGAGGGAGGACACACTAGACCTCTTATGAACTCGATATATATATGATACATCATATTCCGTACCGTGAATCTCTTTTTACCATCCACATATACACAATGCCAGAACATTTCTTATGTTGCACCTGTTCTCACTTACTCATGGCCATGTGATGTGTCAGGAAGTTCCCAATTGCATTATGTTCACTAAACGCAACAATGTAGTTTCTTACCGGGAATGGTTAAAAGCAGAATATAAATCTTCCCTGGTGTATCACCGATAATTTCTTAGGTTCCCCCTTTCGTGATGAATCTTTGTTAATCAGCAATGCCTATGGAAAAGCCTAGCTAGGCCCTAACCAGAAAATTTGGATTAGTGATCGTTGTAGTTTGCCACATGCTTTCAATGAATATTGCAAAGAACGAAAAATGGAAAATTATTTATTTTTTATTCTATAATGAATACATAAGTTGCACGATCCAAGTAAATTTTTTTTTGCACGATTTAGCTACACTTGTAAAGACCAGAGGTGTTCAAGGTCAGCACCATACATTCAGCTGTTCAAGGTGTTTGTTCAGGACAAAAAATTGGACCATATTACCAAAAAAAAAAAAAGGAAAATCGAATTAAAATGGGAGCATGGCTTCACCAAGTTGGGTTACTTGTCCACGGGCTGAGCGGATAAAATTTTCTTCATATGATAGCTTACATCGCCTCCCCGTGCACCAACAACCTCCAGCAAGTTAGCAATGGCGATATTCATAGTTTTGTTACCAAAGGACACAACACAACTCATTAAGTGTGTTTACTCCACAAAATAGTTGTGTGCTGGCTTCAAACTTTTCACATAGTATGTCTTCTGCGATTGTTTCAATCTTCTCTTTCGTACACATAATTTACATTTCTTACCAAGTTAGTCTCTTTATATTCTTGGAATGTAGTAGTTACAAAGTTAGTCTCTATCATATGACTGATGCCATACATGTGATTTGCAAGGTAATTGCCCGGTTTATGATAACATACTATTCGTCACACAAATTATGAAAATGGTTGTCATCTTCTCCTTATGTGCAAGGAGAAGAAGCATTGATGCTAAGATGTACAGTCGGAGGTTGTTTGACTCTTTTTGAGCGATTGTCATGAATAAATAAGGAGAAAATGGCCCCACTTTCCACGAGGTATTGGGATCTCAAGTCCATCTGCGCATTCAACTATTCCCACGCCAAGTCATTTGAAACCCTCGCCCTCAAGGCAGATTAAAATCAAGCGTGGATAGTGCCCTTTCAAAGTTATGTGTGTTGGTTCATGAATACTTTATATGAATAAGTTAAACTTAGAGGAAGACCATTCTATTAAGTAACTAATTAACAATATATATGTATGAAATTTATCTTATTAAGACCTATTCAAGAATACTTTTTCGTCTCTATGTCAGATCAACTTATAAGCACATGTCCGGTAATACATAAATTCAATTAACATTTCTATCACACTTTAATACCATGTCATATATATTTCATACACATCTGTTTGAATTATCAGTTATTTGTACAAACTAGAGGTGTCTGGAAGCTCCCAACATTGTTCTTAGATCCAAGTTTTCATAGTATTGAATCATGCATCTACCACTTTTTACTACAGAATAATGTGACATGACCATTGGTAGACAACTTTAACCCCATATATACCATATACTTCATACTACGCACTCATCATCTCTCTTCGTTTCCGAATAGCATGTCATATCTTATGCCTACTAGTTGGTCTGCTCCTCTGAAAGGGGATCGTATGAGCACCTAGAGGGGGGGGGGGGGGGGGGGTGAATAGGTGCTACCCAATTTTTATTTCTTTTTCAAATTAGGCTTGACACAAAAGATAAATTCTCTAGATATGCAACTACGGTGAATTTATCTATATGACAAGGACAAAAACAACTAAGCAATAAACACAATAGGGAGATAAGGGAGGAAAGAGATAACCGAAATGGAAGCACGCGGAGACAAGGATGTATTCCCGAGTTCCTCCTTGTTAAGCGAGTACGTCTCGTTGGAGGGGTGTGAGCTCGCCACGAAGGCCTACTCAACGCCACAAAGGCCTCACCCTATTCTCCGATGAACCTCGCCACAAAGGCCTAGTTCACCTTCCACTATCGGAGCCCTTCGAGGCGGATTCCGGAGCCGTTACAACGGTCTTGGGGCACACACCCACAACTTAATTGGGGGCTCCCAAATCAACAATCTGTAGCAATTACAACAAGTGATAAGAACAACAAGCTAGGTCAACACAAGGCTAACACTAGAAATGAGATCCTTCAAATGAATGAAGGGGAAATGAAAAACTGCTCGGTGGAGTTGTAGATCCGAGGCTTCTCCTTCAATCCTCCAAGAATCAATGGATTTGGGTGGAGGGATTGAGAGATCTTCGAATTTTGGAGCTTGAGCTTGCTAGGGCATTAATGGAGGTGAGAGAAATGAACAAGCTAGCTACTCCAAGGTAGGTGAAGGAGCTTTTATACTCCTTCACAAAAACTGGCCGTTGGAGGCATCTTCTGGCCGTTGGTCCCGCAGCGCCGGAAGTACCGCCCGGAGGGCCGGTACTTCCGGTCCTTCAGTCAATGGTCTTCTTCTGCAGGGGCGGAAGTACCGCTGGGAGGCCCGGTACTTCCGGTTTGGCGGAAGTACCGGTGGCACTTCCGGTGCTACTTCCGGAAACTATACCGAAGCTCATTTTCATAAGCGGTATTGGTTCCGGAAGTGGCTCCGGAAGTAGCCAGCGGTAGTACCGCTGATCACGCCGGTACTTCCGGTTTAGCGGAAGTACCGGTGTTACTTCCGGTGCAACTTCCGGGGTCATTCCAGTACCGAAAATTGTAAACGGAACAGCCACCGGAAGTACCGCCGGAAGTATCCAGCGGTAGTACCGGTGACTTTACCGGTACTTCCGGTGAACCCTGAAAACACCACATTGCTAATCTTTTCGCACCGATTCTTTTGGAATTCCTGCACAACTGAGATTCAACATTAGAGCACTTAATTGTATTGTTGTCAACATCAAAACCAATGGGGTTGGCACATGTTCTTTCATCCTCGCTTACTCTTAGGGATAGGACGTATCGTGAAGCTGCACATCACAAACATTCTTCCAAGTGCGACCATGTTCACATGGGTCATGCCAAAGGACAAATGATGTTTCACCAAGTGTGTTTGCAGGGGTGCATGTAGGCAGAATTTATCTTCAACCTACGTGGGCATTGCAGCCTTTTAGGAAAGCTTGAGAAGAAAAGGATGTAAATCCTCTTGTTGATATGTGGGAGCTGGCCCAGGGGTGGGCCTACATTGAGCCGAGTGGGGGCAGTGGCCCCCACTCACTATTTTGTATTTTAAGGTAATTTGTTTGTAATTAATGGAAAATTTTGAAGAAAAAATCGATTTTACACTATAAATGCCCCCACTCATCTAATGTGTCCCCACTGAAAAATTTGTCTAGGTCCGCCACTTAGATGGCCCAAATGCTTGTAAAATAATTAGTTTGACCCCAGTAAGATAATCAGTTGTGCTCTCATTAGGAATAGCCTGATTATTAATTGACAATAGAATTTGTACTATGAAATATCTTCTCAATTCGCAATGGTATATATATCACGAGAAGAAAAAGAAATATACTACTGTACTAGAATTCATCGATGAGCACGTCTTCAGGGGGGTCCACATGTCCAGTGGCTGACCGAACAGAAATATCTCCACTGTCGGGTAGCTCAGCTCGCCTCCGCCGCCATGGCCACCGCCTCCGTCGCCCGATGCGTCCTGCTCCGGCCGTCCCACCCGGCGCCGGCGAGGACCCCGACGGACGCCGCGAAGGTTCCGGCCTCCATCTCCGCCTCACTCTCTCTCCGCGCGGGTGCCTCCCCGAGCTCTGCTCGCCGTCTCCGGCCGCCGCCGCTCCGTTGCTCCTTCCAACCCGCGGGAGGCTCCAGCGAGCCGAAGCTCGCCGTCCTCCTCGAAGTCGAAGGGTCAGGACTCTAAAAATCCCTTCCTTTTTGCTGATTGCCTCATGGATCGCCAATAGTGTGACGACCTGCTCTGCTTTCTCCAAGTCGACTAGTATCAGTAGTTCGCTGCACATGGCTTGAGTTTCTGTAGCTACAGTCATCTGATTACAGTGATACAGTAGGAATCATGGGAAATGTAGAAAGATGTAGGTGTTACTAGTGATCTGGATGCTAGAAATCAATGCGGTATCTGGGTATTGTGATTGTGCTATTACTCGATTAATTGAATGATAATAGAGCTGCCCTCCGTAAATGCATAAAGTTGCAGGAATTAGTTGTCATCCTGATGCTAGAAAACGGTGCCGGTATCTGGTTGTTTTGATCGCTCTATTACGTCTATTTGAGACCAGTGGCGGAGTTTTACTATGAATACTAAAACTGATCAGTCAGTAGATTGAGAAATGAGAATAATCCTAGGAGAAGGAGCAAGGGAGTCTTGTGCGTGCAGTTCCTCTATTCCTGGGCTGAACAAGCAACAAATTTCAGGCCCAATGGCACCCCAAAACAACATGTTGGCGAAAATAAGAAAGCCATGATGTGGGAGGGCGCTGGAACGCTACGCTTCTCGTTTTCTTGTGAGTTCTACGTGTAGAAAAACTACCGGTACATGATGTACATGTTTGTATGGACATATAGACTGATAAAATTTGGCAAACAATATTGGGTATGCACCGCATACCCTTGAATTAGGCTAGCTCCACCCTCTGTTTGAGAAACATCGACCAGGAGTGTGTTTCCTGTTGTGGTCACCTATGCCAGATAGCTATGGATGCAGGTTTTGGGGTTCCAATACTGGCTTTGGCTCTTAGTTGATGAGTACTGATATCTTCGTTTCTGTCTTTTTGCAATTCTGTGGGGTTTTTGTTTTTGATTGACAAATATGTGTATCTTTCTTCTTCCAGAGTTCTTGCAGATATCTACCGCTTCGGTAGTCGCCAAGCTTTCAATGTAGGTGCGAACAATGTAAAGACAGCTTTGCTTTATGTCCTTACCATGTACTACTCCGTATTCGATATTTTCGGTACTTCATTCTTTGTGGTCTATTCCATGCATGGATTTAATGGAAAACATGACATAAGTAGACAGTGTGGCATCATTAGCGTGCAACATTTTTGTATTAACTAATGTGCTGTATAGAATCAAACATGTAGGAGCAGGAGTTCAGACATGATATGTATATGGCATATCTAAGTTTGTATCTTATTCGCCATATTTTTGACGCTATTCAATTTTTTCATCAGCATTTCAAAATCTTGGCCTAGATTGTGCGAATTGGACAGAGCCAATATATGCTGATTTAGTAAGGTGCGTACTTAATTATCTAGCCTCATCAAACCTGAGTATCACAGGTGTCATATATTTTATTATAATCCCTCCTATTTGATCCATTTCATGGCTTCTAGTAATTCTTATGTGCTCCTTTATTGATGACATGTTTGGCCAGGCTGCGTGCTATTTTTTTCTCATATATTTATCTACTTTTCATTTCCCTAAACCTTCATTGCTTATAGGAAAGCTAGTGGTGACGAGGAAAGGATGGTGGTGCTATTCTTTGACAGGGTACTCCTTATTTCTTCTCCCAACTGCCGTACTTTGTCAAATACAAATGATCGTTTATTTATTTCTCCTGTACAATTTAAATGCTCATTATGTAACATAATGCTGTGGATCTGACTAATTCAAATGTTTGATGGATGGAAGAATTGAAATTAAATGCGTACTCATCTCTATTCTTTCTCCTACCTTGACGCAGATTGGCTGGCCAACATCTTTGCCGACTAGTGAGAAAGGGTCATTTACAAAAAGTGTTCTTCGTGAGAAGGTTGATATATAAATATTTTATCAACCATTTCTTAGTAGCTTTACTGTATCCATGCTTTCAAATACTAACTAGAAATATCACCAGGACAGTATTGAAAATTTGACCATGTGTATCATAGGATCATATCTTGATTCCAACTAAATTTGCAAATGGGGTTCATCTGGTTTCATGTTTAAAACAAACTGTTTTAAGTATATATCTTCCATGGGTAGCAAACTGGTATTTACAACCAGCACTCTTGAATTTAGCGGATTTAGATAATACCGTAAAACATGCTCAATTTGATTCTTCATTTTTTATCTGCTGTTGCTCTTCAATCAAATTGTGTTTTTAATTTTTTCACCGTAGACAGAAATGGCTAATGGCTTTCTATCCTTCCATGATCTATTTTACAGTTTGATTTGGAATCAGTTTATGAGTTTAGTTTTACACCCTACACCAAAAGGCTAAACGTTTATTTCCTTCTTCTTTATATCAGAGTGAAATATCCTTATAATGACTTATTTATGGATTCTTATAGTTGAAAGCTTTGGAAAAGCTCTCTTCTTCTGATGTCTTACCACTGCGGCCAGGAGTTGAGAAGTATGTTTAATAGTTCCTGTCTATCTCTATTTGTTGCAAACCACTACAGAGAACATAATCCAAAATAGTTTGTGGGATGATTGATGTGCACTTTCAGGATAATCATGAATTAACTGTAAAAACTAAGAAGCAATGAGCATAGCACACTAGCAGCTGGTATGCTTGGTTGATCTTTTTCGCTGTGTGAAATGTGCAAGAATTTTGGATCATTGTATAGACTGATTATATAGTGAGGAGTTTGCTGTTATCTGTAATAAGTGATTCTAGTCATAACATATTTAATCAAAAGTTTCTGCGTGTTCTGACTCATTCAGCATGCTTTAATGTCAATCAATAATTTCTGCCCCTGTGTTTGCTGTATGAATGACTCTATCCTGCACTATAAGTTTCCTGGTTTCTGATATTTTGTATGAAATGATTGAAAGGTTCATCGATGATGCACTTAGTCAGGGTGTGCCTGTAGCCATATTGGCAACCTATGGCAGAAATGGGGAGAAGATTTCAAGGTTCAGCTTAACGTTAATAGCTCTTTTTTTTCGTATCTATTTTTTGGACATATGTGGCAGCGCTGTTCTGCCAAAACACCCAGTTAATGTTTTAATGACGTCCAACAATCAATGTATATGGTTTTCTTTCCCACTGCAGATCAATAGTTGAAAAATTAGGGCCCGAAAGAACATCAAAAATAAATATTGTCGGGAAAGAGGAGGTCGAAAGAAGTTTTTATGGACAGCTTGTTCTTGGCGAAGGATTCGCCTCCAGTTTGGACGAACAACTTACCAAGGAAGCACAAAAGGCTGGTGAGAATTACTAATTCGAGAAATTGCATTCTTGTTCATATCTAATAGGGCTAGTACCATCTGAACTTATTTTGATATCCTCTGTTGTGACAGCTTCTGCAGAGAAGCAGAGGATAGCAGAAGAGGTTGCATCACTTTTAAAACTCAGTGTGGACATTAACACGGTATCCAAAAGGTTATTACTATCTGCAGATTAAACATTATTTCCTGCACTGGACAAGAAACATCGGGAATTAACTGTTGAATCATGATTCTCAGTTCTGAGAAGATAATAGCCACGCTGCGAGCTGGGTCTGAGTATGCCGGATGTGATGTGCAAAACTGTATCCTTGTATCGGGTAGCCAACCCAGCGTTATCGCAGCTGAGCGCATTGGCATGCCGTGCATAGTTGTTCGAAGCAGGTAAGCCGCCACACCTTCAAGTATACTTAGTCAATGCTGAACTATGCCACGTTCGACGTTGCTTGTTAACTCTGTTTGCCCCTCGCAGCCTAACTGCCAGAGCAGAATTCCACTCCGCGAAGGCCGTCATGGATGGATTCGGTGACACGGACCTAACCATATCAAAATTATTGAGTAAGAGGTGGTCTTAAAGTATATGTAAACTAGATATTGGATGCGAGTTTCCTGCCATGGTCTTAAGGCTTTATAGCAACCTGAGCTATCAAAATGAGGTTTTATGTAAATCTGAGTTTGCGGCACAAAATTATAAAGCAGCAGCTGCTGTGTGTTGTTATCGTTGTTATTGTACTCCTGAAGTATTGAACATTTGAACTATTGCTCGACTGAGTTTGCTCTGTGCCAAATTTAGTGGCCTTATATATGTTTGGTTGAGTCATTGCCATGCCATCTGCCTGACTTATTGCTTCCTCCTATATTTATACTGAGTACCTCCATCCATTCTGCTGGTTTATTGTCACTAGGACATCTCATTGTATTTCGATGTTTAGTCGTTTGATTACTTGTAGACATGGAAGACATCGGGAAGATTACAATGACATGAAACTCAGTCAACATGACAATTTTGGCTGTCTAGATCTTACATTACTCATGAGATATTTGCACCAAGTTAGCACCAAGGAGACAGACTGGACCACTTTGACACCTTACACGTCTCTAGAGCACCAGAGACGCCATAGATTAGAAGGAAATCCTCCAGCGCAGTAAGTTTCTATTGTGCATCTTCCCTTGAAAATTGATCCCTTATAATGAATCAATGAATTGTGCATACTTGAAGACTACGTCGATTATTAGGTGGTGGAATGGATTTCTCAGGTTACATATCTATCCATGACCTGTCTTATCGAAGAGCTTGATCCAAGTTAACGTTTACTTAATAAGAATTCCTATGTAAAGTATCGAATGTGAGTAAGAGGCGGTCTTAGTATATATGTAACTTCGGCCTCGAATGTGAGTTGCATGCTATGAATCCTGTTACCGGCCGACTATGCGATGATCAAAACCAGGGTTTGTGTAAAGTGGCCTTGTGGCAGAAAGGAAGAAGCACTAGATGCTTACTTATGAAGTATTATAGATTTGAAATATTAACCGACATTTTATGTGTCCCTTGTGTTGGGTTTTAGCTGTCGAGACGGACCAGCAGGTTTCGTGTTGACCACTAAACCCTGGTTTCATTTGCGTACATATTGGATACAAATATATTTGTTTTAAACATACAAACTACAAATTAAAAATTTTGGGCCCCAAAAATTGCGGCCACACGGGCCGCACTCCCATGGGCCCGGGCCTGGTGATGATACATGGCATGTCTTGTCCAAGAGGTTGTTCCACCACGCGTCCGCTATTTCTCGCTCTTTGCGAGCGGGAGTTAGGACTCGCCTGCACGATCCGCATCATGGGCCGGCCCATCTACCGCAGGTTCGTTCTTTTGCTTCCTTTTCGTTTTTTCTTCTTCGTTTTTTTTGCTATTTCTTTCCTATTTTTTCTTTTTCTTTGTATTTTTCCTGGTTCTGTTTCTTTGTTTTACGTTTTGTTAATTTTTATTTCTTATTTTCGTTTTACTTTTGATTTTTTTTTTGCATTTTCCTCATTTTTCCTGTTTCATTTTTTCTTCTTTGTTTCTTATTAAAAAATAAACATACTTTAAATCAGAATCATTTTTCAAAAATGAAAAAAATTTAAAATTTGAACCTTTTTTTTGAAAATGAATATTTTCAAATATGAACCATTTTTTCATATATGAACCATTTTAAAAAATGAACAATTTTCAAATATGAACCATTTTAAATTATGAATAATTTTTCCAAATCTGTTTTTGGTTCACCATTATTTTCGGTTCACCCGAATTTCTGGTTAACTATTATTTCGGTTCATCCGAATTTTTGGTTCACTATTATTTTTGGTTCACTATTTTTTTGGTTCGTCGATATTTTTGGTTCACTAATATTTTTGGTTCGCCAGAATTTTTTTGGTTCGCCGGTATTTTTGGTTCACTATATTTTTTGATTCGCCGGTATTTTTTGGTTCATTACTATTTTTGGTTCACCTGAATTTTTGATTCACTATTATTTTCGGTTCAACCGAATTTTTGGTTCACTGTTATTTCGGTGCACTATTTTTTTTGGTTCGTCGGTATTTTTGGTTCACTATTATTTTTGGTTCACCTGAATTTTTGGTTCACTATTATTTTTGGTTCACTATCTTTTTTGGTTCACTATTATTTTTGGTTCGACTGTATTTTTGGTTCACTATTATTTTCGGTTCACCCAAATTTTTGGTTCACTATTATTTTCGGTTCATATTTTTTTGGTTCGCCGGTATTTTTGGTTCACTATTATTTTTGGTTCGTCGGTATTTTTGGTTCACCAGCATATTTTTGGTTCGCCGGTATTTTTGGTTCACTATTTTTTTGGTTCGCCGGTATTTTTGGTTCACTTTTATTTTTGATTCATTAGAATTTTTGGTTCACTATTATTTTTGGTTCATCAACATTTTTGTTTCATTATTATTTTTGGTTCATCAGTATTTTCGGTTCATCTGTATTTTTGGTTCACTATTTTTGGCTTACTTTTATTTTTTCGTCATCGGCATTTTCGGTACACTATTAATTTTGGTTATCAACATTTTCAGTTCACCGATATTTTTGGTTGACTTTTAATTTTTATTCATTGGCATTTTTGGTTCAATATTATTTTTTGTTCATCGGCATTTTTGATTGACTATTATTTTTGGTTCATTGGTTTTTTTGGTTTACTATTTTCGGTTCACTTTTTTGGTACACTATTATTTTCGGTTATCAACATTTTTAGTTCATCGGTATTTTTGGTTCACTATTATTTTGTGTTCACTTTTATTTTTGGTTCATCGATATTTTTGGTTTACTATTATTTTTGGTTCATCGGTATGTTCGCATCACTATTATTTTTGGTCCATCGGTATTTTCGGTCCATCGATATTTTTGGTTCACTTTTAATTTTGGTTCATCGGCATTTTTATTTCACTGTTATTTTTGGTTCATCGCCATTTTTGGTTCACTATTTATTTTCGGTTCATCATATTTTCGGTTCACTATTATTTTCGATTCATCCGTATTTTTGGTTCACTATTCAAAGCAATTTTTAGTTCACTATTATGTTCGGTTGACCGATATTTTTTCCTCTTTTACCTTTTCAGTTTTGGTTTCATTTTTTTGTTCACGACATTTAAAATATTCATGTGGTTCAAAATAAATGTGCTTAAGTTTTAAAAATGTTCACGGGTTCAAAAAAAAAACGTATTCCGACAACAACCAATGGATTTTTCAAAATCGTGAAAAAAAAATCCCGAACATTTTTTGAAAACCATGTGTTTTGAATCTGCAATAATTTTAAATTCATGAATACTTATAAAATTTCGTGACTAATTTTTAAATCTAGGAACAATTTTTGTTACACAACAATTAACAGAAAAGTCCGATTTTTTATCTCACACACGAACTAGTTTTTTTTAAGAGCGTACGGACTTGCGTGATAACAAAGCGAACAAGTTAATGGGCCAAGCCCAGTTCAGAATGGAGAGCGAGGTACGCGCCTCTCTGTACGGGCGAGTCGAACATCCAGCTCGCAACAGGCGATACATAGGACCTCCCTTCCTCGTAGCAAAAAAAAAAGGACCTCCCTTCCACCAGGTGACTTATATTTAACATCTATATTTGCTGAAGTATCTTCTGTTTGTGCTAATTAGAGTGTTTGTCACCTGAGTTACATTGATGCTAAGGAAAATGAATACATTGGAACAGTTTTCTTTTTTTGACCTGAATACATTGGAATAGTTGCTGAGTTTGTACCTGAGCCTGTTCATTAGAGCGGTATGTCCGGTTTATGGGTTGGCTCTGAGGCGGGCTGGACGAGTTGTCCGTCTTGGGGCTCCAGGTCTCGAAGATCCCACCAATAAACATTTTCCAGTGCTGTGTCGCACGTATGGCGTTGATGTGCTCGACATGTCTCTCATATATAGCTTCTGATTGTCATATTTCGCAAAAAAAAAAAGCTTCTGGTAGTCATATGCATTTAGTCCTTGGCATCTGCTCTTTTTTTTTGTACCAAGGGCGGGGTCTGGAAGACCCCCGATGCTGCATTAAAATATAAAAGGCAGTGGGTACATATTACACAAAGGACCATGCGAGAACGAAATTACAAACTGGTCCTCAGGAATTAACAGAAAAGACCCTGCAAATAAAACAGAAACGCAATCAAGTGCAGTGCCTTCTCCACCGCTATCGATGTCGATATCGTCGGAGCTTCTCAACCGGCCTCCTGCTACCAGCAACCGGGGACGGACCACTTGGTTGTTAGGAGGAGTGAATGGCCGGCGAAGAACTCCATCAAGGGCCTCCGATTTGGAGGTTAAGAGCGCGCCTTTGATGCGGCGACTAAAGCGGTGACGACCGCAGATCATGGCGACAAACATGTCAGCCATGTGATAAGCTCGGCTTAGCAGCGCAGATAAACCTGTCTGAACCAAATAGTAGCAGCAGGGCCTCCTCCCTCTCCCTCGCCGCCACGGCCGGCCAAGGGGAGAGAGCCCAACACCGCACAACCAGGTAGAAGGCAGGGTGGATGGTGGAACCGCTTATTGAAGAAGGCCATACCAGATTCGCCATAGCCGTCGAGCTTTGACCACAAAAGCTTGACAGAAAGCTTCACTAGCAAGTGACCGGCGTCGCGGGAGAGCACCGGGACGACAAGCCTCCGGAAGAAGGGGAATACGGCCTTATTGTTGGAGATGCCGCGCTCCAGATCCCTCGCAAGTGACCGCCCCTGCCACCAGAGCGGGCCGACGAAGAAGACGAAGCAGAGAACGCACCCGATCCGGCCGATGAAATCCGGTGACCGACTCCAAGACGCCATAAAGGACAGGACACAAACCCTAAAACAACTAGAACCTAAAACTGGCGCTGCTTCATGTCCAGCTCCGGCCGGCTAATCTGGCGGAGAGGGCACCGTAGAGGCCTAACCCCCAGTGGAAGACTCGAGATCTACTGTTCAGCACTGAGAGAGGGGAAGGGGGAAAGTGTACCGCCGCATCTGCTTCATTTATTTCTTCACGATAGCTCCCCCATACATTTATACTGAGTTGCTCCTCCCATTCTGCTGGTCTTGTGTAGCTATCTGATTACTTGTAGACATGGAAGACATTGGGAAATATACAACGGGATTTTAGTCAATCCATGACACAATAATGAACTTTCTTTTGGACGGCTACGGTCACGCATCCAGGAGGTCCTCGCAAGGCTGTTGCATCCATGATTATCCTGACCTCTTGGACAGTGGCGGAGCGTGAGGCCAAACCATGGGTGGGCCGGTTAGTGGAGACTAGGCCGTATATGGGTGTTTTGCTGTCAATGTGCCAAATTTCAGACAAAATATAAAGGAAAACTTGCACACAAGGGTGGGCCACGGCCCAGTATGGTCTACATGATGCTCCGCCACTGCTCTTGGAAGCTTTGGAACGAGCGTAACTCCAGAATTTTTCGTCACTCGTCACACCTTCCCAGCTTTGTCATCTCTGAGATCAAGGAGGAGGCCCGAACCTGGTGTACAGCGGGCGCAAAATGTTTGCTGAACTTCATTCCGGGAAAGTAATTCGTTAGGCTTCTTTTGGTGTTTTTGGCGTTATGGGTTGGTGTTGGCTTGGTCATGTAACCATATAAAAACCTTCTCTTCTGCTTAATTAATGAAAAAAGGCAAACCTTTTGCCTCGTTTCAAATAAAAAAAATACCTTCGATATACCACATTCATAGTTCTGTCAAAGATGGTGGCTAGCAAACTGGTATTTACACCTGGGACCATCGAAGGCAACGGATTTGGATAGGAAGGTGGCTAGCAAACTCAGTGTTATCCTGGATTGAGAATTTAATTTTGATATTGAAAATAACATGAGTTTAATTTTAGAGCCGAGGAGAAAATATCTAAAATGTTTCTTTTCTTTTGTTATCTAATTTACAATTCGATTTTAACCGGTTCATGATTATAGTTTATACCCGAGACCAAAATGTCCAAACGATTTTATTTCCTTCTTCCTTCATATTAGAACTAAAACATTCTTTATTATATACTTGATCAAACTTTATAGAGTTTGTCGATTAACTAAAAATATATAGACTACATTATAGCAAGGAAGGAGTTTTAATTAGTTTGGTCGGTGTGGCTAAAACGAGAGAACTAGTTCATAACTAGTGATGTTTTTCTTTTCTTTTGGCATCACCGGAAATCTGCAAAATAGCCTACAAGTCGACTCGGTGCGTGGATTACAGTGAAGTGCAAAATAGGTAGGCATGTAGGTCGTCATCATCCATGTGTACTGATTGACTCATAATTAATGCAAACCATGTCACCGACAGAATTATAATAACACGTGCTTGTGTGCAGCTTAACGTAACTACCAGGCATAAATATGTTCTAGTGTGTGTCAATAGATCACAGACATTTTTTTGGCTTGCCAAATTCATTGACAGTAGCAATAAACCGAGCGCGGCAACCTTTTAAGTAAAAAAGCTCCGCGGTAACCCTTTAAACTGAAAAAAATAAACCGAGCACGGCAGCTCCGCCGCCGCTGCATCATCTCCCGCCTGAGACCACCTCCGGCGCAGACAAGACCAGATCCCGAGCCCTCTCCGCACCCTCCCGAAATCTAACCCCGCCGTCGCCGGGTCGCAGCAGGCTGTAATCCTCTTCCTCCGCGTATGCCCCCCGGCAAGCCGACCTCTACCCTCTCTACCTCGCCCATCCCCTTGACGCCGCCGGTGAGTGTCACCTTGGCAAAGCCTGGGCGACGGCGGGGCTTTTTATTTTTTGGCTAGGCGGCGCTAGTTCCTGGGCTCGGCGGGTGCCTCATGTTCCGGCGTTGGGTGTGCGTCTGCAATGCGGACGGCCGGCGGTAGTGGGTTCCCGGGTGGCGGCACATGGTGGTTCTTGCGGTTGGCGCCTTGGCGGTCGGTGTGGCTTCCTGGGGTGGCACGACGTCCGGAGTTGGGGGTGCTCGTGCTCCAGCCAGCGTGTTGTTGGGAGGTGCCGTCCATCTCCATTCAGGTGCCTTCGCGCGGTGCGGAACTCCGGTTGCAAGAGCGATGGTTTCTGGGCCTCCAACTTTGGTGGTCAGGTGGTGGTCGGCCATGGCGGCTGGTGTGGCTGCCCGTCCGCGGCTGCGGCTGGCCGAGTTTAATTTGCCCTTTGGGCGATCTCATAGGCGGTGGTGATGATCCAGACAGCAGCGGTCCACGTCGGTGCGCCGGGGAGCCAAAGCGTGGCGGTGTGCGGGGGGCAGGTCTCGGTCGCCTAGTTCCGACGGCTTTGACGGCGGACGTTCTTCTTGGCGGTCGTTGGATGAGCCTTTGGTGGGTGCTCGTCGGCCTGCGGCTTGACGTGGCGCCCGGATGTCGATGCGGCGGCCCCGGAGGGTGGTGCTCTTCTTCGCGCCGACACTACTACGAACTAGCTATAGGTGGAACACCTTCCGTGGCGCACCAAACTGCCATGCGCCACAGAAAATATTTTTGTGGCGCATAGTTTTGCATGCGCCACAGAGAACCGAGTGCGCCACAGAAATATGGTGGCCCCCGCCATCAATGATGGGTGGGTGCCCTTTCTGTGCGGCATGGGGCCACATGCGCCACATAATTGTGGTTTTCAGAACCCACCGCACCCCCCCTGTGGATCGCCTTTTCAGTTTTGCACGAAGTGAAAGAAAATGATAAAAATTTCAAAAAATAAAATACTTTAGATATAGGGAAGGTTTAGGGTCTAATTGTTAGGAAAAATTTAAAATACCAAATTTTGACTTTTTTTCTTCAAAAAGTAGGTACAAAATATTAAAACGGGCATCACTTTTGCATACGACGTCGAAAAAATGCGTTTACTACCTTAAAAAAAATTAGAGAAAATTTCGGAACCACCCTCATAGGGTTTACCCGGTGGACATTTCTAGGATTCTCAAAATTCCAAACGAAAAAAAGTTATAGCCAAGGAAGAAATTTTCCAGCAAAATAAAAAAAAAATAAAAAAATACATTCTGTGGCGCATGTCTAGCCCATGCGCCACAGAATTGTTGGGCGGGATTCCAAATTTGAATCCCGCCAGCCCCTTCTACCTCTCTTTCTCCTTCTCTCCTCCACGTCTCCCTCCACTTCTCCTCTCCTCCACTTCTCCTCTCCTCCACTTCTCCTCTCCCCTTCTCCTCCACTTCTTCTCTCCCCTTCTCCTCTCCCCTTCTCCTCTCCTCTCCTCCACATCTTCTCTCCTCCTCTTCCTCCACCTCCACCTCCACCTCCACCTCCACCTCCACCTCCACCTCCAGCGACCTCCACCTTCGGGACCTCCACCTCCGGTGACCTCCTCCACCACCTCAGCGACCTCCTCCTCCTCCTCCACCTCCACCATCCGTGACCCCCTCCACCACCCCGGCGACCTCCTCCTCAACCTCCACCTCCACCTCGGGTGACCTCCACCTCCACTTCCGGCGCCCTCCTCCGGCGACATTCTTCTCCTTCTCCACCATCCCCGGCGACCCCCATCCTCCACCCACCCACCTCCGGCGACCCCCTACTCCACCCACGGCAACACGGCCTCCGACGAGCTCCGACAAAATTCCGGCGGCTAGATCTAGATCTGGCCGCCTTTTTTTTTAAATTCAAAAAAAAAATTCTGTGGCGCATGGGGGTGGGTGCGCCACTGAAATATTTCTGTGGCGCACGGTTCTGGGTGCGCCACAGAATCTTCGCATTTCTGTGGCGCACCACCGGTGTGCGCCACAGAAATATATTTTAGTGGCGAGGATTTGTGGCGCATCCACCTGTTTCCAGGGATGCGCCACAGAAGTCCAAATTGGTGCGCCGCAGATAGCCTATTCTGTAGTAGTGCGAGCTAGGAGAGTTCTGCGAGAGAAGGACCTAAGCCCCGGTGTCTGGTTTCGTCCGTTGCCTCAGATCGTCGGGCGCGTGGTGCTGGCGATGAGTGTGCGGGGTGATGGAGTTGGTGGTCTGGTCGGTCCTCGAGGCGCGGTTGCGGGGCTTGCAACTAATCGCTTGGAGAAAGCCCTATCCTTGTTGTCGGCCGGGACCGACTTTGGCGACGCCTTCTGGCGCTGCGTCTTTCTGGAAGACGTCGCCGTGGAGGTGATCTCTCTTCTCCGCCCGGTTCTCCGGGGGAAACCGCAGATTCCACGCGGGGTCAGGCGAGGGCAGCGCTCCTAGGTCGCTTGCCTCTTGGGGCCTCACATTCGATGTTCCAGTGGAGTGAGCAGGTGGTTGGCGGCGGCGGGTTTTTGTCTCCGGCTAGGTGGTGCGTGGCCTTGAGGCCGGCATGGATGTCGGAGCGGCGGCTCCGGGTTATCGCCTCCATCGTGTTGTGTCGAGGTGTTCGAATGTCGGCTTTGGTCGTTCGGGCGGCTTGGTCATTGACTCATATGGGGGCGCAGCCTTGGGGGTGGCGTAGTTGTCGGAGCGGCGGCTCCAGTTGTTCCCCTCTGCTGTGTTGCGTTGAGGTCGCCTCCGCGGTGTTGCGTTGAGGTGTTAGTGTCAGCTTTGGTCGTTAGGGTGACATAGTCATCGACTCGGTTTGGGGCGCGGTCTTGGGGCCAGTGTGGTGCGTTGTGTTGTATGATTTTCGGCCGGTTTTCATTTTAAAATGACCATCATTTCTGCTATATCAGTGGAACGGCAAGCCTCTTGCCCGGTTTCAAAAAAAAAAAATAGAAAATAGATCACTGAATTTTCCTCCGTTGAATTGGTCACCATTTTCTTTTGTTTTGTTTTTACTTGCACGCAACAAACGGCTTCTGTAAGTGCTTGCCTAACCAAGAGTCTACACTGCAAAAATGTATGAAAGAAAAATTCATGGGAGATGTCCTATAAACCCCATATTTCTAAGAGATGTGTTTTTTCTTGGGATGGTATTAGTAATCTACACACACCCTCAAAATGCTATCTAGCTGCGGTCGTTTTCGGCAAATCGTGATCTTTTATATCCTAACTAACAAAATTAAATTACAGAAATGGCTGCTTCCTCATAAATGAACCGAACACTTTGGATACTAATGCACCAAATATGTAAACATTAGCGTATTGTCCAGATCTACTTTTGTTCATCATGACTTTCGTGTAGCATGTCCAAATGTGCTTTTGTTAGGTGTCACATCATGACCGATAACCGTACTCAGTCCTTGTACGTGAAGAATATGCACGTAACTGGCCTCTCAAGTAGTACATGCGCCGAAACCTCATAAAAAAAAAAAACAAGTAGTACATGCGCCACACGTAAGGTTTACCTAGTGAAGCAGATAACATTCCACAGAAAGTTGGGAAGTTGAACCTGCAATTAAGCTCTAGCGCCTAGAAGGGGAAAACTATATATGCAGGCACTTATATTTGACGAAAAATATCTATATATACTATTTGTAGGTATCTAATCACAATATTTTGAATACATTAATGGTCAGGTGAAAACTGATTTGCCCATGTCCGCAACAAATATCAACCAGCAGAGAGGCTCAATATAACCAGACATGAGTTATTTATACCACAACTTATTTGATCTCTCGAGACGTACATTTGAGTCGAAGCGGTGCACACTAAGTAAGAGATTGGATACATGCATGCATATAGCCATATATAATATGAACATCATTTATGTTCATATTTTTGTTTTGTTTTCAAACACTAGCATGGATGCCCTCGCAAATGCGATGGCAACATCTTATTTTTATTAGATAGATGATGGCCATTTTTAGTTTGTTTTAATTAATCTCTACTTTACTTTGACTGGGTCTTTCCAGCTCTTGTTTGTTTTATTTGCTATGAAATTACATGAGATCCTCACATTGTTATATAATACGTGATATCTTAGACTATATAAATTTGACCATTGTTTAGTGTAAGAAAATGTAACTAAAATAATAGAAAAATAATGTATTTATTATATCTAAATTCAGTTATCTTAGTTTTTCTCATGTTTCGATAATACACACATACATCAATAATCAAGGTTAGAGAAGTTCGTCAAAACTCAAGAATGCCATTTATTTTTAGACGGAAGCAATATAATATTTAAATACTGTTATTAACTCTCCCCCTAAACCCACTACTCGATTTGGCCATTTTGTGCCCACGCTCACATGTGTTTGTTGTGCAATGGAGAACATGACTACTTTGGCACAGATGGCATAGCTTTGACATCTTACTCAACTGTGGACAGTTCTATATGACTGTGAAATGCAAGGACGACCCATTGAATTTTAAGGATAATAAACATATAGATTTCCTCTAAAAAGCATAAAAACTATTGTAAAAGATTATTTAATTAGCAAAAGCCATAGGACCTCACTGGATTTGTTTTTCAAAACGTTATAATCAAAGATCCTTTTATTTCCAGTTGATTGTGACTTATAAAAATACCTTATAAGAATTATAACCTCTAGAGGAAAAAATCTAGCTCTATGGGAAATTCCTAGTAAATAAAATATTACAATAACTATGAAATCATTATGAATAAAAAGGGTGGCAGATCATTGCAGATAGTGAAGAGAAGGCTATGGGAGGTAAGGGATCTCACCGACCAATTTCACGACAATTCTGTCTAGAATAAAGGATATTGGATATTTCTAAGTCTCTATGTTCTCATAAGTATCGATGTTTATCCGATAGTAATCCTCAGAGGAAGTGGTTCCCATGGTTCATCTTTTATTTTCTCGCCGGTTTTACGAATTCACATTGGCAGCATGTCTTGCGATCTGGTGGCTCATGGGATTTGAATTCAACTTCTCACATAATTGATCATAAGAACATCTGAGCTTAATTAAACTTTTTATATGTTTCATTTATTATTAATTGTATATACTCATATATTGTTTCACAAAATCTATTGGTTACAATATGTTTAGATAAATTATGTTAAATATCTGTATATCTGCTTCAGCAGAGTCTCACGGTCTGTCAGTTATTACATACCTCGTGACAATTATGAAAATGTTTTAGCTTTGATCTATTGAAAACTCAATGCTTGCATTTTTGCAAACATTTATAGCATGTTCAATCTTCTTAGTTATAATTGTGATGGCATATCGCTCCTAATACATAGCAATGTATATTAGTTATGATAAAAAGAGCATCCATCCGATTAACAACTGGGTGCTTAATTGGATGTTTTGTAAAATTTCTAGTATGCCTCTTGTTTCTGGTCTTATGTTGATTGTACTTGTATAGAAGATCAAATCCATAATTTCTAAGATGCAAGTACATTGATGTGGTATTATCTTGCTTTGAAAAGATAACCAGTGTGGCGAGATCTAACAATATGGAACTCAGATTGTTGTAGTTTACAAATTATTATTCAAAGAGTATGTTGTCACAGCCTACTGCGGACTATTTTGTAAACATAGTTCCAAAATATTTGTATCTTTTTTATGTTTAGCAATCAAATTAAAAAATTATGTGATATTTTTGTGTAGTGAAGCATGCACATGTATAAATCCATACACTTAACAACGTATTGATCATTTATACTTAATTTTGTAATAAATCTAAATCAGAGAAAATCTTTCCATCCGAAAGCCCGCTGATCTGTTTTATCTTTAGTTATTATGAAATGTAGAGTTGTGTATACAAATAAAAGAGGCCACACAATTTAAAACTCGATGCTGGCATTTCTTTATACTTCTATGAAGATATGTATCAAATTCATAATTTGTAAGCTGCGTGCATTGTTGATGTTGTATTATCTTCTATGAAAAAATAATCAGTGTGCTGAGATCTACCAATATAGAAAAGGATGTTGTAGTTTATAAATTATTATTCAAAGTGTATGCAATATCAGCCTGCTGCCGAATATTTTAGTAAACCATGTTTAGAAATATTTGTATCTTTTTATGTTTAGCAATCAAATTTAAAAATTATGTCTTTTGATTATTCTTGTATAGTCAACCATGTACATGTATAAATCCATACACTTAACTGCTTATTGATCATTTATACTTTATTTTACAATAAATTTAAATCATAGCCAAATCTTCCTATCCGGAAGCCTGCTTTCAGCGTTTTAGGTTCTAGCTGTACGTATTTTTTTAGTTCAACGGACTGAGCTATCTCCACGGAGCTAGCCAGATAGTGTTAGTTGTTTGTTCTTGGTGGACTTGGCTAGCTAGCATATGTCCAAGTTTTTTTCCCGAACGGATCTGCTAGTTTACGGGTATTTTTTTCCTGAACGGGGTTATGTCTAAGAACATGTACATTCCGTGTAAAAATTGCATTGCCCGTTTATTTTATTTTTATTTTAGGGATAGCACGTTTTATCTATTACGGGAGTAGTCCAAGTCTGAAACAAAAACTATGGACACGTACTAACGTGTCAAACGGAAACTACACCGTTACACAATTCATAATATTTCAATAAATCCTGACCACCAATTCTAAATCTAACTGTTTAGATAATTAGGATGATGTGGATCGACGTGGTGTGTCTATTTTGGACTCCCGTATTGTGCTTTTAGTATATAATAGATTTGGATTGGAGAAAGCTTTATTTACACCTACGTCGTGTCTTATTTGGAGGCAACTGGATCCTCGACGAAAAATATGATGATGTAACTGCTAATTAGTCATCCAAAATATGTAACGTGTACCTAGCACATGCTCCCGTTTCAGGTTACTTATGTGTACCAGCAGGGGACTAGCTCAATCGGTTGATTAGTTCCTCTCCTACTTTTTATCTTGACTAAAGTTCCTCTCCCACTTGACTTGTCCTATTTGCTCACATGTGAGATCATGCATATCGCCACCTGAATGCTTGTGACGCCTCGACCCACCTGAGCCTATTTAAGCACGTACATCCATGCCTTCATGGACAAAGCAAGTCACAATGGTCTCCTCTTCCTCATTGTGTCTCCTCGTCGTTCTTCTTGCACTAGCCTCATGGCAGACCACTGCCTATGACCCTAGCCCCCTCCAGGACTTTTGCATCGCTGACATGAACGCGCCTGGTACGTATAGTTCATTACTTGTGTCCTTAATTCCAGTGATGTTATCATCATGTCCCACAACATAACATTGATCGCTGAGATATTGTGTATACATGTTGATAATAATCTAAATATTATTTCTACTTAAACCGCACATATTTTATATTGGCCAAGCTTTATTGTACTTTCTCTATGCATGCAGTGCGTGTAAACGGGTTTGCTTGCAAGGATCCAATGGCCGCCACCCCGGAAGATTTCTTCAATCCAGCCATGCTCGATCAGGCTAGGAATACTAGAGGCAGCCGGGTCGGGTCCAATGTCACCGTCGTGAATGTCATAAATTTTCCTGGCCTCAACACTCTCGGTATCTCGCTCGCACGTATCGACTATGGACCACTTGGTGTGAACACACCACACACACACCCTCGTGCCACAGAGCTTCTTACTGTTCTTGAGGGTACACTATACCTTGGATTTGTAACATCCAACCCAAACAGACTCTTCTCTAAGATAGTTAAGAAGGGTGATGTGTTTGTGTTCCCAAAGGGCATGATCCACTTCCAAATGAACCTAGCACATGACAAACCAGCAGCTGCCTTGTCTTCTCTTAGTAGCCAAAACCCTGGGGTTATTTCTATTGCCAATGCAGTGTTTGGATCAAACCCACCAATTTCGGACGATGTTTTGGCCACGGCATTTCAGGTGGAAAAGGATCTGATAGACTGGCTTCAATCTCAGTTCTGGGAGAACTACAACTAATATTTATTGTCTGTTGTGAACTTCCACCCGTGCGAAGTTAATATTTGACAGTTATAGAATAAACAGCATGTAACACTAATGCATGCCTGCGAGCTGTCACTTGGTGGATTGTGTCATAATATGTTGGTGATGTTTGTGTTTCAGTGTGAAACAAATAAAATATAAGAAATATAGTGGTGTTTATTCTGTCGTTAACTATACAGAAAGTTCAAAATAATGGATCGTGCATCAATGCAATTGGCCAATCTAGATTTTGCCTGTACGTGTGAAGATCTTTTTGTTCTCATAAAGTGATTTGTTCGCTGGAATCACCGGAATAAATTTTTATTTCGTGGCAAGAAATTCTTTGCTGTGCAAAAAGTGAAGTGTTAATCCCTTGCTGCATTAAGCGTCAACGATGAATTATCAGAGGGTTAATCTACCATCCCTAGTTCCCAGCCACCGCGCCAACAATATATATCTATTGCCACAATATGAAAGGTTTCGTGTGATCAGTTCCGTGTACCCTTAATAAGACTGGTACTCAATAAACATAGCCAGAACGATCATCTTCTTGCAATAATATTGAACGTACACCTTTTTTATGGAATCAAGTGGTGCACTCAACAAACATAGCCAGAACGTTGTTGGCGCAGCACCCTAGTCTAGCTCTCTCTCTCTCTCGATCACAGACGGAGGTAGAAGAAGATGAACTCTTTTTCGGCGACCAAGTCCGCGACGCACACACGCCTATATCTTGGCTTTATTACTGAAAAACACACAAGACAGACCTGCTGATTACAATCCCTTAAGTAGGCTCAAACGACCAGGAGCTTCCTACACATGTGATCACCTATCACATGCACACGACCAGGAGCCAGTAAATCCGCACACGCATGCACTCAAACGCACTTCCTAGCTAAACATGTGATCGATCACTTATCCATGCACTAGCAGCTGACTTGATCTACTTCTGACTCTTCGCACAAACAGAGCTGCAGCTTACACAGGCCATGCATGATTCCGCCCAACAAACTTGCCAGGTCATGGCGCGCACCATTGCCGGGCTTGACTCAAACTCGAACAACAGTGCGCACACACACTAGTAACCAGTCCCGACCTGACCTAGACCTACACGATGGACATGAACGCGAGCACGGAGACTCACGCACCACCTGGACACAACGTGGTTTATTTCTAACAAACGATCATCGAAGTTTCCTTATTTCATGGGTCAACATTTTTCCAGGGAGTGGTTACTTCCACACAAATCCATGTATGCTCAGGGATTTTCGGTAACGGATGGGTAACATGACTCATCGGTACAAAACGATCATATATGATGATCTTGCGATCTGAGGTCAACAAACCAAGGAGGTGCTAAGCAAGAATAATTTGAATAATATGATACTTGCCTTGTGAGTTCCTGATCCAATCCACAAGGCTTAATTGATTACAAGGAAAACAACATGGTGGTTGATTTTGAATGAAAAGATGGCACATTATATAGTTTAGTGTAATCATTGTGTTATTCGAGAAGATTAAAGCATTAAATCATTACTTGCTCCCTAATTTCCTGGGGATGAAGAAACTCCTTAATAGCATGGTTTATCCGGATCACTACAGAATGGAGTATAAAGTCCCAGATCTAGCAACAATATATGCCGTGAAGGTGTGGTGATCGAGACATTTTATGCATAAGTCATACATACTTACATGATTATAACCATCTTCATCCGAGTCTACTATTATCGTGTACCTAATTGCGGTTGTATCTCGAAAACTTGTAATAAAGTATGGGAGCTCTATAACTTGGAGCCCAAAATATAGTATCAGCAACCTCATCAGGCCTCTCGTGTGTGTTTATACTTTTACGAAAACCTCCTTTTAAAAAAAAAATGGGAAGTTACCCCGACCTTTGCACCGAAAAAATTCATTAGGCCTTGATTTATTCATTCATTCAACAAAAACTAACAAAATCCATACAACAATCATAAAAGCAAAGCTGCCAACAAGGTGTGACAAGGCACCACGGAATAACACAGCGGTAGAGCCTCAGGCCTTATGCACCGGCCACTTCCATCATTGTCTCGTCGGCTAAATCTAGAGCTGACGCCCTCCACCAGCTTCCACCAAACCATCTTCAGGGTGTAGATCAAAGCAAAGAGCATCGCCATTCTTACATCAATACCCCCATGATGTCAGAAAGCACCACCACCCTACGTGCGTTTCATCATCACCTGTTCGTCGTCCAGACCGCACCGCGCCACGCCGCCAGGACCCACCGTCGTTGACGCGCGCTCCACTTTTTTATGGTTGATGTGCGCCCATCTACCATGATTTCGGCCCATCTGTACTAGCAGGCCGGCCCGATTAATGCGTTCCTAACATACATATTATATGATACGTTATCTCTTAGTGTTTCCAAAAAATGAGTTTGTACGCTCCTAAGTCCTAACATTGTGACACAATTAATGCGCAACTAAGATAAAAGGTTTTGTACAATGTAGCAAATGGCTTCTCTATATTATTAATAGATCATTTCTTAGCGAAGGAAAGTCAAAAACCTTTTTTTGTTCATTTCTCTCTCTTCCGACTCAATAATCATCCTATGTAAAATTGCTAGAGTGTCCATGGTGTGATATTTCAGAAATAGCGGGCCTCCACAATCACTTGGCTTGTGCACCAAAGCCAAATTTACCACGAGGGAGACACGAGCACCATTAAGATGCGATCGCGTGTCCTCCTAGGCTGGGCATGAGACGACCTGCCATTTTTGAGACTTCGTGGATAGCCTTATTGCTCGAACATTTCAATACAAAACTTACGTTGTCCGATATTAGGATTGGTTCAATCACTCATCCGCCATTGTATGACCCCCCCCCCCCCCCTCCATTATCCCCCCGCAACAAATGTAGTACATATTAGTATTAGTCACATGGGTCTCTACTTTTCAATATAAAAATGATAAACCAGAAAATTGGAACAAGTATATATATTAAAAAATAGTGACATATTTTTTTTTAGAAATGGAGGGTGTTCCCCCGGCCTCTGCATCCAAAGGATGCACACAGCCTTTTTTTATTAATAAAAACAGGAACCACATAGCTTTACAAAGAGATACATCAATTAACCGGAAGCCACCATCTAGGCGAAAAGTCGCTACACCTATAAGCTTGATGAAGGGGGTGGACCGACCAAAGCCACCACTCTGATCTCACTCACCAACGCACATCATCTAAATCCGGTGGCCTCATCAAGCCGCCCAACAGCGAGCTGGGAGCACCAACCGGTCCAGCCGACACTCGACGCACACCACTGCACACGCTGAGAATCGCCGCCGCCGTCTTCCGCGTACCCATCTTCAGGAGAGATCAATGCAATAACCTTGTCAGGCCTGCCATCGAGATCGCCATGACGCCTGACAACACATCCAATCTGCGTCGCCCTGTGCGAGTCCTTCAAGTCGATTCAAACGCCGAGACCCCGCTACTCCATGCCGCCGAGACCCGTTGTCGACGACGTGAGAGAAGGCACACCGCTCCACCTCTTGCCTCTTCCCTCCGGCACTGCTCCACAAACAATGCCCCCAAGAGGGAACACGACACCGAAGCGCCGCCATCTTCCAATCCGGAAGCCCAGATCTTAGGGTTTCCCCTGAACAGCACGACCAAGTTGACCATAGATGCACGACGATGCCTTCAACAAGGGAGCGGCGTAAACGCCGCCATCGCCCACCATCCGAAGATGGCTTGGTTTTCATCGGCAACTACGTCATCCGGACTCGCAGCCAGGACTAGATGACGGAACGGATCCGCCGATCCAGCCGCGAACCCGGCCGGCCACGTCTGGCGAAGGACAAGACCACCACCGCCAGGCCCAAGGCAGCCGCCCCAGCCGTCCTCGTGGTGTGGAGCCAAAATCAGGACCTCCTCCACGAAGCGCACGCTAGCCAGGTCGAGCAGAGGACGGCCGTGCCGCCTCTCGCCGGCCTCCACCGCACAACCGCCATGGAGAGAAGAACGCCTCGCTGTTTGTCCGCCCCCACCGCCGTCAAGATCTAGATCAGGCCGCCGCCGACCCGGATCCCTCCGTCGCTTGAGGATACGCCGTCGTGCCGCCGAGGCTTAGCCCTGGCGACGTCGCCGATGATGGCGGAGGAGAGTGGGGCGGGGGTGGGCTCGAGGGGAGAGGAGGTGGGGCGCCCCGGTGCGGGCGCGGAGGCGCCGCACGGGACATATATAATGTTTAATGCATACAATAGGAAAATATATCTCACGACTGTTGTACTAATATTGATTTGAGTGTAGATGTCGATATTAGCAAGGAAGGATGGTTTATTAGTTCGGCCAGTTTTGCTAAAACTAGAACTAGCTAGTTCATAATTATTGTGAAGTATTGTTTAATTTTTTTAACAACAATTTTCTTTTCTTTCGGCATCACAACAAATCTGCAAATTATCCGACTAGTCGTCTCGGTGAGTGGATTACAGTAAAGTTAGTTAGGCTTGTATGTCATCATCATCCATGTGTACCGATCGACTGATAATTAATGTGAAGCATGTCACCCACAGAAATACAATAACCCGTGCTTGTGTGCAGCTTAACGTAACTACCAGGCATAAATATGTCCTAGTGTGTGTCAATAGATCACTGACTTTTCCTCCGTTGAATTGGTCAGCATTTTTTTTGTTTCACTTGCACGCAACCAACGGCTCCTGTAAGTGCGTGCTTAATGTATGAAAGAAAAATTCATAGGAGATATCCTATAAACCCCATATTTGAAAGAGACGTGTCTGTTCTTGGAATGGTATTAGTAATCTACACACACCCTCAAAATGCTACTAGCTAGCTGCGGTCGTTGTCGGCAAATCGCGATCTTTTATATCCTAACTAACAAAATTAAATTTCAGAAATGGCTGCTTCTTCATAAATGAACCGAGCAGTATGAATACTACTGTATCATCTCCAGCGAACATGCACAAACATATGCGTGTGTTGTCCAAATCTACTTTTGTTCATCATGCGTGTGTTGTCCAAATCTACTTTTGTTCATCATGACTTTCGTGTAGCATGTCCAAAGGTGCTTTTGTTAGGTGTCACATCATGACCGATAACCGTACTCAGTCCTTGTACGTGAAGAATATGTATGTAACTGGCCTGTCAAGTAGTACATGCGCACACGTAAGGTTACCTCGTGGAGCAGATAACTATATATTCCACAGAAAGTTGGGAAGTTGAACCTGCAATTAAGCTCTAGCGCCTAGCAAGGGAAAACTATTTATGCAGGCATATATATTTGACCAAAAATATCCATATATACTATTTGTAAGTATTTAATAAAAATATTTTGAACACATTAATGGTCAAATGAAAACTGATTTACCCATGTCCGCAACAAATATCAACCAACAGAGGCTCAATATGAAGACATGCTGAGTTTTTTATAGCACAATTTATGTGATCTCTCGAGACGTACATTTGAGTCGAAGCGGTGCACACTAAGAGATTGGATGTACGCATGCATCTAGCCATATATAATATGAACATCATTTATGTTCATATTTTTCTTCTGTTTTTCCCACAAACATTTGGATTGGAGAAAGCTTTATTTACAACTACGTCGTGTCTCATTTGGAGGCAACTCGATCCTTGACGAAAAATATGTTGATGTAACTGCTAATTAGTCGTCCAAAATATGTAAAGTGTACCGAGCACATGCTCCCGTTTCAGGTTACTTATGTGTACCTGCAGGGGACCAGCTCAATCGGTTGATAAGTTCCTCTCCTACTTTTTATCTTGACTAAAGTTCCTCTCGCTTGTCCTATTTGCTCACATGTGAGGTCATGCATATCGCCACCTGAATGCTTGTGACGCCTCGACCCACCTGAGCCTATTTAATCACGTACATCCATGCCTTCATGGACAAAGCAACTCACAATGGCCTCCTCTTCCTCATTGTGTCTCCTCGTCTTTCTTCTTGCACTTGCCTCATGGCAGACCACTGCATATGACCCTAGCCCCCTCCAGGACTTCTGCATCGCTGACATGAACGCGCCTGGTACGTACAGTGTATTATTTGTGTCCTTAATTCCAGTGATATTATTATCATGTCCCATAGCATAACATTGATCACCTGAGATATTGTGTATACATGTTGATAATAAACTAAATATTATTTCAATTTAAACCGTACGCATTTTATATTGGCCAAGCTTTATGTACTTTCTCTATGCATGCAGTGCGTGTAAACGGGTTTGCTTGCAAGGATCCAATGGCCGCCACCCCGGAAGATTTCTTCAATCCAGCCATGCTCGATCAGGCTAGGGATACTAGAGGCAGCAGGGTCGGGTCCAATGTCACCACCGTCAATGTCATAAATTTTCCTGGCCTCAACACTCTCGGTATCTCGCTCGCACGTATCGACTATGGACCATTGGGTGTGAACCCACCACACATACACCCTCGTGCCTCTGAGCTCCTTACTGTTCTTGAGGGTACACTATACCTTGGATTTGTAACATCCAACCCAAACAGACTCTTCTCTAAGATAGTTAAGAAGGGTGATGTGTTTGTGTTCCCAAAAGCCATGATCCACTTCCAAATGAACCTAGCACATGATAAACCAGCAGCTGCCTTGTCTTCTCTAGGTAGCCAAAACCCTGGGGTTATTACTATTGCCAATGCAGTGTTTGGATCAAAGCCACCAATTTCGGATGATGTTTTGGCCAGGGCATTTCAGGTGGAAAAGGATCTGATAGATTGGCTTCAATCTCAGTTCTGGGAGAACAACAACTAATAGTTATTATCTGTTGTGAACTTCCACCCGTGCGATGTTAATTTGTGACAGTTATTATAGAATAAACAGCATGTAACACTAATGCATGCCTGCGAGCTGTCACTTGGTGGATTGTGTCATAATATGTTGGTGATGTTTTCGTTTCATTGTGTAACAAATAAAATATAAGAAATAGAATGGTGTTTATTCCGTCGTTAACTATATAGAAAGTTCAAAATAACCGATTGTGCATCAATGCAATTGGCCAATCAGGATTTTACATGAATGTGAAGATATTTTTTTTCTCATAAGGTGATTTGTTTGTTGGAATCACGAGAATAAAATTTATTTCGTGGCAAGAAATTCTTTGTTGTGCACAAAGTGAAGTGTTCATCCCTCGCTGCATTAAGCATCAACGATGAATGATGAGAGGGTTGACCTACCTTCCCTAGTTCCTAACCATCGTGCCAACAATTTATATCTATTGCCACAATGTGAAAGGTTTCGTGTGATCAGTTCCGTGTACTCTAAATAGGACTGTTACTCAACAAACATAGCCATAACGATCATCTTCTTGTAATAATATTGATTGTACACCTTATTTATGGAATCATGTGGTGCACTCAACAAACATAGCAAGAATAACATTACGCCATGTAAAATATTATCCAAGACAAAACTTTTAGAAAATGTTTGTTGTATCAAAGGCGAGAGAACATGAATTAGAACTTCTCACAATCCCACCGGTAGCTTGCACTGGATACAATGGTTAAGCTAACATAGGTTCTATGTACTAAATTAACACAACACACCTCTTCTAACAATTAATTTGAATCCCACCTCTCAGCAATCAAGTTTTGACGATAAACAAATCACTAGACCTTTGTTAGACCCATCATGACAAGAGCACTTCAGCCGCGGCATAATATTCTGACATATTTTTATACACCCCTAACTGTAAATTTTGGGAATATACCACATATCTAATCAAAAGTTCTCCACTAATCGATAAAAGGATCAATGAAACTAAATATTGCAATTGGGGCTCAATAAACTTATCAGGTTGCAGTGTGTGAATAAAATACCGAGGTACATGTCTCCACTTGCGTAGCTTCCTATGGAGATAACTAATCAACTCCGGAAACACTCAGATATACACGACTGTACACACAAAAAAATGTTACTGAAATCAGGCACATAGGGTTTTTGTCATGAGAAAAGCATATACCATTAAGGCTTTGCTGGGGTTAATTAGCAATTTGTAGTGCCACGTCTACGAGAACGCGTTTTGGCACCCGGGTGCACCTGCACCCGGTTTGCTTTTTGATTTTTCAAAATTTGAAAATGTTAAGTCAGAAATTTGTCTTTTTTTGCACAGAGCAGAAAAATTGTTATTTTCTGTCGAACGTACTTCTTCAGTTATCTCCAATATATACTTATCGTATCCACAAAAGGTAGAACCCATTCCACTGAAACTTGCGGCTTCATGTATCTGTTGACGGGCTGGTGGCATCCTCTCTACGTCAATAGTGGCTGCCACAAATATGAGCCTATATATGCATGACAAAAAGGTACTGAAACAACCTATACAAGCATGATATACGACAGATTGTCTATATAGGGTGAGTTGTGCTAAAACAGTCTTAAGAAAATTTCAAAGGCATTTCTCAAACGCACTACATGAGCTATTCACCTCGTGCAAACATTCCACTCTCAGATTCCAGGGATGGAATCATAGAAAAAACAAGCATCTTGAACTGAATATCCTTACACAATCAGTTATTAGCGAAGATTCATTCGAATTTGTGAACTGATCAACTGCTCCCAAATATCAAACACAACGGAAACCATATGCAAAGTCAGAACAATTCGGAACCATATAAGAATTCATCTATGCAGGTATAGTTTTTCTGATCTGTTCATGCAACTGTTGCATTAGTGCATCACTCATAAATCAACAGGTAAATCTAAACCCACCAGAAATATAGGATGGACACATCCATGCATAACAAAAAAAAATTGTTCAGGGAGGCGATATACATAAAGTTCTGGGCGGCGTATTCGAGGATCTCGGCAAACAAAATTCTCTATCTTAATATAGAAGACACGCAAGCCTTTTGCGTGTTCTTGAAAAAAAATGTAATAATAGTTGCTGAATTCTGACCAAATAATAATTCATACATAGTATATCTTGGTGCTCCACTGTAGTGTACATCTCACAAACTGCCTAGCTTCTCCGTGGTCATCTTATCTCATACTGCCTAGGATCAAAGCAGAAGGTTTGCGATCCGTCGCCATGTTGTTGAATCCTTTCATCGTGTCGTCGTCCGGTCATGAAACCTTGCCGCCCTCCCCTGCAGCGCTTATCGGCGGACGCTTTGTCCGCAACGGCGTTGTGCATGGATTCTGCGGTGCCGCCGCTCGGAGATCTAATGACCGTGAGAAAACAGATGAAGAGAAGAAACGACCGCGTCAGCCACTCGTTTTGTATCCGTATGGGAGCCAAACGCTGGCCGTACGTAAACGAGCGATAGCCAGGACGTGCGTGCTTTGAGATTAACGATGCCACGCGTCAATAGCTAGAGATGGTCCACTCTGATCGAGTTGTAGACCTGGTCCGATAAAATTATTCTCCGATACTCAGAACATGCGTGCTTTTCACGATGCCACGCGTCAATCAATAGAGATGGTCCACGCTGATCGAGTTGTGGACCAGGTCTCATAATATTATTCTCTGCTTAAAACCATTGCTAACCTACCAAGATCAATTGGCTTGCTCTCTGTATCATGTTAAGAAAACACTCAAACATCAGTAAATTGACAAGGGAAATCATCAGAAGGAGAAACATCATAGTTCTTGTCATTTATCGTCATGATCTCCAAAGAATGAAACCTCGAACTCACCTTGCCCGACCTAGAACTTTCGCTCGACGGCGTGGCCACTAACGGCGGTGACGAAACAATTATGCGTTCTCGGAGGTATCCCGGCGGCGGCAACTGATGGGAGGCGAGAGGAGAACAAGGGTGGGGAGGGGGTGGAGAGGCTTTGATGATTTTGTACTGGTCGAGGTGGTAAACATCACGTCCTCCACTACTGGTAGTTGCCGCGCATGGAGCTGACCGGCGGTGGCCATGGATTGACCCGCACTGGACTGACCGGCGGTTGCCATGCAATGTGAGGCAGCGTCGGGGATTGGGTCGGAGGAGTGGCGGCGATTGAGGAGGCGGAGCCGGGGCATCGGGTGGCGGCACTGCGCGATGGAGCTGGGCTTCACGGGGCTGATTGACGGGTTGAATCGGCGGCGCAGCAGGAGGGTGAGCAGCGGGAGGGTGAGGAGCAGATCGACATGTTGCCTCGAGTGGATAGTTTCCCTTTCTTCCGGTTTTCCCCGCGCGAGCATGTTATTTTTTTTTTGAGGGAATAGTGTGCTTTATTAATCACAGAAACATAATGTCAATACAAATTGTCTCCCGAATACAATCTCGGGGCACACCATGCCATACACAACTAGAGGCCTCGCTAGAACGAGCTAAAATATGAGCGGCAATATTCTGCTCGCGTCTTACATGTACCAAGGTACAAACAGAGAAAGAAGAGATCAACTCTTCAATATATGAGAGCCAATTTTACCGTTTGTGCCTCGGCAAGCTCTAGAACTATGATAGCCGCAAGACTGGAACTACAAGCAGCAATGTAAGTGCCCAAGTGATCCCAGACCACAATTCTAGCACCCATTTGTTGAGTTGCCGTGAAAATGGCTGCATCAACGTTGATCATTAGAGAACCAACCGGTGGCGGCGACCATGAACCTGCTAGAGAGGACTCACGCCTGTGGTTAGTTTAGACACATAAAGATGCTCCATGAGCAGATCAATATAGGCCTTGATTTTAGTAACTAATCCAAATGGAGATATTGATACATTTTCCTCCCGCAACTTGTTTCTTGCGTAACAGATGTGCCAGCAAGTGACAGCAGGAGCAGTCGCCTGGATAGAGCCCCACGGGACAGGAATTAGAAGATCCATGTCTTCGATGAGGTAAAACCCTTGCGGTTCAGATGGATATCAACAGTTTGTTTCACTTCAGACTATACCGCAGTGTATAAAGAGGTGAGACGCAGGGATACTTCAGAAGATCTAAATCTGAGTTTGCGGCAAAAAGTTACAAGAAGCACCAGCTGCTTTGTGCTGTTTTTGTGTGGAGGTGGAGAATTGTTCAATAGCATTCACTTTCTAGTGTCAACATATCACTTGGTTCGATCGTGCATACAGTGTTCGATCGTGCACTACATGTGATTTAGATAAGATAACAAACATGTTACACGATACGATATCTCTCAGTGTTTCCAACAAATGAGTTGCCTTTCATGAATCTGTAACCGACTGATCGTGTCATGGAAAGGAGGTTTCATGTAAAATTGTAAACCCAAGCTACCAAAATGAGGTTTTATCTAAGTCTGAGTTCACGGCAAAAAGTTATAAGAAGCACCAGCTGCTTTGTGCTGTTTTTGTGTATTGTATTCGTGATGAATTGATCAATAGACTTAACATATCACTTGGTTCTTTGCTAAAAAAACATATCACTTGGTTCGATCATGCATACATTGCTTGATAAGACATACTTATCTTATGCACTTCATGTGATTCAGATAAGGTAACATACATGTTATATGATACTTTATCTCTTATTGTTTCCAACAAATGAGTTTGCACGCTACTAACATTGTGACAAGGATAATGAGCAATGAATATAAAAGGTTTTGTACAATTAATGTAAAAATGGCTTCTCTATATGATTAATAGATCATTTCTTAGCTAAGGAAAGTCAAACATCTTTTTTTGTTCATTTCTCTCTCCTCCGACTCAACAATCATCCTATGTAAAATTGCTAGAGTGTTCATGGTGTGATATTTCAAAAATAGCGGGCCTCCACAATCATTTGGCTTGTGCACCAAGCCCAGTTTACCGAGAGGGAGACATGAGCACCGTTCGGATGCGATCGTATGTCCTCCTAGGCTCGGCATGAGACGACCTGCCATTTTCGAGACTACGTGGATAGCCTTATTGCTCAAACATTTCAATACAACTTACATAGTGCTATATTAGGAGTGATCCTGTCACTCATCAGCCATTGTGTAGTACATATTAGTATTAGTCACAAGGGTCTCTACTTTTCAATATAAAAATGATAAACCAGAAAATTGAAAAATTATATATTAAAAAATAGTGACATATATAATGTTTCATGCATACAATAGGAAATATATCTCACGACGTTCTACTAATATTGATTTGATTGTAGATGTCAATATTAGCAGGGAAGGATGATTAATTAGTTCGGCTAGTTTGGCTAAAAATAGAACTAGCTAGTTCATAATTAGTTGTGAAGCATTGTTTAATTTTTTAACAACAATTAATTTTTCTTTTCTTTCGGCATCACAACAAATCTGCAAAAATAGCCTACTAGTAGTCTCGGTGCGTGGATTACAGTAATGTGTACCTAGCGGGTTTTACTTTTCTAAGGTAGTTAAGCTTCCAAGTCATCATGATCCATGTGTACTTTTTTTTCGAAATGGGGACCCCCGGCCTCTGCATCAAATTGATGCATATGGCCTTTTATTATCTTATTTTATTTTCGTTCATCGTTCAAAGAACGTTACAATTCATGGGTCTGACAAGGTCGATACAAAAATCAACCATCTAAACAAACCCGGATAAGTAGCTCTATTACACATTTAACAACCTAAGCGCTTATGCAGCCGCCAGCCGCACTGGTTGTATAACTCCTTGGCTACCATCTCCAAAATGCTGCACCCAGAATCCATGACCTTGCGCTTGTCCTCTGGTTGGAGAAAGGACCACGTATGAATCCAATGGGTAACCAAAGGGATGACCTGCAAAAAAGATATGTGTTTTGGCTTATTAAACACCAAATCATTACGCATATTCCATACAGTCTGAAGTACCGCACACACCCCAACTCTAATGTTAATAAGAACCGACTTTGGTATACCCTTGAGCCAATTACCAAAGAGGTTTGTGACATTCTTGGGTGGTGCTAAACCGAAAGACATGTGAATTATTCTCCAAATTGCTTTCGCAAACTGACAATCGAAAAAGAGGTGTTGTATTGATTCATCTTGGTCACAAAAACAACATTTCTGGTTCCTATGCCAATTCCTTTTCAATAAGTTTTCTTTTGTTAAGATGACTTTCTTCTGGAGAAACCACATAAAAATCTTGATTTTTAGCGGCACCTTCATCTTCCAGATAAACTTATGTATATATTTTGGCTGATTGTTTAAGAGATCTAAATACATAGATTTGACAGAGAAAATTCCGGAGGTAGTTAAACTCCAAACAAAGATGTCTTGCGAGTTGGATAAAGAAATATGTATCAGACGGTTAACTAACTCAAGCCATTTATCCCATTTATTACCCGTTAGAGAACGACGAAAAGTGATGTTCAAAGTTGTATTTGAAAGCACATTGGCCACCGAAACTTGTTTTCGTTGGACAATATTATAAAGCATAGGATATTGTTGTGCCAAAGATGTATCCCCCAGCCACGTATCTTCCCAGAACCTTGTGTTCATACCATTACCAATAGTAAAAGAACCTCTACTGAAGAAGTCCTCTTTAATTCTCATAAGCCCTTTCCAAAACGGAGAGTCAAGCGGCTTGGCTGTGACTTGGGACAACGTTTTAGAATGCAAGTATTTGTTTTGGATTATTTCTTGCCACACACCCTCTTCGTTTAAAAGCTTAAACAACCATTTACTAAGCAGGCATTTATTTTTCAGCTCCAACACTTCCACGCCTAACCCCCCTTGATCTTTTGGTCTACAAATTATATCCCATTTTGTTAACCTATACTTTCTTTTGTGACCATCGCTTCGCCAAAAGAAGCACGAACGGAACATAGTTAATCTCTTGCGAACCCCTTTTGGGATCTCAAGAAACGAGAGCATGAACATGGGCAAACTAGTAAGTACAAAGTTTATAAGAATGAGATGGTCTCCATATGACAGACGTTTTCCTATCCAAGCACTTAATTTCTTCTCGAAGCGGTCCTCCACTACCTTCCAATCACTATTCCTTAATTTTCGATAATGTATTGGAATACCTAAGTAGGTGAAAGGGAATAAACCCGGCTCACATCCAAACAGCTGCATATAATCATTTTCAACCTCTTTGGCATTTCCAAAACAATATAATTCACTCTTATGGAAGTTAATTTTGAGCCCCGATAATTGTTCAGAGATGCACACAATAAGTTTCATGTTCAACGCCTTTTCTAAATCATGCTCCATATAAATGATGGTATCATTCGCGTATTGAAGGATGGATACCCCACCCTCAACTAAATGAGGAATAAGACCCGCAACTTGGTTGTCTTCCTTCGCTCGGTTGATCAAAATTGCTAATATGTCGGCTATAATGTTAAAAAGAATGGGTGACAAAGGATCCCCTTGTCTCAAACCTTTTCGCGTTTGAAAAAAATGCCCTATGTCGTCATTAACCTTGACCCCCACGCTGCCCCTACTAACGAATTGGTGAATCCACTGACACCAAATTGGGTCGAAACCTTTCATTCGCATGACTTGTTGCAGAAACTCCCAATTCACTTTGTCGTATGCCTTTTCAAAATCTATCTTTAGAATCCAGCTTTTTAGTATGAATCTCATGTAAGGTTTCATGCAAAACAACTACCCCTTCCAAAATGTGTGTACCCGGCATAAAGGCTGTTTGAGTTGGGCGTATTACAGTTTGAGCTACCTCAGAGATCCGATTTGTGCCAACTTTTGTGAAAATCTTGAAAGTCACATTCAGAAGGCAAATTGGTCTGTATTGTTGTATTTGAGTTGCATTTTCTTTTTTAGGCAGTAAAATGATTGTGCCAAAATTTAGATGAAACAGCGGTAGCTATCCCTTTTGGAAGTCCCGAAACATCTCCATCAAATCATACTTTATAAAACCCCAACAATGTTGGTAAAATTCAGCCGGAAACCCATCTGGTCCCGGAGCTTTGTTTTTTCCATTTGCATGATTGCGTTATAAATCTCTTTCTCTAAAAAAGTAGCCGTTAGGATTTCGTTTTCTTGTGCCGACAACTGAGCCAGGTCTTGATTTTCGGTTTCTACCGTGGAAAAATTATTAGTGGCCGGTGCCCCGAATAACTTCTTATAGAATTCTGAAATATACACTTTTAGATTCTCATGACCAAATATTATACCTTCATTTTGATCCATGTGTACTGATGACTGATAAATAATGTGAAGCCGTCCTGGTGTGCAGCTTAACGTAACTACAGCGAAGTGTACCCAGTGGGTTTTATTTTTGTAAATTAGGTAGGCATGTAGGTCATCAACAAAATTATAATAACCGTGCTTGTGTGCACCTAAACGTAACTACCAGGCCTTAATATGTCCTAGTCTTTGTCAATAGATCACTGACTTTTCCTCCGTTGAATTGGTCACCATTTTTTTGTTTCACTTGCACGCAACCAACGGCTCCTGTAAGTGCGTGCGTAACCAAGAGTCTACACTGCAAAAAATATATGAAAGAAAAATTCATGGGAGATATCCTATAAACCAGGGGCGGATCTACATGGTCCTATGGGGGTGCACAGTCCTATGGGGGTGCACAGGACCCCGGTTGAAAAATATTTTCTTAGTAAAATAGCAATTTTTTACCATAGATGCACCCCCTAAAACATGAATTTTTGTCTTGGTGCACCGGTAGAGCCTGCATCTATTCACTCAGAGATGTGTCTGTTCTTGGGATGGTATTAGTAATCTACACACACCCTCAAAATGCTAGCTAGCTGCCGTCGTTTGGCTAAAAGTAGAACTAGCTAGTTCATAATTAGTTGTGAAGCATTGTTTAATTTTTTTAAGAGTGAATTCCACCTTTTACCCCGTAATTGTGCATTTGTGACACTTATTACCCATTTAGTGAGGCAAAATCATAAATACACCATATATCAAAATTTGATTATGATTTTATCCCATTTTGTCATTCTGTATAGTGTTCGTTAGAATAGGCCGTAATGTTAGACTTATGTGGTACGTCAAAATATGCAAAGATCAGAGTGTGTCATCGATGATAATGTCCGGCCTTCTCTTCACCGTATATTCAATTCCACATCGTTGTTTTGGCATTTTAGAGTCTCAATCATCACCTCACAACTTTACCAACGGACATGTATCCGAAAAAGAGATTCTAAAGGTTCTAAAAATTGGTAATCTAGACGATTTTACAATAGATGGGGTAATTAGTGTCACAAATACGTAACTAGGGGGTAAAAAGTGGAATTCACTCTTTTTCTAACAAAAAATAATTTTGCTTTTCATTCGGCATCACAACAAATCTGCAAACATAGCCTACTAGTAGTCTCGGTGCGTGGATTACAGTAAAGTGTACCTAGCGGGTTTTACTTTTGTAAGTTAGTTAGACTTGTAGGCCATCATGATCCGTGTGTACTGACGACTGATAATTAATGTGAAGCCATCCTGGTGTGCAGCTTAACGTAACTACCATGCATAATTAAATATGTTTTAGTGTGTGTCAATAGATCACTGACTTCTCCTCCGTTGAATTGCTCACCATTTTTTTGTTTCACTTGCACGCAACCAACGGCTCCTGTAAGTGTGTGCGTAACCAAGAGTCTACACTGCAAAAAATGTATGAAAGAAAATTTCATGGGAGATGCCCTATAAACCCCATATTTCCAAGAGATGTGTCTGTTCTTGGGATGGTATTAGTAATCTACACACACCCTCAAAATGCTAGCTAGCTGCCGTCGTTGTCGGCAAATCGCGATCGTTTATATCCTAACTAACAAAATTAAATTACAGAAATGGCTGCTTGTTCATAAATGAACCGAACAATATGTATACTACTGTAACATTTCCAACGAACATGCAAACATTTGCGTATTGTCCGAATCTACTTTTGTTCATCACGACTTTCGTGTAGCATGTCCAAATATGCTTTTGTTAGGTGTTAGGTCAAGAATATGTAAATGGCCTGACAAGTAGTACATGCGCACACGTAAGGTTTACTTAGTGGAGCAGATATCTATATATTCCACAGAAACTTGGGAAGTCGAACCTGCAATTGAGCTCTAGCGCCTAGCAGGGGGAAACTATATAAGCAGGCACATATATTTGACAAAAAAAAAATGTATATACTATTTGTAAGTATCTAATCAAAATATTTTTAAGAAATTAATAATCAAATGAAAACTGATTTACCCATGTCCATTACGAATATCAGCCAGCAGATGCTCAGTATAACTAGACATGCTGATTTTATGTATACGACATTTTTATTTGATATCTCGAGACATACAATTGAGTTGAGGAGGTGCACACTATGTAAGAGGATAGATGCATGCATATAGCCAAATATAGTCTGTTCATATTTTTCTTATGTTTTTCTCACAAACATTTGGCTTGGAGAAAGCCTATATTTACAGCTATGTGGTGCTTCATTTGGAGGCAACTCTATTCTCGACGAAAAATTAACATGGTCATGTAACTGCCACTTAATCGTCCAAAATAAGTATGTAACGTGTACCATGCACATGCTCCCGTGTCAGGTTACTTACGTGTACCAGCCGGGGACTCGCTCAGTTAGTTGATAAGTTCCTCTCCTACGTACTTTTTACCTTGACTGAAGTTCCTCTCCTACGTCCTTTGTGCTCACATAGTCACATGTAAGCAATTCGGGATGAAAATCCAAATCTGGATCTTTGGTTGGACAGGTAACCATCGACGCACGTGCAGTAATTTCTTTTTGAAGGTTTTGCCTAAAAGTTGTGTATAGAATTAGTGGTAACCTGGTGGAAGTGGCGTAAGGCATGAGACCTCAGGTTTTTTCCCCCTTATATCTTTCCGAACATTTCAATAAAAAAATCTATATGCATCTTTTCGATGATGAGGTCAGGGCATGATTAAATTATCAAAAATTAGTAGCCAGATCGGTACAACTAGGGACGCTGATTTATGTATATCACAATTTTATTTGATTTCACGAGATGATTGTTCTGCGGGCGTGATTAACTTAGAGGATGGATGCTTGCAAATAGCCATATCTAATATCCACATCATTCAAGTTCATATTTTTCTTCTTATTATTCACAAACTTTTGTATCCACGTTGGCTTTGTTTCATTTTGAGGCCACTCTATTCTTGACAAAAGTATTACATGTAACTGCTACTTAGTCGTCCAAAATATATAACATGTAACAATATATGCTCACGTGTCAGAATACTTAGTGGAGCAGATATGTACACATAATTAAAGATGCATCAGCAGGGACTAGTTTAATCGGTTGATAAGTTCCTCTCATAATTTACCTTTTATTTTTTGAGTAAAGTTCCTCTCCTACTTGACTTGTCCTATTTGCTCCCATGTGAGATCATGCATATGGCCACCTGATTGCTTGTGGCACCTCGATCCACCTGAGCCTATTTAAGCACGTCCATCCATGTCTCCATGGACAAAGCAACTCACAATGGCCTCCTCTTCCTCATTGTGTCTCCTCGTCGCTCTTCTTGCACTTGCCTCATGGCAGAGCACTGCCTATGACCCTAGCCCCCTCCAGGACTTCTGCATCGCTGACATGAAGGCACCTGGTATGTACAGTATATAATTTGTGTTTCTAATTCCAGTGATAATATAATTATGTCCCATATCATAACATTGGTCACCTGAGATATTGTGTAAGCATGTTGATAATAAAGAAAAATATTACTTCTACTTAAAGCTTTATGGTACTTTCTCTATGCATGCAGTGCGTGTAAATGGATTTGCTTGCAAGGATCCAATGGAGGCCACCCCGGAAGATTTCTTCAACCCAGCCAAGCTCGATCAGGCTAGGGATACTAAAGGCAGCAGGGTTAGGTCCAATGTAACCAACATCAATGTCATAAATTTTCCTGGCCTCAACACTCTCGGTATCTCACTTGCCCGTATCGACTATGGACCACTTGGTGTGAACACACCACACATACACCCCCGTGCCACGGAGCTCCTGACTGTGCTAGAGGGAACACTCTACCTCGGATTTGTAACATCAAACCCAAACAGACTCTTCTCCAAGATAGTTAAGAAGGGTGATGTGTTCGTGTTCCCAAAAGCCATGATCCACTTCCAAATGAACCTAGCGCATGACAAACCAGCAGCTGCCTTGTCCTCGCTCAGCAGCCAAAACCCTGGTGTTATTTCTATTGCCAATGCAGTGTTTGGATCAAACCCACCAATTTCGGATGATGTTTTGGCCACAGCATTTCAGGTGGAAAAGGATCTGATAGATTGGCTTCAATCACAGTTCTGGGAGAACAACAACTACTAGTTATTATGTGTTGTGAACTTCCATTCTTGCGAAGTTAATATGTGATATTTTATAGAATAAACAGCATGTAACACTACTGCATGCCTGCGAGCAGTCAGTTGTGTCACTTGTTGGATTGTGTCATAATATGTTGGTGATGTTTGTGTCATTGTATATCAAATAAAATATAAGAAATACAGTGATGTTTTTTTCGTCGTTAACTATATTGAAAGTTCAAAATAATCGATCTTGCATCAATGCAATTTGCCAATCCAGATTGTACATGTACGTGAAGATCTTTTTTTCTCATAAGGTGATTTCTTCGTTGGAACCATGAAAATACAATTTATTTCGTGGCAAGAAATTCTTTGCTGCGCAAAAAGTGAAGTGTTCATCTCTTGCTGGATTAAGCATCAACACTGAATGATCAGAGGTTTGACCTACCTTCCCTAGTTCCTAGCCACCACGCTAATAATATATACCTGTTGTCACAATATGAAAGGTTTCGCGTAATCAGTTCCGTGTACCCTAAATATGACTGGCTGGCATTCTTCTTATACTATTGTTGATCGTACACCTTTTGTATGGAATCAAGTGGTGTACTCAACAAAAATAGCCAGAACAATCTTAGAAGTTTTCTATTTAATTGGTCAATATTTTTCCAGGGAGTGGTTACTTGCACACAAATCCACGTACGTTTAGGGATTTCCGTTTACGGATGGGTAACATGACTCATCGGTACAAAACGATCATATATGTTGATCTTGTGTTATGAGGTCAACAAACCAAGGAGGTGATAAGCAATAACAACTTGAATAATATGATACTTGCCTTGTGAATCACTGATCCAATCCACAATGCTTAACTGATTACATGGAAAAAATGCGGTGATTGATTTTGAATGACAAGATGGCACATTATAGAGTTTAGTGTGATCATTGCGTTATTCGAGAAGATCAATGAAGTAAACCATTTCGTGCTCCCTAAATTCCTGAGGATGAAACAACTCCTTAATAGCTTGGTTTAACCGGATGACTACATAATGGAGTATAAAGTCCCAGATCTGGCAACAATATATGCCGTGAAGGTGTTGTGATGGAAACATTTTATGCATAAAACCAGGAAGTTCCATTGATCGACGAGATTAAAGCTGAGGTTGCCTCGACCGCGAAGTTGAACGGAGGCGACATGGGATACCTTCGATGCAATCCCCATCTCTTCTCAGCTCTGATTTAGCGAAATGCCTCTTAGCTTCTTGGACGCAAGTTCGGGCACAGTCTTCTGGAGGGCCAGAGTACAGTCCGGGATAAACCTGCCCTTGATAAAAGAACTCTGGTTGGGGCTTATAAATATGTGGGATCCAGTAGCGACAAAAATATTCTTGAAATAATCTAAAAAATGACATTGATCAAACCAATAGTTCGCAATTGAGATATTAGATGAACGCCTTGAAAATTAGGGATGAGCAACCACACCCCACCGTTTAATATGTAAATATAAATTCTGCATAAGATACAGTAATACAAGATATGTAGAACCCCATGTTTTAGGAGACCCCAACATCTTGAAGAGAAGACCAGAAACCGTCTAGTCGTGGTGTAGTGTCAGCCTTCTTGTTGCTCAAAATAGCTTCTAGCTCATGTTCAGAAAAGGTGATAGCCAAGTTCAAGTTTTCATCAGGAGATACGCGAGCAGCAGCACCCCAAGTGTTGCTTGCTAAACCGCGACACCTTGCTGCCGTTGAGCCAAGTAACTCACAATAAAAGATTTAGTTCTGCTCTTGGATTTGTCATTTATCCCAAATTGGGTCAGAAGAGACGAGACATGCAAAGTTTCATATTTCTCCGACGACCGTTTTGCGACCCCATGGAAGTAGGATGTGTTTGCATTGCCACGGAACGCCGATAGAATTCTTTTGAGCTTTCGCGAATACTCCTCTTATTGACGGAAAATTTGAAACAATTGCTCTTGAAGATGGTAGCCGAACGCCCGATCATTAACCACAAGCCCCACTGCATCGGATTTAAGATCCAAATCTTTAATTAGGTCGAGCAGATGTGCGTTCTTAACCTTAATATCCTTGCACATGCTATAACTCCACCAATCCAGGATACCTTTGCCTTGCACTCGAGACGCAAATTGACCCAATACTCACGGACCAGATTGTTGAAGCCCACAACCTCGAACCTTAATATTCTTAGGCTGTCTATTATTCCAAGTGAACCTCCTCACACCAGAGAGAGGAAGCTCTCTCAACGCCTAGCAGGCAATGTCTGCGTTGAAGAAACTCGATGTGAGCCCAATTGATTATCTCGTTCTTCTTATCGTATGTGCGCCAGCACATAATTAAGTTGAAGTCCCATTCCAGAAGTATGGGGAAAAGGTAATTACCAATTTTCAGTCACACCTCGTCCAGGAAAACAGACAAACGACCTCACACGCATTGAGAGTTGTTGAGTCAGTCGTCAGCCAGTAGTTGAGTCAGTGATCACGCATCATTGTTTACAAAATATTTTGTCGTCCAAGCATATCACTACAGAGATCGACCATAAATCAGGAAAAATCCATTTTTGCCGATTCGGTTCTTGAATGACAGTGAAGTATACGTACCCAGCTGGTTTTATTTTAGTAAGCATGTAGGCCCATCCATTGATTAACACGTACGGACAGAAAAATAATGTGAAGCATGTCACCGACAGAATTATAATAGCCGTGCTTGTGTGCTCCTAAACGTAACTGCGAGGCATAAAAAATCCTAGTATTTGTTAATAGATCACTGACTTTTCCTCCACGGAATTCGCTTACTTGCACGCAACCCGCCAACGAATTGTGTAAGTCCATGCGTAACTAAGGGTGTACAGTTCTAAATAGAGATCACTATAGCTTGAAAGCCAAAAATAGAGTTGGGTTCGTTCCTAGGATGGCATGCTTGTGAGAAATCCTGTAAATCGCATATATCCGAGAGATGGGTTCGTTCTTAGGATGGCAATAATAGTTCTACGTACGTCGAAACAGCTAGCCTAGCTTGTCGTAGCCACCGGATCACAATCAGTTGTGACAAGAGCCAAATCTCGATCTTTTATTTCCTAACAAATTTTTGTGATAGATACAATGCATCATATATAATTGACCCGATGTGCGCATTGTCGATTACCTGAACTAGATAATGGGTGTGATTTTCATGATGACTTTCGTTTACCATGAATAAAGTGACTTTTGTTAGGTGGCACATCTTGATCTATAACGGAACTTAGTCGTCGTTTGTCCAGAATATGTGACTGGGCAAGTACATGAGGACACGTAAGAGGTTACTTTGTGGAGCAGATATCCATATCCTCCACAGAAATTTGGGAGGCTGAACCTGCAATTAAGCTGTAGCACCTAGAAGGGAAACTGTACTATCTATGTAGGCAGAAATATTTGAAGAAAAAAAGCATATACAATTTTTCAGTATCTAATCAAAATAGTTTTATGTCATCTATTTTCAAATGGAAATGGAGTTAGCTCAACAAATATCAGCGAGTAAAACTAGACACTCTTATTATTTGTATGACAAGTCATGTCTATTGTGGATAGGTGCATGGTGACTCCTATAGAGGCGACAAGTCATGTATGTTGGCGCTAGATCGAATGTGGTGCGATATTGATGGGAGGCGAGGCAGTAAGGGACATCTATGTTTTCTGGCTATCGAGTCGTTGTTAGCCGGACAAGACATGATGGTAGACCGCTCTCAGCAACATGTATGCGAGGTACAGTAAAAACACTTGATCTCTGATCCAAATATGGAGACGCGAGATCTATATATTGTCGGACTCGTAAACATTGGCGCATGTGCGTCATTTCCATCTTGACGGTTTTGCCTATGAGTTGTGTACATCTCGTTGTTTCTTTCTTTTAGGTTGTGAAATTTTTAGATCGATTTATTTGGTTGTGAATTTTTTTAGAGCGTGGACACATGCATATAACCTTATAATACGCACGGCATTCACAGTGCATGTTTTGTTTCTATTTTTCTCAAAACCTTTTGATTGGAGAAGTATTATTTACACGTCATATTTCGTTTCAAGGCCACCCTATTCTCGACGAAAAATATGATCATGTAACTGCTACTTAGTCGTCCCAAATATGTAACGTGTAGCAAGCAGCTGCTTGCGTGTCAGATTACTTAGTGGAGCAGATATGTACGTATATTTAACTCTAAACTTGACAAGTTGGATCAGCAGTTAATTAGTGTTAGCAGCCATTAGGGACTCGTTCAAATGGTAAAGTTCATCTTCTTCTTGACTTTTCATATTTCGTCACAGGCAAGATCATGCATATCGGCACCCTATTGCTTGAGCAACCTCAATTAATCCGAGGCTATTTAAGCACGTCCATCCATGTCTTCATGGACACAAAGCAACTCACAATGGCCTCCTCTTCCTTACTGTTTGTCCTCCTCGGTCTTGCACTTGCCTCATGGCAGACTACTGCCTATGACCCTAGCCCTCTTCAAGACTTCTGCATCGCTGACATGAAGGCGCCTGGTACGTGCACTGTATTATTTGGATCTTTAATTACCGTGATATTGTCGTTCTATCGCCATAGTATATCTTTGATCACCTCCGATATTGTGTATATATACACGTGGATAATAAATAATGACATATGATTTGTACTTCAACCACACACATTTATAAATTTGTAATATTTATGTTACTTTATCTTTGTGTGCAGTGCGAGTAAATGGGTTTGCTTGCAAGGATCCAATGGCCGCTACCCCGGAAGATTTCTTCAACCCAGCCATGCTCGATAAGGCTAGGGATACTAAGGGTAGCAAGGTCGGGTCCAATGTAACCAACATCAATGTCATAAATTTCCCTGGCCTCAACACTCTCGGCATCTCGCTCGCACGTATCGACTATGGGCCACTGGGTGTGAACACCCCACACATACACCCTCGTGCCACAGAGCTCCTGACCGTGCTTGAGGGTACATTGTACCTTGGATTTGTAACATCCAACCCAAACAGACTCTTCTCCAAGATAGTTAAGAAGGGTGATGTGTTCGTGTTTCCAAAAGCCATGATTCATTTCCAGATGAACCTAGCGCATGACAAGCCAGCAGCTGCCCTGTCCTCGCTCAGCAGCCAAAACCCTGGAGTTATTTCTATTGCCAATGCAGTGTTTGGATCAAAGCCACCAATTTCAGATAATGTTTTGGCCACGGCATTCCAGGTGGAAAAGGATCTTATACTTTGGCTTCAATCTCAGTTCTGGGAGAACAACAACTACTAGTTATTATATAATGTTAACTTTCACCATGGGAAGTTAATATGTAATAGTGAATAGAATAAACAGCTGGTAACGCTGATGCATGCGTGTGAGTTCTGATTTTTTGTTTTACTATTTAATTGTGATAAGATACGTCTTTTGATGGATTCATGTAATAAACTGTTGGTGATGTTTGTTTTCATGTAATAAACTGTTGGTTGTCCTTTTCCCCTCTTTAGTGATATAGAAGGCCCTTTGAACATGCATGTAGTTTCTTGACTCTAATTTCACATATATGTGAAGGTGTTATTTTTTTCTCTCACAAGGTGTTTTCGTTGTTGTAACCACGAGAAGAAAATTTGTTTTGTGGTGAAATTATTTGCTGCGCAAAAAATAAAAGTGGTCATACTTTTCTAGTTTAAGCATCAAAAATTAAAAACATAGGGATGGATTACCTGCCCTAGTTCGTTACAAACACGCTGCTGCGTCACCAGTACCTATCATCTCAATACAAACTGTCATGTAGTGTGTGAAACTAGTCTAAACATTCGTAACAGAATAATCCAACTTGGTAATTAAATTTTCATTTTCTCCAACCGTGCTAACCCCCTTTACTTTAGTTTCTTAATAGAAATGCAAAGTTTGACTCACAAAAATTAGAGGATGCAAGCAAGAAAAAAATATGAGTTCGTGCACTAGCAGGAAATGTGCTGCGAGTCTTCAATCTCAAACACCACTAAGGGGCATAAACCTACTACCACACAAGAAACTTGAGATATGTAGTTTTAGAAAGTTACCATACACCACAATCGTACAATAAGAAATAAAGATCAAAATAAAATCCAAAAATTATCCTCTTTAGGAACCCACTCAATCTCCAGGCATAACAAGCGGCCGATCCCATCAATGGACATCATGGGAGGGAATCTCATTAATCACCACCTATATTTACACTGGTTGGTTTAGATTCAGACATGTCAAAAATCTCTCCAGGTTGCGTGGTTGCGCACATCCAAAGCCCACTAGTACGAAATAGCCTACCGGTGGTGTACATGTTTTGGCTACCGGTGACGCACTCATGTAGCCACTATATCTGTGCCATTGGTAAGCGGCTACCGGTGGCGCACAAGACTTGTAGAAAAAGCCACCGGTATCTCCGTTACGCGTGGCGAACAGGATTTGTACGCCACTAGTACAAACTTTTGGGTTAAAAACAAATTTGTGGTGGCCATGGCGTCTCGGCCATGAGAGCTCGACATCAGCATGTAGGAAGTGGGGCGGGGCTGAGCTTGATGTCGGTGGGATCAAGAACGGGTCGAGGCAGAGGAGCACGGCACTGGGAAAGGACAACCACCTGACCGTGGCCGAGGCAGAGTCGAAGGAGGCGGCATCTCCTACCACTGGCCGGAGATGCAGGAGGTAGGAAGGAGGTCGAGCACGCGGGGAGACGAGGAGGGGACGGGGCACGGTCGAGCAGGGAGGTGAGGTCGAGGACGAGGGTGGAGGGTGGAGGGCGGCACCGGAGATGGGAACGGGAGGAGGTCAAGTGTGGCCATGACGGGCGGCATCCGGAGAGAAGTTGGAGGGGAGGTAGTAGTGGTCACTTATTGTCTAGCTAATATAACGAATTTTGAATTGAAAATTTTCACACTTGTAGATCATATCACTGTCTATATCTGGGATTGACTCCTGAATTTTTTGACACTTAAAAATGTATTTTTTTTTTTACAAAAAATGAGCTTGATTTAGGCGGGCTCCAAAACTCCTCACTGTAGTGTTACCAGAAAGTGATGATCGTGGATTTCTTCTAATCGCTCTTGAAAACAAAACGGGGTCTTTTTTATTGGTATGATGGATTATTAGGGACTTTGGTACTTCACTCAGCTACGACAGATTTTTCATCATAGTAATACAGTAAGTTGTCAACCATTTAGTTCAGTCAGTCATCAAGCATTGTTTAGCTCTTATTCTGTTCAGGCGTCACCAGAGGGAGATCTACCAGAAATCAAGGAAACCCTATTTGTATGGATGACAGCAGGGAAGTCTACCCATCGGGGTTTATTTTCTAAACAAGGTAGGCCACCAATATTCGATTAACACATATCAATGCTTCCATCGTACTGAAGGTCCGAAGGACACATAATTAATTGAGGAAGGTCACCGACAGAACTTAGAGTAATCCTGCTTGTGTGGATCTATACACAACTACCAGTCATAGAGACGTTCTAAAATTTCTCAGTAGATCACTGACTTTTCCGTCATTGAATAGGTCAATATTTTGGAGAAAAATCTAGCTTTAGAGCTCAGGTTCATGTAGCCTTTTTTTTAATAATTGATATCTTGAAGTTTCAAAAAATTCCTAACAAAATCCTAGATGTCGACTAAGACGAATTCTACATTCCCGCTGCAAATGTCCAATCTGAAATAATTTATCTTAGGCTCTACCCAAAAATGACAAATCTAAAAAATTTCAAATTTTACGCTTTTCACTCCCTCAGAATCAGATATTTTTCATTTTGACACAGACAAAATACAGAATATTTCGGATTTAGGTATTTGCACGCTGGTAGAAATAATCATTATCTATATTAAGGTTTGTTTACGGAATTTTTACAAACATCAAAATAGGGTTACTTGCACTAACTTTTGGTTGCTTGCACGCAACCTAATAAAAGTATGCAGTGCTACACGGAGGGTATCACAAACCTAAACCTAATAAAAGGCTGCCACGTCGTTGTCGGCGGATCATAATTGGTTGTACGATTCCAAATCGTGATCCTTTATTTTATCCAGATTTGCAAACCAAATAACTCCGGGCAATGGTTGATGCCTACACATGCACCTAACCGAATAATATCACATAATGAATATATTTGTGCCAACATGCAAAAGTTTGCGTATACGCTTTATAGATAGGATGTCGATTAACTGAACTGGATAATGGATATGACGATGACTTTTGTGTACCCAATTCTGTTCGGTGGCACATCGTGATCAGTAGTGCTGTACTCAGTCGTACGTCCAAACATGTAACTGGTCTTCCGGTCCATCACATGCATGCACATGTAAGGTTCCTTTATGGAGCATCTATGTAGCATATATTTAATCCAGAGATCTTGCAACTTGCAGGGTAAGTATACGTCTACGAAAATACACTTCCCGAATTTGCGCACAGGGCAATTGAATATTTTCAAGATACTGATAGTCAAATAAAAGCTGATTTACCTATCTCTACATGATGCCATTTCAATCAGAGTTAGTACATTTGCTAGCTGATTTACCCACCGATTTACGTCTGACTGCCGGGTTCATAGGCCAGAAGAATTTAGGCTTGATTTCTTTAGATGATTGCCAAATTGCACATCAAGCTAGTGCATATATGTATGCATGCGTATACATGGCCAAACATAATATGAATATCATTCGTGTTCATAATTCTCTTCTGATTCCCTTACAATTATTTTTATCAAGAGATAATAATCATGCAACTGCTACTTGTTTGTCAAAATATGTAACGTCGGTCGACCACATGCAAACATGTCACGTTACTTCGTGGAGACGATATGTATAATGTAAGAGAGGTTGGATTAGCTGTTAATTAGTTCTAGCAGCAAGCAGAGACTAGTTCAATCGGTTGATAAGTTCCTCTCGTACATAACTTGTTCTATTTGCTCACATGCAAGTTTATGCATATCAGAACACTATTGCTTCCGCCACCTCAATCAATCTGAGGCTATTTAAGCACATCCCATGCTTCCATGTCAAAACCAACTCACAATGGCCTCCTCTTCCTCATTGTGTATCCTTGCCCTCCTCCTTGCCTTGGCCTCATGGCAGGCCACTGCGTTTGATCCTAGCCCTCTTCAAGATTTCTGCATCGCTGACATGAAGGCTCCTGGTATGTACGATATATATAGTATTACACTTGTCTTTAACCCTAGTGATGTTGTCATGTCCTCGCAGAATATCGTTGATCACATAGGAGGTTGTACGTGTATACTAACCAGTGACAATAAATAACAAATAATTAGTTATATTTTACAAATTCATTACTTTCCAAACTTTATGTTAACCTTCTCTATGTGTGCAGTGCAAGTAAACGGGTTTGCTTGCAAGGACCCCATGAACGCCACCCCCGACGATTTCTTCAATGCAGCCAAGCTTGATCAAGCTAGGGAGACAAAAGGCAGTAAGGTCAGGTCAAATGTCACCAACGTCAATGTCATCAATTTTCCTGGCCTTAACACCCTCGGCATATCGCTGGCACGTATCGACTATGGCCCGTTGGGTGTGAACACGCCACACGTACACCCCCGTGCCACAGAGCTCCTGACCGTTCTTGAGGGAACACTCTACCTTGGATTTGTCACATCGAATCCAAACAAACTCTTCTCCAAAATAGTTAAGAAGGGTGATGTGTTCGTGTTCCCAAAGGCCATGATCCACTTCCAAATGAACCTGTCGCCTGACAAGCCAGCAGCTGCGCTGTCCTCGCTCAACAGCCAAAATCCCGGGGTTATTTCCATCGCCAATGCAGTGTTTGGATCAAAGCCACCGATTTCAGATGATGTTTTGGCCACGGCATTTCAGGTGGAACAGAAGCTGATAGATTGGCTCCAATCTCAGTTCTGGGAGAACAACAACTACTAGTAATTCTCCACAGTTTGCACCCCGCCGTGGGAAAGTTCTTATATCTAATACTAGTATATAAAATAAGTGGCATGTAACAAACTTATGTATCCTTTGAGATCTGTGACTTTTTCTTTACCTTTCGAGTTGTGACAAGATATGTTGGTGATGTTTATTTTCCACTGTTTAATAAATTGAATTAAGGGGTGCTCCTTTTCCATTGTATTTTTTTTGTTTGATAAAGGGAATTTCATTTCAATGTATCAACGATACAATGTATGCCTATACCCGACCTCTGCATAACAAGATGCACACAGCCAAAGAGCCAAAAAAAGAAAATACATATGAAGCACACAGGCGCAAAAACAAGAATCAAAACGCCTATGACTACGGAGGACCTAAGCGAAGATCTCTAGGCCACCCATGTCGGATAAAAATATCCCTCGCCGTGAGCTCCAGTCGTGTAGACGCCACCATAAAAAGGTCTCGATTTTCCACACGTTGTAATGTGGACCACGAACAGAGCAAACCTGTGCACCGGTAAAGTACTTGCAAGAGAGATGTATTTTTATCATTAAAAACCTTGTCATTTCTACATAGCCACAGCGACCATATAACGGCTAACGCTCCCACTCTAATAATCGTTCTTTCCTTACGATCCACCCCATGCAGCCAATTGCCAAAAATGTTTGCAACTGAACGAGGTGGATATAAGTTAGAAGCTATCTGAATGGCTGACCATATAGAACGTGCAACTTTACATTGGAAGAATAAGTGGTTGATTGTCTCATCATGTGTACAGAACACACACTTAGTACTTCCGTTCCAGTTGCGCTTGACCAGGTTGTCTTTGGTGAGGATAACCCCTTTACGAAGATACCACGCAAAAATCTTTAATTTCAATGGAATCTTCATACACCAAATTTTCTTGTTGTTGTCGATTGGCATATCAAAATGTAACAATGCTCTATACATTGAATCCACGGAGAACATACCATTCCCAGTTGGATTCCAGCAAAACTCATTAGACCCTTGTGATAATTGAACTGAAGCCAGTCGCCCCAACAAGGCATTCCACAACACAAGACGTGGTACATAGAGAGTGCGTCTGAACGACATATTAGGAGGCGAAGTTTGCATAACCGAAGCTAGCGTATCGCTCTTATGCCGGAAAATATCGTATAGAGTTGGATATTGTTCTCGGAGAGTGGTATTGCCTAACCATTTATCCTCCCAGAAACGAATTTCCGTTCCATCCTTAATATCAAAAGTCCCATAACAAAAGAATGATTTCTTCGTCGCCATGAGGCCAGCCCAAAAGTGAGAGTCTCCGGGTTTCCAATATACCTAAGACAAAGCTTTTGAGCCAACATACTTTCTTCTGAGAAGTGTTTGCCATACGCCATCCTCAGTTAGCAGCTTAAATAGCCACTTACCAAGAAGAGCAGTATTCTTCACTTGGAGGTCATTAATTCCCAACCCTCCTTGGTCTTTTGGACGGCAAACAACCTCCCATTTAGCTAATCTATACTTCTTCTTCTCACTATCCCCTTGCCAAAAGAATTTAGAATGGAAATAATCCAGTTTCTTCGAGACTCCTTTTGGTAGTTGAAAGAAGGAAATCATATACAGTACCATATTACTTAATACTGAATTTATGAGAACCAATCTTCCACCTTGGGATAGTAGTTTTCCTCTCCAACTACTCAACCTAGCCTGCAGATGTTCTTCGACATGCTTCCATTCAGCTTTGGTCAATCTCCTATAATGTATTGGAATACCCAAATACCTGATAGGAAATTGCCCCTGTGCACAACCAAATAGTTCGGTATATTGCACAGCCCCTTCACTAGTACAGAAAAGCCTATCAGTGGCGCACCGTTTTTTAATTCTGTGGCGCACGGCCGGTACGCCACTGAATCGCCGCCACTAAATTTTTTTCTGTGGCGCACCTCCTCCGTGCGCCACAGAAATATTTCTGTGGCGCACCTCCTCCGTGCGCCACAGAAATATTTCTGTGGCGCACCCACCCACCGTGCGCCACAGAAATATTTCTGTGGCGCACCATCCCCACCGTGCGCCACAGAATTTTTTGAATTTCAAAAAAAAGGGCGGCCAGATCTAGATCTGGATCTGGCCAGATCTAGATCTGGTCGCCGGAATTTCGTTTCGTTTCGTTTCGTTTTTTGGAGGCCGTAGATGGGTGGAGGAGGGAGTCGCCGGAGGTTGGTAGAGGATGGTGGTCGCCGGAGTTCGCCGGAGGTGGAGGAGGAGGTCGCCGGAGTGGAGGAGGAGGTCGCCGGAGTGGAGGAGGAGGTCGCCGGAGTGGAGGAGGAGGAGGTCGCCGGCGGTGGAGGAGGTCGCCGGTGGTGGAGGAGGTCGCCGGAGGTGGAGGTCGCCGGGGTGGAGGAGGAGGTCACCGGAGGTTGAGGTCGCCGGGGTTGTGGAGGTGGTCACCGGAGTTGTGGAGGAGGCCGCCGGAGGTGGAGGTGGAGGTGGAGGAGGAGTAGAGAAGATGTGGAGGAGAGGAGAAGAGATGGAGGAGGGAGGAGAAGGGGAGAGAAGTGTAGAGGAGAAGGGAAGAGGGAAAGGAAGAGGAGAAGTGGAGGGAGAAGTGGAGGGAGAAGTGGAGGAGAGAAGGAGAAAAGGGAAAAGAGAGGGAGAAGGGGGCTGGTGGGATTCAAAATTTCGAATCCCGCCCAATATTTCTGTGGCGCACCAATGCCAAGATGCGCCACAGAATTATTGGGCGGGATTCAAAATTTCGAATCCCGCCCAATAATTCTGTGGCGCACCAATGCCAAGATGCACCATAGAATTATTGGGCGGGATTCAAAATTTCGAATCCCGCCCAATAATTCTGTGGCGCACCAATGCCAAGATGCGCCACAGAATTTTTTCCCTTTTTTTGATTTTTTTTGATTTTGCTGGGAAAATTCTTCTGTTGGCCATAACTTTTTTTTGGTTTGGAATTTGAGGAAATTTTCTCTAGTTTTTTTTAAGGTATTATTCGCATTTTTTCGACATCGTATGCAAAAGTTATGGCCGTTATAAGATTTTTTTTTCATTTGTTGCAAAAAAGGTCAAAATTCATATTTCAAAACTTCTAGACCTACTAGACACTCATACCTAACTACATCCCAAAGGATTTTATTTATTGAATTTTTTATTATTTTATTTTACCTCCTACAAGACTAAAAAGGCGATCCACGCGGGGGGGGGGGGGGGGGGGGGGGGTGATCGGAAGAAAAAAATTCTGTGGCGCACCAAGCTTGGTGCGCCACAGAATGTCACCTTTCTGTGGCGCACCAAGCCAGGTGCGCCACAGAATTTTTTTCCTAATTTCACCAGTCCCCCCGTAGACGACTTTCTGTGGCGCACCGTGCTTGGTGCGCCACAGAAAGTCACATTTCTGTGGCGCATGTGGCCAGGTGCGCCACAGAAATGTGACTTTCTGTGGCACACCAAGCACGGTGCGCCACAGAAACATATTTCTGTGGCGCACGAAAATTGGTGCGCCACAGAATGTCGTCTGTCTATAAGCCTTTTCCTACTAGTGCTTCCTGGACATCGCCGAAACAAAACAACTCACTTTTATGAAATTTATTTTAAGACCCAATAATTGCTCAAATGCTGAAAGAATTAATTTCAGATTCGTAGCTTTCTCCAGGTCATGATCCATAAAGAGAATAGTATCATCTGCATATTGAAGGATAGATAAACCACCATCGACTAGATGTGGAATCAACCTTTCAAAAAGGCCATCGGTTTTGGCACGCTCAATCATGATCGCCAACATATTAAATAGTATAGACGATAATGGATCACCTTGTCGTAAGACTTTCTTTGTCTGGAAATAACGGCCAGTCTCATTATTGACTTTGACTGCCACACTACCTCCAAAAACAAATTGACGTACCCAAACACACCACTCCTCCGAGAACCCTTTCATCCTTAGCGTCTGCTGGATGAAAGGCCGTTTGACCTTGTCGTATGCTTTCTCGAAGTCGATTTTCAGGATGACCCCATTGAGCTTTTTCCGATGCAACTCATGAACCGTCTCATGTAATATTGCCACCCCATCCAAAATATTCCTTCCTTGCATGAAGGTTGTTTGGTTGGCCTTACCACATGATCCGCCACCGAATTAAGTCTCAACATTGCCGTTTTTGTAGATATTTTGAAACTAACATTAAGAAGACAGATTGGTCGATATTGTTGAATCCTCTCTGCCTCATTAATTTTAGGTAACAAAATAATCTCCCCGAAGTTAAGGCGGAACAGATCCAAGTTGCCCGCATGCAAGCAACCGAAAAGTTCCAACAGGTCGGCGCCTTGATGGTTACCCAGAAGTGTTGATAAAATTCAGCTGGAAAGCCATCCGGACCTGGTGCCTTATTATGTTCCATTGAGAAAACCGCCTTCTTAACCTCCTCCTCAGTGAAAGGTTAAGTTAAAAAGCGTTCTCCCCATCAGACACTTGGGGAATATCCGTTGTTCGGGACTCGTCCAGGGAAAAACTCCCTACGTCCGGCTCCCAAACAACGTCCTATAATACTGGATAATGTATGATTTCAGTTCATCCTAACCCTCGATCACACCCTCATCCTGATGTAAGGAGTGAATAAGTTTCTTTCTGTGTCTACCATTAGCAACACTATGGAAGTATCTTGTATTCGAGTCTCCTTTCAGAATAAATTGGGCTTTTGATCGCTGAGACCATTTGATTTCCTCTTCACGCAATAGCCTAGCTATCTGTGCATTTGACTGATTCTTAAGATCAATCTCTTACGTAGATAATGGACGTACAGCTGCGAAACCATCAAGTTCATCAATAATGGCGGATAAACGAATCTTTTTCTTTTTTAACATACCAGTCACATGGCGAGCCCATCCTCGGAGGAAAGTACGCAAATTGCGCATTCTGTTATTCCATCGTTGGATAGGTGTACCACCTTGTACTGGTTTAGCCCAAACCCCTTTTATCAAATCATCGAACCCCTCACGCAGAAACCATCCTAATTCAAATTTAAATTGATGGTGCGTCTGAGGTTTTAGGGTCCCGGTTGACAAAAGAATCGGAGCATGATCTGACAACGATTCTATTCTTTCCAGAGCGCGTACTGATACCAAAGGATATTTTGACTCCCATTCTGTATCCATAAGCACGCGATCTAGTTTTTCATAGGTCGGCTCCGGTAAAAAATTCGCCCAAGTGAATTGTCTACCAGTCATGTGCACTTCCCTAAGATTCAAACTGTCAATAACAGCATTGAAAAGGAAGGGCCAGTGGTTGTCAAACCGGCCTCTGCTTTTCTCATGTAGAAATCTGAGCATGTTAAAGTTTCCTCCTATTAAAATAGGATAAGGATTGTCTCTAGCCAGATTAACCAACTCACATAAGAAATCAGCCTTAAATTCTTCTTGGGCAGCACCGTACACGGCTACCAAACTCCATATAAAGTTGTCGGTTTTATTCCGTATGTGAACTTTTAAATGAAAGTCACCACCGGACCTCCCAACCACTTCCATGGAATCTGATTTAACACCAAGCAGGATGCCTCCAGACCTGCCATGTGGTAGACGAGAGTGCCAAGTAAAATCCAAACCCCCGGATAACCGATTCCACTGTATTTGGATGTAAATGACACTCGTGTTTCTGTCTGTCATGGTGATTTGTCCATTTATGCCAAGAGAAGCAAACTGGTTCGGTATTTCGGTATCATTCAGCTTGATCCCAAATACAAATACCTGCTTTCACCTGAATAAGCATCATAGTGGGAAGTCTAACACATAGCTTATCTGCCTCGTAATCGCTCGCCACAAACAATCACCAATGCAATAGGCGACGTGTCTTAGAATATGATATGATTTTGAGTTCAGATCGATCTACAAGGCAATTTGTCCGTGAATTGAGGGACTCTGTGAAGCCCATTCATGTATGTGGCAAGGGACCACAAATGTAGACCGATGTATCATTGGTCAATAAAGTTGTGCATTCGTTGGTGGATTCGTGCGCAGTTCCTTGACTGTTACAACACGTTATCAGCACGTGGGTGAATGCTATGTGTATAATTACTGTAAACTAATTCAAGTCTTGTTATCACCTTTATTAGGGGATTTCTCTTTGCACTCAACAGTCAACACACATGACCAGAACGAGCATACAAGTTTTCTTCACTGAATTGGTCAACATATATTCTCGAAGTAGTTACTTGCAGACAAATCCATGTACGGCTATGCAAAAGGTTTCTTCCTGGGGTAAGCTACACAAAAGTTAATTATCCGATGCAGCTAAATAATTAGTTCTGGGCCTTGTGGACAAGTTTAGGTTCAGTCTTTAAAACTGTTCCCACAGTATGAATATTCTTATCGTCCGAAGAAATCAAACACATAGGTGTAGAGAAGATACTTAATTTATTAGCTTCTACTCAAAACTTATACTCTCTCCGATCCATAAAAGTGCCGCTCATCTTGTACTAAGTTAGTACAAACTTTTACTAAGTGGCGGCACTTTTTTGGCTCAGAGGGAGTAGGTTTTATCTTAGTCCAATGTTTTCATGGTCCATCAAAATTATAAGAAAATGTGTCAATACCTATACAACAAATCTAAATTATACGAAAGTTTATTTTAAAATTAATAGACTATAAGGTTGGTCTGGTATACTCTATGTATGTTTCTACAAATTTTGTCAATTTTATAATTGTTTGACGTAGGAAAATTCTAGAACAGCAAACTTTTCGGAATGTACGGGTAACATTTTAGGATCAAATTAACTCGATGTTGTCTCACAATCCTATGTCAACAAGCAACGCGATGGTCAAGAAAAAAGTTAGATAGTATGAATCTTGTTGGTCAACATCGAGAAGTCTCCTTGCCTTCCGAATTTGATCCTGTCGAGAAGACTTAACTAATTACATGGCGATTGCATGATCTGAGAAGGTATAATCATGCAATCTATTTCTTGGTTTTAATATAACGGAGATCGAACACCTTTGTAGCATTTTGCAGAACACTAATTTATTTGTTGCAAGATGTCCTCAATGGCTCTAAGCAGACCACCGATTCAGTGACGACTAAGTATATGAGATCGTTTCTCATACCCAAGTTTTATACTTGAATGAGGCCGTGTTATTCATTGGTTCCGTTGTGTTTTGCCTACCGAACAAAGTTTTTGATTGAGTAAATGCATTATTTATGATGAGAAAATTCTATGTCATCTCCACACCTAACACTGACTCTGTCCTACTCCAATGCATCGGACTCATCTATGTCTCTCAACATTTCAGCATATTACATTCATTCGCTTGGTTGCTGCTCAATTGCCGATAGGCATGGAAGACAACAGGAAATTTACAACAACTGGCAGATGCACCACATCAACAACGTGTACGCATGAGATTTTTGGAAGATCGATGGACTTTACATGTTCTTTGGGAATATCGATGGACTTGACATGTTCAGAGATGTGCAACGCGTTGTAGTACAGGATGGTGTAACTAGGCCTGATTGCCTGTACACTTTGCATACACATATATAAAGCAATTCCCATGATGGGTCGCAAAGACATAAAAATTATCCTATTGTGGATGTAGCTAATGTTCATTGACAAGGTTGAAGGGGAAGGGAAGGGGAGGGGGTACTAGTGTACAACTCATTACTTCCATATAAGTGGAAGGGCCCTAGCTTTCTCAATCAAACATATGTGATATATCGCACAAGGATGTAGAGAAAAAGCGACTTCACACACTGTCGCAATAGTGGAACATGGGGTTCCCCTGATACGGTCAAAGTGGGTCCACCACCAGTGGGCCCACCAAGGAGGCGAACAAGGCAAGGATTCAAGACTGGCAGATGGCCCTCCCCATCTGCCCCACGGCAGCCGGACAAGGACGGCATCGACAACCACGACTTAGGACCGGGCGAGCTTTCGGGGTCACCCTCGACCAGGCAGACGACGCGGAGGTCCCGGGGACACGGACGCCTGGCAGGAGGCCAGGCTCACCCCCGGGCTCCAGCCACCATACATGCGAAGAGGATAAACTTGCCAGCTCCTGCTAGAAGCTCATAGAAGATTTGGGCGCCAAGAAGATGGAGGCGCCGCGCGGGGACACGGTCGGTAAAGGTGTCAGGCTTTGTCCGCCCGCCCTCCAAAAGGTGGGCGGCCGCATCTAACCCCCCTCAGAAGAATACTTGGACGAGAAGAGGCCATGTCGCCTCATAAGAAGAACCCGGAGGGGTTTTCCCGCCTAAAACCCCTCCGCCCCCAAAGGTGCCCTTGTGGGATCCCTTAGCCTATAAAACGAGGACCGAGGCACCGGAGTAGAGAAGGTCAGAAGGACGGAATTCCGGAGTGTGGCACCCCGATCCGGAGATCGAGTTACCCTATATATCAGTCCCAGGAGCACTGAATATATGACAACTTGATAACAGAACATAACCACTTTATTAAGGGGTCGGGAACCGACGGTGGATTACAAGGGTCTCATTACAGGGCTGCGCCCTAGCGCACACAACAGTTTGTACATTATTTATCGAACATAACTTCATCAGAGGGCGTCAGCGAATTGGCGGAAGCGTGCGTTGAAGAGGGCCTAACTCCACAGGGCTCTGCCTGGACACCGGATCTAGTTCTCGTATAAAGGGTACTCGGCGACGGGGTAGGAGGATCTGGCCACATGAAAAGCCAGGTGAGTACATGGAATGTACTCGCAAGACATCAATCCACAATCAACCGTAACCAACGGTCCTATATGGCATGGCATGGGTGCAGGTGCGAGTCCAAGCTTAACGGTTGGACTTAACTTACCTACTTACCTGTGACGAAAACCGTGGATTATGAGAACGAGTCTCATTCCCACACCACAATATTCTCCACACTTAGGTTCTCAAGCGTGACCAACTCTGGTCCACCTCGAGCTCAGCTCTTGACCAACTATGGTCCACTTTTCGGCTCATTCAACTTTGGCCAACTCTGGCCGTTTGGTGAATTTATTTCTCCGTGTTCGACTGGACTGACTCTAGTGTGACTGACCCAACACCGTTCCTGAGGTAGGAACAATACTAGATTCTAGATTTGACACTCTCGAGAGGTTGCAACTTTTATCCACACGTTGGGGTCTAAGCTTGTACAGCCGGTACCTGCCGCACAAACCTATTCCCCCGTAGCCGTCCGCACTACCAAGGCACTCCTTATGTAGCTACCGACTTACCACTCGGGCTAAGTCTTATGACGAAGTGAATCCGGCACGTCCCCAACTCATGAGCAACGCCTAGCTCCGGAACCTTCACAAGACTAGCCCCGACCACAAACTATGCAGTAACCGACTAGACTTGCCAAGTGGGTAGCATCAAAAGAGGCTCGGTAGGCTACTAAGCTTCGGTCTTCCCATTTCAACGACGCATGGTTGTGCGGGTGTGTTTGGCGAGTGGCACTATTTGACTCAATCTAGTCGACGGAGGTGGTTATCTTTTAGTCAATTTTATTCTCGGCCATAAGACAGCAGCAACGTTAGTCCACAAGATATACATGAGCATCAAATAATCACATAGTAGTTCAGCAAGTAAAATAAGGTCAACCGGGCGATGGCGGAGTTTCCTCCAACCAGTGACAGCCACAGGTTGGGTAAAGATAAAATAACAAAATCAACCGGGCGAGGACGGAGATGTCTCCGGCCAGTTGCAGCCACGGGTTGAGTACATAAATACGCACACCCCACTCTACGGAAAGTAGACGAGATTCAATCCACGTGGGCGGAGCCCGACATGTATTTAGTCGCCGGCCGGAACTCAACCCACACTTGATGGGTTTATCGTATTGCAGGAAAGTAAAGTTACTCAAAATAAAAGTACTGAAAGTAGGCGAGATTCAATCCACGCGGGCGGTGCCCGACATGTATTTAGTCGCCGGCCGGAACTCAACTCACGGAACATGAGTTTATCGTATTGCATGAAATAAAGGTGACAATAATAAATTGCATGAAATCATAAGCATGAAATATTAGCATAGGGGTGACATATGAGATGCAACTACCGCTCAATCAAGCAACAAATAAAACGTTGAGGACTTGGAACAGATGGTTGGGGGCTGATGGCTTGCCTTCAGGGATAGGTTCAACTTCCACTTCGATAGGGGGGTTGGAATCTATTAAAGAAATTCAAAACTAGGGTTAAAACCTTCCACAAGGCATTCAAAGGTTCAGTAGGCAAAGGATATTCAAATAAATTGAAACCAGTGACATTGGACAGAGAATTTCAAAACAAAGCCAATGCAAAAAGATTCATATTTTTCTGATTATTTTTGAGAAAGATATGACCCTCCAAAGTTAACCCTAGAATCTGCCCTTTTCCAAAAACAGAAAAAAATAAGAGAAAACGTTTCGGATAAGTTTAAAAATCTGACTGCCGGGTCCCACTGGTCAGCGTGTTACTTACCGAACCGGTACGCGCGAAGGGAAAAGAAAAAGAAAAACAGGGGGGGCGGGGTGGAGGCGGGCCGGCACGGTGGACTCACCGGCGAGGTCTCCCGGCGGCTGCGGTGGCAGGGAGGGAGGGGAGAGGCTGCGGGGAGGCTTGGGGTGGTGCGGTTTCGGCCGTCGGCGTGCTCACGGGAGGCGGGGAGGCTTGGAGCAGCGGCGGCGTCGTCGACCGCGGCGGCCGAGCGGCGGTCGAAGACGAACACGACAGTACCGGCCACCAATCACCCCGGGGAGAGTGTCGTTGGGTTCATGGTGCTCTGGGGGACTGGTTGGCGGTCTTAATTGGACAGGGGTGGTCGTACGGCGGGGAATTTGGCCGGAGCTCGTGCGGCCAGGGCAAGCTCGTCGGCGGTGATGGAGGGCTCCTCGGGAAGCAATAGGCGAGGGGGAGGCTACTAGGAGGCGAGGGGGAGTGGTGCGAGGCTTGGTGGCTGCTCCTGGGGTCCTTTTATAGCCCTCCGAGGTGGGGGTCCGGACGGGGCTCGTGGCGAGGTGGCGGGACAAGGAGGGGGCCGGGGCAGGGTAGACGACGGACGGCACGTCGTCGGTGTAGCCGCGGGCAGGGCTGGACGACGGGGAATCCGCGAGTGCGGATAGGGACGGGTGGCGTGGCACTGGCGCGGGAGGGCGAGGGGTCCGGCCACTGGGGCGGGTCGACGGACATCTCGGCGACGGTGTAGCGGGCGGCGCGCCGTCGGTGTAGCTGCAGGGGAAAGCTGGACGACGGGATTCGCGGGGAGAGGATAAGATCGACGGCACGGGCGTGCAGTGCCGGCACTGGAGAGAAGGGTCCCGCGGCGGCACTGTGGGTGCGGCGCGTCGTGATGCTGGCGGCGGCGAGCTGGAGAGGGCGAGGTGGCGGGGCGCGGCTTCTGGAGGGTAGAGGGAGTGGAGGGGCAGCAGAGGGGCACGAGTGGAGCAGAGGGGGAGGCCACCGGCGGCGACCACAAAGTGGCGGCGCCGTCGGGCAGAGGCAGGCCAGCGGTGGCCACGCCACTGACCATGCCGTCATCGGCATGACGATGCCCTTGGCACCACAGGGCTTAAAACTGAAATCTAATCGCGTCACTTCATGCAGAATTTCAAAACCTACAATTTCCTAGTAATGTGTTTTTGCTGGTTTGAAACTTGGGTTAAGCAACAATTTCATCGAACACCTCTGGTCAAAAATGAAAAACAGGTTGTGGGGCTTTAAATCAAAATATATTTGTCTAGGAAAAATCACAGAGGTAGATATTGGTTAGGAGCATCTACCCTAGGGTTTTTAGAATTTTTGGAAAATGTTTAGTAGGGTTTCCAAAAAAGACAAGGTTTAGGCCAGAAAGTAAAACAGGGAAAAACTCAAATATTTTCTTTACAAGGTATGGAATATTTTTCCATATTTGGGTTTCATACTGGTTAGGGGTCCTTCATGAATTTTTGTAGAATTTTTGAAGGTGGTTTTGACATACATCCTTTGGAAAGCTAGGGTTTTGGGGATTTTGGCAGAAAATAAATCAGGGAAAATGTCAACCCTTTTCTTAACAAGTCACCCAATATTTTTGCATAAAAAGGTTCTACTCTAGCTGGGGATCACTCTGGAATTTTTGGGGAATTTTTGAAGTCACCTTTGGCACACTTCCTTTGGAAGGCTAGGGTTTAGGCCCTTTTGCAACTAAAGAAAAGGTAATATTTGGGAACCTTGGGGTTTTTGGGAAGGTAGGAGAAAATAGAGGGGAAAAGATCAGAGGGTCCAAATCCAAATCCAAATTTTGGTTTGTCAAAGAAAATTTTATAGGGCCAAAATTCGGGATGTGACAAACCTTCCCCCCTTAAAATGAATCTCGTCCCCGAGATTCGTGTTGCTCACGGAATAGGTATGGTTATTCTGCTCTCAAGAATCCTCTCATTTCCAGGGGGCTTCCTCTTTGGTGGGTTTATCCTCTATTTAACCTTGTGACTCTGCTGTGGGGGTGGCGTTCTGGCTTTGTCCGAACTTTGAGGGAACATTCCTCACGCGTGAACTCGTGGCTTAGGTCCAAGTCTAGGGAAAACATAAAACGGTGCCTTGCAACGAAACCTTATGACGAGGGAGTGGGGAGCTCCATGGTCAACAAAAATTACTGCAAGTTTAGCGTTGGTGGTTCACATACCCAGCGTCACATCTGAAGCTTCGTCGGTCTCTTCGGCGGACATGTGGTGGACACGAGCGACTTGAGGTGGCCTCATTGTTCCGGCGGGAGGGTTGTTGAGGTTGCCAGTGTTGTTACTGCCATTGTTGTTCTTGGTCAACGGGCAATCAGCTATGTAGTGCCCTTTCTTGCCGCACTTAAAGCAGGAATTTTCCCTCTTGCAGTCATCTACGAGAGGACGCTTGTGGTAGAACTCATTGCGGGGGTATCCTTCCTTCTGGGTGGGGTCCAAGTGGTTGGAGGTGTAGTGTCCCTGTGCGTTGGGTGGCCAGGTACGGGGCTTCTTGTGAGCTTCTTCAGGCTGGTGTTGCGAGACTCAAACTTCCTCTTGTGGGAATCATAGATGGTGCGGTGTTCCTTCTCCGAAATCAGTGCGGTGTTTACCATGGCTTGAAAATCTGGGAACTGTAGGACGCTGAGCTGAGTCTTGATGGCCTGGTGCATTCCGTGGAGGAATCTGTCCTTCTTCTTCTCATCTGTGTTGACATCGTCAGGGGCATAGCGGGCAAGATCGTGAACTGGGTCAGGTACTCGCTTACAGTTGAGTTGCCCTGAGTGAGGGCTAGGAGTTCTTGCTGCTTCATCTTCATAAGGCTTGAGGGTATGTAGGCTTTGCGGAAAATCTCTTGGAATTCTGTCCAGGTGATAGTGGTTCCATTTCCTCTCATATCTTTCTGATTGTCCCACCACACATCGGCTGGTCCTTCAAGATAGTGAGTGACGAAAGGTACCTTGTCTTGCTCATCAACGCGAGCGATCTCTAACTTCTTCTCCATGGTACGGAGCCAATCATCTGCTTCAAGTGGGTTGGTGGCCTGCGAGAACTGGGGTGGCCGAGTGCGCTGAAAGTCTTGCAGCTTGGACCGGGTCGGGCGAGGGGCGTTCGGTGCGTGCATGTAGGTGCCAAATTCTCTCATAATTTGAGTCATGTACAGCTGGTGGCGTTCATCCATCATCAACAATAGCTGGCTTGGAGTTGGTTCCTGTGGAGTTGGCGGCTGTGGGGGCATTGGGTCCATGCCGGCTTGTCGGGCTGAACGGCGGATTGGGGTTCCTTGGCTGCCACTTGCACCTGTGTTGGGCCTCATCCTGGTTGGTTGAAGGTGGGGTTGACGGGTGCCATGAGCTTCCATAAGGGGAGAAAGAAATGCAACATCCAAGAAGATCCAAATAAAAGCAGGAGACAAAACCAAGGCGTTTTTATACAACGGAGAGTTGGGTTACATGACACATGGTACACCATAGTATGCGAGGGACAAGACGTTACTCCTACATTATTCACGCGCGCGTCGGACTACGCGATCATCGACTATGATACATAACTAGGATGCAAGCGCTACTGCTCCTGAGGCTAGCGTCTAGAACTACATCTCGAGGGGAGTAGCAGGTGCGATGATGTCGATGCCGTTGATGCTCCTTCCCAGCGCTATGGGGGTGTACGAGGGGAAGGGTGTGCCGATGTCGACGCGGAGACAACTGGGCCTGAGGTCCCTGAGTGTATCAGTGAAGAAGCGAGGAGGGGCGCTAGAACTACGGGAACGCGGTGGCTCGAGCGGGAGTGGAAGCGAGTTTTGCTCTCAGCTGGTCAAGAGTACGGGAAGGTGAGCTGGGTACGGAGGGATCTGGTGGGAAGGACCAAGTCCTGGTACTCTTGTTGCTTCAACCGCAGCCATGCTGGCATAGAAGGTGTGTCGTGCAGATACTGGTGGTGGTAGGAAGTGTACCGGAGAAGGGCGGTGAGTTTCGAAGAGAGATCCCTCGGGTTGGGAAAGAGGACATCTCCGTTGCCCCAATCCAACCTTGGGAGGTGTGCATAGCGAGGGCACCTCCTCAGGATAGGGTCGTGGGTGCGGAGAAGAACGCTGGCATCTTGCAGCGGCTTCTTGGATGGCTCGGGCTCCTGGGGGTGGACGCCGGAGGAGAGGGCGTACATGTGTCCTTGGCCCACGGGCGAGGCGCCCAAGTAGACGGTGGCGATAAACTCCGAGTGGGTCCCATCACGACGGGAGCATAGCACGCGGTAGGTCGGAGGAGGAGAGGTTGGGTAGAGGTGTGCCCAAATCTCGCGGAGGAATTGTGGCATGCCGGGAACGTTCCAGGCGGGGGTTTCTACGGGTAGCTCAAACTTCATCTGTACCAAAGTAGAAGCCAAAAATGTGAGTTGCAAGGTTAGATAAACACAAACAGATAGAGAAACAATTAAAAGCAAGCAAAGCAACGTTCGCTATCTAAGGCCCCGTTTAGAACTAGGGTATCCTATAGGCAGTTAGGCTCTGATACCAAGCTCTGTGGCACCCCGATCCGGAGATCGAGTTACCCCATATATCAGTCCCAGGAGCACTGAATATATGACAACTTGATAACAGAACATAACCACTTTATTAAGGGTCGGGAACCGACGATGGATTACAAGGGTCTCATTACAAGGCTGCGCCCTAGCGCACACAACAGTTTGTACATTATTTATCGAACATGACTTCATCAGAGGGCGTCAGCGGATTGGCGGAAGCGTGCGACGAAGAGGGCCTAACTCCACAGGGCTCTGCCTGGATACCGGATCTAGTTCTCGTACAAGGGGTACTCGGCGACGGGGGTAGGAGGATCTGGCCACACATGAAAAGCCAGGTGAGTACATGGAATGTACTCGCAAGACATCAATCCACAATCAACCGTAACCAACGGTCCTATATGGCATGGCATGGGTGCAGGTGCGAGTCCAAGCTTAACGGTTGGACTTAACTTACCTACTTACCTGTGACGAAAACCGTGGATTATGAGAACGAGTCTCATTCCCACACAACAATATTCTCAACACTTAGGTTCTCAAGCGTGACCAACTCTGGTCCACCTCGAGCTCAGCTTTGACCAACTATGGTCCACTTTTCAGCTCATTCAACTTTGGCCAACTCTGACCGCTTGGTGGATTTATTTCTCCGTGTTCGACTGGACTGACTCTAGTGTGACTGGACCCAACACCGTTCCTGAGGTAGGAACAATACTAGATTCTAGATTTGACACTCTCGAGAGGTTGCAACTTTTATCCACACGTTGGGGTCTAAGCTTGTACAGCCGGTACCTGCCGCACAAACCTATTCCCCCGTAGCCGTCCGCTCTACCAAGACACTCCTTGTATAGCTACCGACTTACCACTCGGGCTAAGTCTTATGACGAAGTGAATCCGGCACGTCCCCAACTCATGAGCAACGCCTAGCTCCGGAACCTTCACAAGACTAGCCCCGACCACAACTATGCAGTAACCGACTAGACTTGCCAAGTGGGTAGCATCAAAAGAGGCTCGGTAGGCTACTAAGCTACGGTCTGCCCATTTCAACGACGCATGGTTGTGCGGGTGTGTTTGGCGAGTGGCACTATTTGACTCAATCTAGTCGACGGAGGTGGTTATCTTTTTAGTCAATTTTATTCTCGGCCAAGACAGCACAAACGTTAGTCCACAAGATATACATGAGCATCAAATAATCACATAGTAGTTCAGCAAGGTAAAATAAGGTCAACCGGGCGATGGCGGAGTTTCCTCCGACCAGTGACAGCCACAGGTTGGGTAAAGATAAAATAACAAAATCAACCGGGCGAGGACGGAGATGTCTCCGGCCAGTAGCAGCCACGGGTTGAGTAAATAAATACGCACACCCCACTCTACGGAAAGTAGACGAGATTCAATCCACGTGGGCGGAGCCCGACATGTATTTAGTCGCCGGCCGGAACTCAACCCACACTTGATGGGTTTATCGTATTGCAGGAAAGTAAAGTTACTTGAAATAAAAGTACTGAAAGTAGGCGAGATTCAATCCACGCGGGCGGTGCCCGACATGTATTTAGTCGCCGGCCGGAACTCAACTCACGGAACATGAGTTTATCGTATTGCATGAAATAAAGGTGACAATAATAATTGCATGAAATCATAAGCATGAAATATAGCATAGGGGTGACATATGAGATGCAACTACCGCTCAATCAAGCAACAAATAAAACATGAGGACTTGGAACAGATGGTTGGGGGCTGATGGCTTGCCTTCAGGGATAGGTTCAACTTCCACTTCGATAGGGGGGTTGGAATCTATTAAAGAAATTCAAAATAGGGTTAAAACCTTCCACAAGGCATTCAAGGGTTCAGTAGGCAAAGGATATTCAAATAAATTGAAACCAGTGACATTGGACAGAGAATTTCAAAACAAAGCCAATGCAAAAAGATTCATATTTTTCGATTTTTTTGAGAAAGATGACCCTCCAAAGTTAACCCTAGAATCTGCCCTTTTCCAAAAACAGAAAAATAAAGAAAACGTTTCGGATAAAGTTTAAAAATCTGACTGCCGGGTCCCACTGGTCAGCGTGTTACTTACCGAACCGGTACGCGCGAAGGAAAAGAAAAAGAAAAACAGGGGGGGCGGGGTGGAGGCGGGCCGGCACGGTGGACTCACCGGCGAGGTCTCCCGGCGGCTGCGGTGGCAGGGAGGGAGGGGAGAGGCTGCGGGGAGGCTTGGGGTGGTGCGGTTTCGCCGTCGGCGTGCTCACGGGAGGCGGGAGGCTTGGAGCAGCGGCGGCGTCGTCGACCGCGGCGGCCGAGCGGCGGTCGAAGNGGAGCGGGGAGGCTTGGGGAGGTGAGGTGCCTGCCGTCGGCGTGCTCACGGGCGGCAGGGAGGCTTGGAGCAGGGGCGGCGTCGGTGACCACGGTGGCCGTGCGGTGGTCGAGGACGCAGACGACGACTCCGGCCACCAATCACTCCGGCGAGGGCGTCATCAGCTTCTTGGGGTCTTGGATTGGAGGAGGGGGTGGCGAATTGGAGGCGGGGTGGCTCTGGAGAGGGGAATTCGACCGGGGGCCGAGAGGCGGGAGCGGGCTCGTCGCCGGCTCTCTGGTGCTCCCCAGGAGCTGATACTGGGGGAGGGGAGCTCTAAGAGGATGAGGAAGGTGGGGTGGTGTTGAGTTGCTGCCGGGGGGGCTCTTTTATAGCTTCCCAAGGTGGGGGTCCGGACGGATGCTCGTGGCGCGGTGGCGGGGCGAGGAGGCCGTGGCAGAGGGAGACGACGGGCTTTGCATCGTCGGTGTAGCTTCCGGGCACCGCTGTCGACGGAGAATCCGCGGCAGTGGATAAGCACGGGCGGGGCTAGGCACTGGTGCGGGGTGGGGGTCCGTGAGGCTGTGGCGGGGCGGCGACACGGGGAGGGCGGCGCAGAGGGAAGCGACGGACGGCGCGTTGAGGGTGTAGCTGCAGTGCGGTGCAGTGCGGGTGGAGCTGTTCCTGGACGACGGGATTCGCGGGGCGGGCGTCCAGTGCGGCCCTGTGAGGTGAGGGTCCCGCGGCGGCGCTGTTCTGAGCGGCGCGTCGTCTAGCGGACCGCGGCGTGCGGGGCGAGGGAGGGGCGACGTGTGCGTGCTGGAGTCGATGGAGGAGGTGGGGAAGGCAGGGGAACACGAGAGGGGGCGAGGGGGAGGTCACCGGCGGCGACCATAAAGGGGCGGCGCCGTCGGGTGCGGGCATGCCCATGTCATGGCCATGCCGACATCGGCATGGAGATGTTTTCGTCAGGTCACTGCTCTAAATGCAAAACCTTTCGCGTCACTAGGTGCCAAATTCAAAGTACTACAACTTTGCAGAACAAATTTTGTCCAAATTCGAAACTTTGGTTAAGCAAAAATTTCAACAAACACCTCTGGTCAAAAAGGGAAAAGGGGTTTTGGGCATTTAAAATAAAGGATATTTGCCCAGGAAAAATCACAGAGGTTGATATAGGTCCAGAGCATCTACCCAGGGGTTTTTGGAATTTTTGGAAAAAGTTTAGTAGGGTTTCCAAAAATAACAAGGTTTAGGCCAGAAAGTAAAACAGGGAAAAACTCAAATATTTTCTTGACAAGGTATCAAATATTTTTGTATATTTGGGTTATACACTGGTTAGGGATCCTTCCTGAATTTTTGGAGAATTTTTGAAGATGGTCTTGACATACATCCTTTGGAAAGCTAGGGTTTTGGGGATTTTTGGCAGAAAATAAATCAGGGAAAATGTCAACCCTTTTCTTAACAAGTCACCCAATATTTTTGCATAAATGGGTTCTAAGCTAGATGGGGATCACTCTGGAATTTTTGGGGAATTTCTGAGGTCACCCTTGGTATAGCTCCTTTGGAAGGCCAGGGTTTAGGCCCCTTTTTGTATTAAGGAAAAGACAAATATTTTGTGAACCTTGAGGGTTTTGGAAATGTGGAATAAAATAGAGGGCCAAGATCAGATGATCCAAATTCAAATCCAAATTTTGGTTTTGTCAAAGAAAATTTTATAGGGCCAAAATTCGGGATGTGACACATCCCCGACACTAGTCCCCGAGGCTGCGGGGGCCTCGTAGAGTCGCGCGCAGACTTACAAAAATAAATATCCAACACCAAAATCTCCATGAAAGAATTATCTTGCCAGCATGGGCACCAGCATAAGTCCGCCGTCTAGCCATGCCTTCCAAACAAAATGCGTCATCCGGTTGACCGAGCTCACCCGAATCAACAACGAGATGGACCGTTTGTACTGGAAATGAAACGCATGTATGGGCATATTTTTTATGTCGGCTGTCAACAGCCTTTTGCTAAATCGACATAGTACCGGTATGGGCATATTTTATACCGGTTTCTAGCCTTCTTGGGCGTTTACCGAAATCATATGTCGGCAGCAAGTGCTGGACCGACATATAGCCTGCTTGGGCATATTTTATACCGGTTTCTAGCCTTCTTGGGCGTTTACCGAAATCATATGTCGGCAGCAAGTGCTGGACCGACATATAGCCTGCTTGGGCATATTTTATACCGGTTTCTAGCCTTCTTGGGCGTTTACCGAAATCATATGTCGGCAGCAAGTGCTGGACCGACATATAGCCTGCTTGGGCATATTTTATACCGGTTTCTAGCCTTCTTGGGCGTTTACCGAAATCATATGTCGGCAGCAAGTGCTGGACCGACATATAGCCTGCTTGGGCATATTTGAACATTCTGCCTTCATGGGCACTTGTCAGCTGACGAGTTGAGATACTTCTCAACGCGTACCACTCAGTGAGATTAGATATTTTTCGACTCTGCGCATCGAGATAATTGAAGAATCATGATAGTCGATAAGGTTGATAAAGATAACGATTTGTGAGATGCCTGATGATGTGAGATAAATGCCGTGATATTTTGGCCAGCCGAAATAAACGGCGATTCGAGATATTGCAAGATGCCCAGATATTTAAGCGAACCGATATAGACAGCGATTTGAGATATGAGGTGATATTGAGATATAACTGCAAGCCGAAATAAACGGCGATCCGGAGAATACCGATAATGCTATGATAGTTTGGGTAATCAGAAACAACCGATAACACCGCAATCTGGGTGATGAATACTCACTCGGTAAAACCAATATTACCTTTCAATGTTAGTTCAAGCAGATATATAATGAATATTTAACAGGAGTAATACCTTTACTCCACAGATATATCTAAGTCTAGTAGTGCAATTATATATATATGGAAATGCAGACTCGGTTTCAACCGAGTCCCCGAGTCACTTTTCTTTATCTAGGAGATAAAACAAACCAGACGGGCAGTCCAGTCCCCGGGTCAAGGCACCTTGGTCCCGGGGAAACAGCTAGGCAAACCGGAAAAGAGGGGAGAGTCCCCGAGCACTATTTGAGACTATCTAAAAAAGTGATGCAGACATATAAATGATACTTACGAGGCAAAGTTGTTGGAGAAGTCGAGGAAGACGTTGATGCTGCTATAAATATCAATATGTCGGATTCCAGAAGCTTAACTCGGATTTTCCCATCTTAACTCGGATTTCCAAACCTTGACTCAGATTTTCCAAGCCTTGACTCGGATTTCAACCCTTGACTCGGTTTTTCCAAGCCTTGACTCGGATTTCAACCCTTGACTTGGATTTTCCAAGTCTTGACTCGGAATTTCCACCTTTGACTCGGATTTTCCAAGCCTTGACTCGGATTTCAACCCTTGACTCGGATTTTCCAAGTCTTGACTCGGATTTTCCACCTTTGACTCGGATTTTCCAAGCCTTGACTCGGATTTCAACCCTTGACTCGGATTTTCCAAGTCTTGACTCGGATTTTCCACCTTTGACTCGGATTTTCCAAGCCTTGACTCGGATTTCAACCCTTGACTCGGATTTTCCAAGTCTTGACTCGGATTTTCCACCTTTGACTCGGATTTTCCAAGCCTTGACTCGGATTTCAACCCTTGACTCGGATTTTCCAAGTCTTGACTCGGATTTTCCACCTTTGACTCGGATTTTCCAAGCCTTGACTCGGATTTCAACCTTAGTCAACTCGAAAATGAGTTAACACACGGGGACGATGCCGAAGTTGAGTCCCCGAGTCACTTTTCTCATCCGGGACCTGCCGATGATGTCCGTTGGTGGAGGCAGCGCTAGCCTCTGCCCATAGCAGCAAGCTAGAGCGCGGCGGCAGTGTCAACGTAGAGCCGCCAGGCAAGCCAGAGGCACGGCAAGCCGACCGTAGCCTTGTTGACGACGTTGGTGCCAGTGACGAAGAGCTTGATGAAGCGGCCCGGCGAGCGGAAACCCCGCAACGCCATGCGAGGTGCTCGCCGGAGTCGATGAAGCGGGTCCCGTCCGAAATTAGCCCAGCAAGCGCCGCTACCAGCCCCACGGTGGGCGCCAACTATCGTCGTGGCGAACAACAGATGCCTAGTAGTAGGCTTGATTTTGGGGGCCGATGGACGTTAGAGGATTCGGGGAGGGATTATGCACTGAAAAGTACACACAGAGATGCACACACGCGGCTTTACCCAGGTTCGGGGCTCTCGTGAGGAGATAAAACCCCTACTCCTGCTTGTCTGATCTATATCTGGTGAAGCATGTGAGAGCTACAAAGTGCTCCTTGAGCTGGGCATGAGATGCTATGAACTGAAGCAATGGAACTACTGGAGCTAAGAGCTAAGTCAGAAGGGAGCTCCTACATGAGCTGAGAAGAAAAAGAGGCTCTCTGGCCCTTTCGCCGGGCCCCCGTAGCACTCCCCCTGGTGCTCCTTATAAAGGGGAGCCCAGGGGACAAGGTGTGGCCCACAAGACACTATGCCGCACTGCTGTTTGACATGCCTACTGGGGTCTTGTCGCACTGCTGAAGCGTCACGGAACGTACCGCTGCCACGCAGGGCATGGGTAGCCTGCACGCGGTCTTCGTCTTCTTTTCCTTTGATCTTATCTCCTGGGGTAGTTGGCACTGATATTTGCACATGCCAGGGGAGCCGTCCTGATTTGATCAGGTGGCCGAGTTGGATTGTATGATGCCGACCAGGTCCTGCACGCTGGCAAGCAATGGAGCAGCCAGCTGAGCTGGCTCAAGGAGCCCTGGATCAATCCGGCCCCGCAGGTGAGATTCCGGCCAGATCCTCGGTATTTCGGTACGTGCACCTGACTCGGCCTAGGAACGATCCGGCCGAGCGATGCTCCTGTCCTCGGCGCTGGAATGATCCGGTCGCTGGCTCCCCATCCGAAGTGGCGATCCGGCCTGGCTTGATTCGGTCGGAGGAGTCTGGAACGTGGCGCCACGCCTTGGCCCATCCGGGATCTGGAGACCTGATCCGGCCCAGCCGAGATCAGTGGAGGTTGGCTCACCCGGGTAAAGGAACCTCGGCCCACTCCGAGAGAAAGAATCCTGGCCCAACCGGATGAAGACCTCGGCCCAGCCGGGTGAGGGACACCCCGGCCCAGCCGGGTGAGCAGAGGCCGGCAGAGGAGAATTTGGCCCTCCCGGGTCTGGAGGATCCCGGCCCACTCCGAGTTATCTGACTCGGGCGTGGTTGACTCGGTCCAGCCGAGATAGCGTACGCCGGCAGGGGAATCCGGCCCACTCGAGTAAGCCGGATGTTGGCCCATCCGGGTTAAGGAGACCCCGGCCCAGTCTGGCTTAGCCGAATCCTGGCCCAGTTCACCTCTTTGACCTTTTCTTTATCCTCTTCTCCCTTATTTACTCTTTTATCTTTTTTGTTAATACCAACGACTCATGATTTTGGGGTACCGGGGATTACATCCCCGACACCCATAGGCCTGGCGGTGAATCGTTTCCAAGCTCTGCCCGGCAAAGAAAATGAATAAAGGAGTTATATATTAATTACTTGCTATCAGTAAATGAACGGAAAGTTGCCGACATAGTGCCATAATATGATTGAAATTACCTCTGGAGACATTCCTGCATGTCCGCCCATTCCTTAAGGGGTTTATGTAATGAGTCCATGACAAGTACTACTCCTTTGTCAGGCATAATGATTAGCAGAATAAAGTGGAAGCTGCGCACGCATAAGTCATCAATTATACACTTAACATCGAGAAATTAAGCGAAATAGAATGTGTAGTAACACTTACTTGAAGTTGTAAGAAAATAGTATTTCTCTTTTGGTTTCGTTAAACCGTAACACATTTACCAAGTTATTCTCTGTATCGTCATAAAAATCATGGAGGCTTTTTTCATGAACGTAATCTGGGTCAACGAACCCAATGTCATAGATTTGTCCTCTTTTGCATTGGAGAATCTTCATTCTGCATAATTAATATAGTGATGAGTAAGATTATAAATGCAATGAACGAGGTGAGCTAGCTAGAGACTTAATTACAGAAATAATACTTACAGACAATAGGCACTGATGATAGCTTTGTCAAGGGCCTCTTGTTTGTATAACTGAAATAATTCAGAAAATTCAATCATCACCATGCCAGCTCCATGCCCGTAATCCTCGTTCTTATATCCCACGTAGATCCAATTTCCCCCTTTCTTTGAGTTTGTCATGTACCACCTATGCAATCTTCGCATTTTTGTTGGTAGATCATTGACTAACTCAGGTTTCACGAGAGGATGCCCATGCCGATATATGTATTTTGGAACTATGTCTTCGTGGAATTGTATTTGGGTGTCTAAGTACTGAGCAATAGACATGCCCCGAGCAGAGGCTGCTTCTCCGTACATTGCAACAAACTCAGGATCGATGCCGACCGCACCTCTGCTCGACCCAACCTCGGTATTGGAAGACACTTTGAGCGGGGGGCACGATTGTTTTTTCTGTTCTCCGAGCTGGGGAACTGATTTCCGGCTTGCACTACTACTCTTCGACCGCTGTTTATTTGCCCAAACGGACTTGAGAATAGAGCGTTCATAGTCTGGCGTCAGCTTTGGCGGGGGTTGGGCCATATTTTTCAGCATTTTCACGACATCGGCATGTTCTTGTGGGTGGAGGGGAACTCTGGCTCTTTCGGCTTCTTGAAATTAGCAAACCATGCGTCGCATTCAGCCTTTACGTACACCGCATTTTCCTCCGTTGTACGGTCGTAAGGTCTCTTGGCAAGATTCTTGTGAGGTACTTTTGGGAAGGGTGACCCCTTACGTTTCGGTGATCGGTTTTTATCGAACCCCAGAGTACCCACACGCGGCGCCGGAGAAGACTTACGCGGCGGTGGAAACGGCTGTGCTGGAGACTGAGGTGGCGGAGACGGCTGTGCTGGAGACTGGTGAGGCGGCGGAGACGGTGCCTGAGGCGGCAGTGGTGAAGAGGACTGTTGCGCTGGAGAGTAGTGAGGCAGCTGCGGTGGAGAGGACTGTTGCGTTGGAGACTGGTGAGGAGTCGATGGCCTTGGCGGCCAGTTTGGAAGCACGATGAATTCCTTTGGCCATAGAATGGTCCCTTTCCTGGCTTGTCCAAGTTCAACCACCTCCCCATGTTCAACCACCTCCCCATCTTCACCTACAGGCTGTTCCAGCTTCAGCTCCTCAAATCCTTTACTAACTTCATCCACCCCGACAATAGCGTAGCCATGAGGAACCGGGGAGCAATGGAAAGTTGGTGTAGGCCCAATTGGTACGGCATAGCCGACCGCCACCTTCATCGTTAAGTTGAGCACTTTCACATGTAGCTCACAAGGTGTGCTCTCCGTGATATCATCCACTGGGTAGGGACGAAGAGGATCCGTCGTCAGTGCATCATCAGCCGGGACCATGCTCGAAGCCACGCTTCTTTTCCGATATGATGGGTCGGTAGCATCGACTGCAGCTTCTACAACATGCTGCTGAGATAGGCCGGCAGTGCCTTGCTGGCTAAGTCGGTCAATTTGATCCTGCTGCCGCTTCATTGTTTCTTCTATATGACGCAGCCGGTCTGCAGCAGCGCTTGCTTCCCTTGCCTCCCTTTCCTTTCTCCTCATATGACTTTTATTGGGAAATATTTTCCTTTCCGCGGAAAACCCATGTGCCCACGGCTTGGAGCCTGAGGTGCCTCGTGTTCGTCCTTCGTGTTCGGGATTCCCAAGGGCGCGTGCAAGCTCGTCATTATCTCTTTCGGGACGGAACCGTCCCTCTTCAACATCCTTGTGTGCTTTCCTAATGTCTTCGATGGGTAGTAGGGGATTATCCTTGTGTCTTCTGGTATGTATGCACTTTCCTTCTGCGTCCAATGTGCCCCCATGCCCGTAAAACCAATTTCTTGACCGTTCGATCTATCCTTCTTTTATAGGCTGTGGAACGATCCCTTTAGCCAGCAGGTTGGCCTCAAGTTTATCCCACTTAGGCATGGAACAGGCGTAGCCACCAGCCCCCATAGTATGGTGGTACTTCTTTTTAGCAGCATTTGCCTTATTTATTGCAGGCTTTGAATGAGCTTCCTCCGATTTCTTGTACACCACAAAATCTTCCCAGTAGTCTCTTATCTTCTCATACCCGTGATCGAAATCCGGAGTTTTATCTTTCAAGATGAAGTCGGTGTACAATCTTTTCTTAAATTTGTTGAATAGCTCGGCCATCTTCTTAAGATTCCATGCCTTGATTAACCATGACCTTTTCAAAAAGGCGTCTTTTGCCTTCAGGGCCGAGCCAGCTAACTTCACGATCCCTTGGCTTATTCCATTCTTGGATGGTGATCGGGACGTAGTCCCTAACAACAACACCGCATTGCTTCACAAATTTTTGGCTAACATCAATTGGAGCAATGGGTTCGCCGTCTGCAGCGACTTCTTCGATCCTGTACCGGAGATGGTCCTCCAACTTTTTGGTTGGGCCTCGTTTCCTCACGGAGGATTTGCTCGATCCGGATGGCTAAAAGAAGAAATACCATTAGTATGTGTATATAGACAACGGAGGCTAAACTAATTAATATAAATATATATGCACCTCGTCGGAGTTTGTAATAATCAATGTTGCACCGGAGCCGCCGGCTTCTACCTTGTCGGCTTCTCCCTCATCGGAGACACCGAGTTCGGCCTCTTTCCAGACGTTGGAGACGTCGTCTCCTCGGTTGAGAGACTCATCCCCCTCACCGGAGTCATTCAGAAAGTGACTTGCGTCATTCTTGCCGCGGATCATATCCTCGAGGATATTTTCCTCATTTTCGTCTGTGCCGTGTGGTTCCATAGTTTCTGCAAAATACGAAAGTTATTTTCGGAGCCGTCTCTGCCGTGTTGTTCAAAAAACTTGTAGGGATAGAATGGTACGAGAAGGAAAGGCGCGCGTTGCTGCGCCCGTTGTTTCTAAGCGTCGTCATGGTGATATATATGACAAATAATTCAGCATTTCATCTTGTCTAAAACGGAACAAATTTGAATTGTAGTAATAATATGACACATTTTGATATCATTGTACTTCACATGAACATCACTTGAGCAAAATTGTACACAGCTCCAATTACACGGTGCACCGATTTAAAACATCAAAGTATACAATTCTATCAATTCATACAAATAATTCTATGAATTCCATCAATTCATACAAAACTGTATCAAATCCAATTCTACCATAAATAAATAAATAAATAACTGTACCAAATCCAATTCTATCATACAAATAAATATAAAGCCTAAAATTATTGGATTTTGGATAAATATTTATTTATACAAATATGAAGCCTAAAATCATAAATAAATAAATATGAAGCCTAAGCATAGGGAACGTGGTTTTACATCTGAAGCCTCATATGTCAAAGCCATTAGTCAGCAAAAAGAGTGCCTACAAAAACGAAATAGAAATAAATGCATTGTTCTTGCATTTACCCTTAGTTCTGTAGACAGTCTTCTTGCAAGCATAATGGACTATTCTAATCATCGGCTTGCATTAAGAATAGCCAAGAAGACAACATTATTTCTTTCGGCTCATAAAAAACAGCAAAATCAGCTAACACTAAATTTTTATACGACGATCATTCCAAATTGACTTAGCAAATTTTTCTAATAACATTTCTAATAAATTTCTAACACTAAATTTCCTAACACTAAATTTCTAACACTAAATTTCTAACACTAAATTACCTACACTACAAAAACAACACAAAAATGTACCTAAACTACACACCTAATTTATACTCTACCACCTTAGCAAAATTTCTACTAACACTTGGTCGACTAAGCAAAATCAACTAAGCAAAATCTACTAAGCAAAATCAACTAAGCAAAATTTCAACTAAGCAAAATATACACACCTAATTTCTACTCTACACACCACCTTAGAAAAATTTCTACTAACACCTAAGCAAAATCTATAAAATTTGCACTAAAATTACACCTAATTTGCACTAAAATTACACCTAATTTGCTAACACTAAAATGCCTAACACTAAATTACACTAAAAAACAAAACAAAAAACAAATAAACCCAAAAAAAACTACCTCTTGCGGACGGCGGATCGGCCGGAGGCGCGGCCTTGCGGCGGCGAGGCGGAGGAGTACGGGCGACGCAGCGGGGCAGCGGGCGCGGCGGCGGAGAGGAGGCGGCGAGGCGGAGGAGTAGGGCGCGTGGAGGCCAGCGGCGAGGCGGAGGAGGCGCGGCCGGAGGAGCGGGCGGCGGAGGGCGGCGCGTACGGCGGACGGCGGCGCAGGAAATTTCGGCAGCCTGACGGTGCTCGATCGGGTTTTCCGTGCTCCGGTCCTTAGAGAAATGAGAGGAGTTGGGGGAGAAGAAGAGGCCGGCCAGATTTAAATGGTAAAGACCTTTAGGTCCGGTTGGTGCCACCAACCAGGACCAAAGGGTCTTTAGGTCCGGTTGGTAGCACCAACCGGGACCAAAGGCCTACCCTTTCGTCCCGGTTGGTGGTACCAACCGGACCTAAAGGTCATTTTCGGCGGCACCGAAAAGGCGCGCGCCAAATACCCTTTGGTCCCGGTTCGTGGCATGATCCGGGACCAATGCGCTGAAAATTTTAAAATTTTAAGTTTTTAATGTTGTTCCCTCCTTTTTTTTCTTATTAAGGTGTTTGAATATGATTTTCATATGGTTTTGAATTTGAAAAGACTTTCAACATGAAAAGTGTTTAAATTTGAATAAATAATTTTTGGAATTTGAACTTAATTAAGTCATTAATTAAATTTAGAAATTCAATATCTTTTCATCTGTTTATCAGAAATGCAATTAAAATATCAAATTGTTGATAAAATGTAATCTATCTATTTACGGAAAATTCATTTTTTTAGATTATAGGGGAATTCATTTAATTACAAAATTTGGAATTTGAACTCCATTAAGTCATTAATTAAACTTATAAATTCAATATCTTTTCATCTGTTTATCAGAAAAATGCAATTAAAATATCAAATTGTTGATAAAAATGTAATCTATCTATTTATGGAAAATTCATTTTTTTAGATTATAGGGTAATTCATTTAATTACAAAATTTGGAATTTGAACTCCATTAAGTCATTAATTAAATTTATAAATTCAATATCTTTTCATCTGTTTATTAGAAAAATGTAATTAAAATATCAAATTGTTGATAAAAATGTAATCTATCTATTTATGGAAAATTCATTTTTTTAGATTATAGGGGAATTCATTTAATTACAAAATTTTGAAAGCTCCTCCGCCTGACGTTAGGTTAGTACGGTGGAAGCCATGTAAGAGTGATGAGGTTGCAGATATGAGTTTAGATGTGATATATATAGTGAGAAATTGCGGGAAGACGAAGGCGGGAAGCGGTGGAAGAAGCACACGGATCGTGTGTTTTCTTCGAGCGCTTGTGAGCCGTTGGATCAGAGTTGTGTTTCTTTCGAGTGCTTGTGAGCTGTTGGATCGTGTGCACACGGATCGTGTGTTTCTTTCAAGCGCTTGTGAGCTGTTGGATCAGGGCCTTTAGTACCGGTTCGTGTTACCAACCGGGACTAAAGAAGCACACGGATCGTGTGTTTCCTTCGAGCGCTTTTGAGCCGTTGGATCAGAGTTGTGTTTCTTTCGAGTGCTTGTGAGCTGTTGGATCGTGTGCACACGGATCGTGTGTTTCTTTCAAGCGCTTGTGAGCTGTTGGATCAGGGCCTTTAGTACCGGTTCGTGTTACCAAACGGGACTAAAGAAGCACACGGATCGTGTGTTTCTTTCAAGCGCTTGTGAGCCGTTGGATCAGCGGTGTGTTTCTTTTGAGGGCTTGTGCGTTGTTCGATCTGCACTCCCACCTCGTCCATAGGTACACCTTCTAATCGCCTATAAATAGCGACATCCCTGCAGCGAACGGCACACAACGAGCGTCTACCTTTGACACCGAACCCAATGGTTGGATTTAGCCTACCTGCTGGCATGTTCCCTGGCATTATTGTGTTTGTCCTTGTTCGTCGGCCAGCCATTGGAGCCACCTCCTGTAGGTCGGTGAATAAGGACAACACAACGACGATGTTGGAAACACAAGCCCTCAGGTAGGTTGAATCCAACCACTGGATTAGGGTGACACAATGATGAATTGCCGAGGAGGTGGGAGTGGTGGTGGTAGAAGTGGTATCCATGCCCCTCTGTCGGATCCAAGCAGCTGCAAGGCTCTCTGATGATCTACAACATTCCCAACACTTTTTGGGACGGTCGTTAGATCATCAGAGAAGTCTTGCGGCTGCTTGGATCGAAGGTCGATTTGCTGCTCACGACGACGCGAGACGGATGCGCAAGCTTCCGGATGGGCAAAACCAGTGTTGGATCAGCCACATGACCCTATATGCAAATCATTCGGATTCCCATCATACAACCCAACGGTGCATTTGATATGTAGGCACTCACGAACCACCGTTGGGCTGTATGACGGGGAAACCGTGTGCATTTGATAAAAGGTTTAATACATTAATTATTACACATCACCAACAACATCCCTATCTAGTGTTCACTTGTTTCTTCGTGTGTGTCCCTTTCTTCTGATTGCGCCATAGCCATGGACAATCTTTTAAAAGCAAGTAGTAACCTAAACTACGATCACAGGCAGGAGAACTGCAATGGCGATCACAGACTCTGAAACTAACTTCGACTGGTTCCTGAGCCGCGGGGTGCTGAGCCGCCGGCACTGCGCATCCAAAGAGAAGGAACCCTCACAGGGTCATAGCTCACGTGAGAAGGAACCCTCTGAAGAAACGAACACCTACTATCATACTGCCTATCCAATAGATACATGTAGCGACGGACGTGCTCATCCTCCTCCCTGATACGGCGACGTACCTCCTCCTCGGGGGCCGGCTCCCTCTGCACCGAGCGTGGCCCACGCGACGGCCACCACAGAAGATCCGGGTCGACGACGTCACCCGGATTCCTCACCAAGCTGCGTGTCCCGGAAGGTAGCACCTCCCAGTGCCAGCCCGGTGGAGCCCAGTCCCGCACATCGCCCCTCTGGTCCAACATGGACATCGTCCCCGAGAACACCTTAGTCAAAAACGTCTAGATGAGGTTACAATGGAAGAGTGATGAGGTTGCAGATGTGAGTTTAGATGTGATATGGCAATGGCGGCCAAGCCTACATATATATAGTGAGAAATTGCGTGAAGACGAAGGCGGGAAGCGGTGGAAGAAGCACACGGATCGTGTGTTTCCTTCGAGCGCTTGTGAGCTGTTGGATCAGAGTTGTGTTTCTTTCGAGCGCTTGTGAGCTGTTGGATCAGAGTTGTGTTTCTTTCGAGTGCTTGTGAGCCGTTGGATCAGAGTTGTGTTTCTTTCGAGTGCTTGTGAGCTATTGGATCGTGTGCACACGGATCGTGTGTTTCCTGCGAGCGGTTGTGAGCCGTTGGATCAGAGTGTGTTTCTTTCGAGCCCTTGTGAGCTGTTGGATCTCAAGCAGAAGATAAGGCACACATATCAACGCTCCTTTTTTCCCGGTTCCAGCTACCAACCGGGACTAAAGATGAAGATTTCTCCTGATCTTTTAGCTATAAATACCAACCGGGACTAAAGACCGAATACAAATTACATAAAAGGTTTAATGCATTTTGGAACACTCGATCATACATATATTAATTGTGTAATGCTCCCAAAAAGCTCTGCTCCCAAAAAGGATTCATACCGTCTGTACTTAGACCAAACCATAAGTTCTTGCGTCACCTGCAAAGTCTGAGAACTCTCTCTCGATTTTTCTCCACTACGACCCATCGGCGGGGTGTCTCAACTTTCCGTCTTTCTTATGCTCTTCTTTGTGCCATCGTAACAACCTGGCATGCTCTTTGTTTCTGAACAGACGTTTCAACTATGGTATTATAGGAGCATACCACATAACCTTAGCAGGAATCCTCTTCCTGGGGGCTCGTCATTGCCCTCAACATCACCAGGGTCATCTTGTCTGATCTTGTACTGCAGTGCAGTGCATACCGGACATGCATCCAAATTCTCGTACTCCTCACCGCGGTAAAGGATGCAGTCATTGATGCATGCATGTATCTTCTACACACCTAATCCTAGAGGGCAGATAGCCTTCTTTGCTTCGTACGTAGTCTCGGGCAATTCGTTATCCTTTGGAATCTTCGGCTTCATTATTTTCAATAACTTCTCAAATCCCTTGTCAGATAAACCAATATCTGCCTTCCATTTCAGCAATTCCAATGTGGTACCGAGCTTTGTGCTGCCATCTTCGCAATTTGGGTACAGCAACTTTTTGTGATCCTCTAGCATGGCCTCCAACTTCAGCTTCTCCTTTTCTGTATCGCATTCTCGTTTTGCATCAGAAATGACCCGACCAAGACCATCATCGGGCTCATCTAATGCCCGTTGTTCTTCACCTCCTTCTTCTTCATTGTCTTCCATCGCAGTATCACCGTATTCTTCAGGGAACATAGGATAGTTCTCATCATCAATTTCTTTTTCATTGTATTCCATCATAACCCCTCTTTCTCCGTGCTTGGTCCAAAAATTATAGCTGGGCATGAAACCTCTCCGAAGCAGGTGGCCTTGAAGGGTTCTCGAGGAAGAGTGCTCCTTAACGTTCCGACAGTCCACACATGGACAAGGCATAAAACCATCATATTTGTTTGCCTCAGCCACATGGATAAATTTATGCTGGCCTGTAATAAAATCAGAACTGCGTCGGTCGCCGTACATCCATCGCTGCCGTTCATCCATCTGCATATCATATAATTAAGTTTATCAAATACAATTAGAATAACATATTGAATACTGAAATGACCACCGTACATCGACACATGCAATATTTCTGTATCAATTATAGATGAAAAGGATAAAGTTGCTAACCTCGGTCGAGGATATCATTTTGTGTGAACTTAAGTGTGGCTCGGGCATTTCATCGAACACATCTTGTGCGTGGCAAAGGAAAAAAAAACTAGCACCCACTTCCCACCAATCCAAGCAAAAAAATAACAGAGGAGAGAAGAAGGGGGGTTACGTATATAGGCAGGGGAGGGGCATTAGTCCCGGTTCGTGCCACGAACCGGGACGAATGTCCCCAACCGAACCGGGACCAATGCTCCATGGGCTCCTGGCAGCTCGAACCGGGACCAATGCCAGGCATTGGTCCCGGTTTGTATGGGAACCGGGCCTAATGCCTTTTTCTGGCTTTCCCAAAGCCTCTTTTTCTACTAGTGTTATCATGTCTCGGTGATAGACACGAGTACAGGTTATCCAAGACAATCGTTGAATGAACAACACAAATACAATCTCTGAATACGTTTTCAATATAACACAGTAGAAAACACGATTTGTGAACCTAGACTAAAAGGAGGATACAAGCTTACTCATACTAATTTCCCAGTTATAATTGCTGCTGGATCATTTCCAGCCAAAGTTTTTCGTGGGACATCAATTCTATCCAAACTTGGAATCCAACCTTGTAAGATTTACAGAGGAGCATTGTCATGCAGGCTCCATAGTCTAGCTAGCTGGCTCCCAAACTTAGCATCCGAAGCTAAGAAGAGTGACCGGAATGCATTTAGAACTTTGGATGCACACTATTGGGAAGAAATCGTAGTACACAAAATCAAATATTTATAGTATTCTCTCTTAGAAAGCTTGCAATGCAGCTGAATTTATAAAAGCTGCAGCACGAACTTCATAAAATTGTCTCCAAGGAGGTAAGGCAAATCTGGTTGATGAGGATTTTTTTTGAACAAAGGTTGGACCCCAAAGGGTCCAGAGAGCTGCATTAATTGGTGGGCTTACATCTTACAAGGAGGACCTTAGAAGAAAATAAAATTACAAATGAGCCCCCAACTTCTACAAAAAGGACCCTAACTAAAACTTTGAAAACACAATCATGCCCCTCTCCGCCATAACTAAAACTTTGAAAACACAATCAGGTCCCTCTCCGCCGACGAAGACGAAGCACTCGACATCACGGCCACCTGCGCCGCTGCCGGGGACGAAACCACTTAGCGATGGGCCGGTGTTGAGCATCAGGACGGAGTCGCTGAAGGGCCTCCACATGGGCACGCAGGCTAGGAGGTTAAAGATGCTGCAGAGCGTACGGCACCACGGCATGGAGCGGTCTCTTCGACCAAGAATAACCAAGGCAAAGCTTTGCCCCAGTTGACGAACTCCGCGAAAATTAGCAGCTCCAGGCCATGCCGTAAGATGCAGAACACCTCTCCACCATTCCCCCTCTCCATCTCTGTAGCGGACCTGTACTTTAAAATTTGGCAAGATCCCTGTGTATAGTGCTAGTCCCTGGATCGAATCGCTAGCACACACAGTTTACGATGAATACCATAACATTGTATCAATTTATTACACGAATGATCCAGAATTTACAAATATCCATTACAACTTGCATAGCTCAAGGCTAGCATTTTACAAAGATTAGCACAGCGGAAATAAAATAGCAATGAGTCTCCATCATCTTCATGTGCCACAGGCGAACATGTTGGTTGTAGACTCGAAACCCTTAACGAAACCTCACTCTTCGTCAAGAAAACCTGATAAAACGTATCAACAAGGTGGGTCAGAACCATATAAAATGGAACTGGCAAGTGACACTTTGTGGACTCATAGAGGAAAACTCTAATAACCTATATGCATATTTGGCTTGGTGGAGTTTGAAGGCTATTTTGCAGAAATCCAACTTTTTCCTAACTCTTTATAAAACTTTTCATCTATACGAGACTGGTATGACAACCATTGTCTCAACTACCCTTGTTCACCCATCAAGTTTTTAACTTAGGAAATTGGAATGATGAGATCCTCTGTTGACGTCCTTGTCCAGCTTGCTCAGAAATGTCCGTAACCGGGGACACGGCTAAGTACTTAGTTTGACACTCTGCAGAGGTTGTGCACTTTCACCATAAGACTCCATCAACCCATTCTGACCTTGACCTTCTTGAAGTGAAAAGGAAAGGAGAGGATGGAGACGAGACTTTTCCGAAGTATTTTCCCGACCACTGCCGTCCTGACGCGCTCCACCTACATTCCTCTACCACCACCTGTCAGGCCGGGCCGGTTCCATACTACATACTTAGTCAAGCCAGAGCCCATATGACATATGGCTGCACGGTAAGCTCACTAAACTCGGAGTAACGTTGATCTCTTTGACCCTGGGTGGCCGTCCACAAGTGAGCCATTCTCGGGTGAAAAACACCATAGACATGGTCCTGAGTAGCCACTCAACCATAAACCACCAAGCAATGCCAAAATCCACCCAGGAGGTTCTTTAACTTAGTAGAATTTTTACTTTTAACAAAAACAACATTTTGCATAGCATTTCTATAATTCTACCAAGTTATAATAGGTGCATCTAGACCATCTAGTAAAGGGAGAAACTATTCTAAACAGTTTTTAGCATAGCAATACTAATAAGCCTATCATGCTATTTTCCAAGTATTACTACACATGCATATATCAAAATAATAGGACAAAATATGCAAGTGTGCCACTTGCCTTGGCAGCAGGAGGAGTAGGAGCAACAGTTGATAGAATTCCCGGGTCTCTCCGAAAGGTCTAACAATTAAAAACAAGCCACACATAAACATACAAACACAATAACAATACAATAAAATATGCAATGCAAGAAATGCATTTAAAATCACAAGGAAAATAGTACACTATTTTTTTCTGGTTTATTAAAATATGCATGAAGCCACAAGACAAATTTTAAACATTTTAACTTGTTAAAAGTATTTTTAAAACACCCAAAAGGGCAAACACAAGAATTTATAGTTTTCTGTAATAAAACATTTTATAAATTTTGGAAAACAAAGCTACTAGACAGAGGGCATCTAAACAAGATTTTAGCAATTTGATTCACTCAAAAAGGTTTGTAAAACTCATTTTATAGCCTAAACAAGTTAATAACCATTCTGCAAATAACAAGTTAGTGCACGACTAAAATATATGTTTTTGTTGTACTACTGTATTCTACACATTCATACGAATCCATAGACTACAAAATCACTATAAACGGAGTTGTGGTTCAAAAGATATTGAATTTTAAAGATTGAATCTAAATCTGTTTAAAACAAAAAAAAAGATATGCTTCTCATGCAGCCAAAGGGATTCAAACTTGGGTCTCACAGGAGCAGCCATGGAGCGCAACCACTGGGCTAGAATAGGTTTGCTGATAGAATTGGGATCGGGTGCTATATAAAACAGATGGACGATGTTAACTGAATTTTGGACATAAAAATGCAGACTTTGGTTCTACGACGTCGACCTCGATATGATGATGTACTGCTGGCTGTGCACTGGGGTGTGGGTGTTGTGTTGCTGGTGGGTGTACGTCGTGCATGGGTGGAGAGGCCGGGCTGGAGCTCGACCTCGAGCGCGAGCTCGCTCCCATGGCAGTCAAGGCGGACGGCGTGTGGAAAGAATCAAAGAAGGGGAAGAGCGGTAGGGTTTTATACCGTGGTGACGCTTCGGTGGTCGAGGGGCTCCGAGGAGGCGACGACGTGGTGCGCCTCGGAACGGTGAAGACGATGGTGATGTTGGCGTCGAGCGGAGCTTCCTATATCGGCGATGGGGAAAATCGACTTAGCCTTGATGTAAGACCATGTCCTGGAGGTAGATAACTGTGAGGAGATACCACGGTTTAAAGGAATCGAAGAAATAATCAACGTATATGACGTACCGGTCCGATGAACTCGCCGAGATCTAAACTAAGACGGCGATGGCACGGGATATACAGGGCTCCTTTCGAGAAAATTTGTTCAGGTAAGTGGTGGAGGAAGCTAATAGGCACAAAGTGACACGATCAGGTTTCCTTTATATGATCTGAGAGGGGAGATCGAGATATGGATGCCAACGAATGACATTCGGTTCACCGAGAGGTTTTGCACAATTAAGTCCACGAAGTGGAGAAATAGTTGCCTGAATGGATCCTTCATTGAATTTGCACCAAGTTTTGTGTTGGAGTCGAAGAGAACCGTCGCTCGAATTGATGGGAAGAGGAGGGGAAGAGATGGTGTTCATGCGTACAGTTTCTGTACGTGAATGCCAGGAGGAAGACGAGCACGAGCGCTCGCTCGGTCTGGGCGGGGCCACTGTTGGGCTTTGGCCCAAAGGTAAACGGATGAAGGAAGGAGGGAAAAAAAATACGGGCTGGTCTGGCTTGCTTGGACTGGACGGCCCAGTTGGGTTCAGTTGCTTTTTTTTTTCTTTACTTTTTCTGTCCTAGTTATTTGAACTCACTTTTGAAATTAGTTTTGATTCTAAAGGTTTCAGAAGAATATGAAATATATACTTTTTGGAAAGCTTGTTATAAATTAAACATTTTGGTACTTTTATAATTGAAAACAAAATAATGAAATTCAAAATATTCATATTGACATATTTGGCACCTTTATGCCAATTTCAATATGGTTTTAGAAATTTATTTTAATACCCTTTTATTTCAAATAAAAACTAGAATATCAAAAGTAATCATTTTAATAAATATTTTGCAATATCATTTTAATTTCAAGATAATAATTTGGGAAACCTTTTTACAAAAACATATGGTAATAAGTCCAAAATTAATTTTAAGGTTTATATTTTCCCAAAGTAAATATTTTAACTTCAAACTGTAAAATAAAAACAATTAAGTTGTTTGAAATGTTTGAAAACTCAAAATACTTTTTAATAGGTCATAATACCTTTTATCTTTTGGATTTTCTTATAGTTTAAGATTTTCTTTTAAGCAATTCTCAAAAGTTTTCTTTCTTTGTCAAAAAGTTTTAATTTTTTTTGTGATTTTTAACATTCCAAAATTTTGGGATGTTACATACTACCACCCTTAAAAGGAATCTCGTCCCCGAGATTCGGAGAGGCTAGAAAGAAAGATGGGTTCGATTATCCGGGTTTTGGACAACTGGGTGGGCTACCACCCTTAAAAGAAACTTTTGTAGGCAGTCTTGAATTCTTGACTTCAAACAACAACACACATCGATCGATTCATAAATCTTTGTTGGGTCAACTTTTATCTTCAACTGTTTGAGTTTTCCTTAATCATCTTTATTCCATAGATATAGCATGTACCAGCTCTTCTTAAGCATTTGATGATTTTTTTCATTCTTAAATAATACCTTGGGATCCTTTGAAATCCATATAGTGTAAGCTTCATTTTCAATAGGTGGATGTCCCGTTGCATAACTTTGAATCATAATCTTGAATAGAACTTCCTTCATGGTGAAACTGTAGACCACATAATGGAGTTGTTGAACTACTTCCGATACTGAAGGGTCACCCTTCGGGTCAGTTAGAAGATTCAAGATGAATGGGTATCTTCACAACATCGAAAAACTGTCCTTGTCCCTGACAGACTTCATCTTCATGGTTGACTTTCTTCAATGTAACACTACGCCATCTCTAACGAACTCTCATGGTAGGCAAACACTTCCATTGCACGATCCCTTTTTCTTCACGAGTGGTCAGGTTTATCCTTACCGTATATCGTACGTCTTGGCAGCACTTGCCTTACATAGGGTTATAATATTTATCCTCCTACTGATCGGGCTTGTCAACGTCGTCTCTCTTATAGGTATGTCACTCAGATTTACCATTCCTCATAGCAAAGCGAATGAAATGAGTAGTCGTCATGGTAGCTACTCCACGTCGCACTCAATTCATTACCTTGTACTTGGTTTGGAGAATCTCGCAAGCTAACTCTTGGCCAACCTCACTTGTATGACAGAAAGTTTCCAATCTGCAAGACAACCTAACTAAACTATCGACCCTTCAAAACTATTGGGTTACGTAAACTCGTACACAAAGATAGCTCACAAGCTATAGATTCTTCTTTGATCCTTCTCCTTGGTGTAACAAGCTTTCCATCCTATGCTTGAGTTGGTGGCTCCCTTGTTGCATCTTTCATGGAGGTGGCTATCAGTTGTTGCATTACACGCGGTAGATCACTTCAGTTGACATATTGGTGATGCATCTGGTTGGGTTTAGCATGGATGAGTGGAGATAGAAAGATCTAAGAGAAGTACTCCTACCCATAACCAGCAGATCAAGACAAATAATCTTACAAACAACATCTAGCAAACATCAAGCAACATGGTTCAAACAAAAACAAACAACCTAGTATTGTCATATCATCTAAGCTGATATGATCAATACACTATCACGTTATCGTTGTTCTAACAAAGTAACTAAAGTGGTGGTCTCATCTATGTCTTCCTTGAGTGCTCCAAAGTACTCTTCAACTTTCTTGAGGAAATCATGAGTGTTGTTCTCCAAAATCTTCAATAGCCTTCAATGTATTGCTTCTTGTTGAATCGAACATGTTGTATACAGTACTAGGTTGGTGATTACGGAGTCCCACCTTCTTGAGATTATATTCTTTGTTCTCGTGCAAACGAAGTTGTATCCACCAAGGTCATCTAAAATAAGGGAAGATGCTTTGAGAGGTGAAGAGTATAGGAGAGTACAAAAAAAAATCAGTGAAAATATTTTATTTTTAAGAAAACTGAATGAAATAGATATTCATCCTAAGGTCAAAACCTATTTCTATCCAAACTTAGGGTTTCGAACCTACAGGCAACACAATGCTCTGATACCATCTGTAGCGGACCTGCACTTTAAATTTGGCAAGATCCCTGTGTATGGTGCTAGTCCCTGGATCGAATCGCTAGCACACACAGTTTACGATGAATACCATAACATTGTATCAATGTATTACACGAATGATCCAGAATTTACAAATATCCATTACAACTTGCATAGCTCAAGGCTAGCATTTTACAAAGATTAGCACAGCGGAAATAAAATAGCAATGAGTCTCCATCATCTTCATGTGCCACAGGCGAACATGTTGGTTGTAGACTCGAAACCCTTAACGAAACCTCACTCTTCGTCAAGAAAACCTGATAAAACGTATCAACAAGGTGGGTCAGAACCATATAAAATGGAACTGGCAAGTGACACTTTATGGACTCATAGAGGAAAACTCTAATAACCTATATGCATATTTGGCTTGGTGGAGTTTGAAGGCTATTTTGCAGAAAGCCAACTTTTTCCTAACTCTTTATAAAACTTTTCATCTATACGAGACTGGTATGACAACCATTGTCTCAACTACCCTTGTTCACCCATCAAGTTTTTAACTTAGGAAATTGGAATGATGAGATCCTCCGTTGACGTCCTTGTCCAGCTTGCTCAGAAATGTCCGTAACCGGGGACACGGCTAAGTACTTAGTTTGATACTCTGCAGAGGTTGTGCACTTTCACCATAAGACTCCATCAACCCATTCTGACCTTGACCTTCTTGAAGTGAAAAGGAAAGGAGAGGATGGAGACGAGACTTTTCCGAAGTATTTTCCCGACCACTGCCGTCCTGACGCGCTCCACCTACATTCCTCTACCACCACCTGTCAGGCCGGGCCGGTTCCATACTACATACTTAGTCAAGCCAGAGCCCATATGACATATGGCTGCACGGTAAGCTCACTAAACTCGGAGTAACGTTGATCTCTTTGACCCTGGGTGGCCGTCCACAAGTGAGCCATTCTCGGGTGAAAAACACCATAGACATGGTCCTGAGTAGCCACTCAACCATAAACCACCAAGCAATGCCAAAATCCACCCAGGAGGTTCTTTAACTTAGTAGAATTTTTACTTTTAACAAAAACAACATTTTGCATAGCATTTCTATAATTCTACCAAGTTATAATAGGTGCATCTAGACCATCTAGTAAAGGGAGAAACTATTCTAAACAGTTTTTAGCATAGCAATACTAATAAGCCTATCATGCTATTTTCCAAGTATTACTACACATGCATATATCAAAATAATAGGACAAAATATGCAAGTGTGCCACTTGCCTTGGCAGCAGGAGGAGTAGGAGCAACAGTTGATAGAATTCCCGGGTCTCTCCGAAAGGTCTAACAATTAAAAACAAGCCACACATAAACATACAAACACAATAACAATACAATAAAATATGCAATGCAAGAAATGCATTTAAAATCACAAGGAAAATAGTACACTATTTTTTTCTGGTTTATTAAAATATGCATGAAGCCACAAGACAAATTTTAAACATTTTAACTTGTTAAAAGTATTTTTAAAACACCCAAAAGGGCAAACACAAGAATTTATAGTTTTCTGTAATAAAACATTTTATAAATTTTGGAAAACAAAGCTACTAGACAGAGGGCATCTAAACAAGATTTTAGCAATTTGATTCACTCAAAAAGGTTTGTAAAACTCATTTTATAGCCTAAACAAGTTAATAACCATTCTGCAAATAACAAGTTAGTGCACGACTAAAATACACGTTTTTCTTATACTACTGTATTCTACACATTCATACGAATCCATAGACTACAAAATCACTATAAACGGAGTTGTGGTTCAAAAGATATTGAATTTTAAAGATTGAATCTAAATCTGTTTAAAACAAAAAAAAAGATATGTTTCTCATGCAGCCAAAGGGATTCGAACTTGGGTCTCACAGGAGCAGACATGGAGCGCAACCACTGGGCTAGAATCAGTTTGCTGATAGAAACGGGATCGGGTGCTATATAAAACAGATGGACGATGTTAACTGAATTTTGGACATAAAAATGCAGACTTTGGTTCTACGACGTCAACCTCGATATGATGATGTACTGCTGGCTGTGCACTGGGGTGTGGGTGTTGTGTTGCTGGTGGGTGTACGTCGTGCATGGGTGGAGAGGCCGGGCTGGAGCTCGACCTCGAGCGCGAGCTCGCTCCCATGGCAGTCAAGGCGGACGGCGTGTGGAAAGAATCAAAGAAGGGGAAGAGCGGTAGGGTTTTATACCGTGGTGACGCTTCGGTGGTCGAGGGGCTCCGAGGAGGCGACGACGTGGTGCGCCTCGGAACGGTGAAGACGATGGTGATGTTGGCGTCGAGCGGAGCTTCCTATATCGGCGATGGGGAAAATCGACTTAGCCTTGATGTAAGACCATGTCCTGGAGGTAGATAACTGTGAGGAGATACCACGGTTTAAAGGAATCGAAGAAATAATCAACGTATATGACGTACCGGTCCGATGAACTCGCCGAGATCTAAACTAAGACGGCGATGGCACGGGATATACAGGGCTCCTTTCGAGAAAATTTGTTCAGGTAAGTGGTGGAGGAAGCTAATAGGCACAAAGTGACACGATCAGGTTTCCTTTATATGATCTGAGAGGGGAGATCGAGATATGGATGCCAACGAATGACATTCGGTTCACCGAGAGGTTTTGCACAATTAAGTCCACGAAGTGGAGAAATAGTTGCCTGAATGGATCCTTCATTGAATTTGCACCAAGTTTTGTGTTGGAGTCGAAGAGAACCGTCGCTCGAATTGATGGGAAGAGGAGGGGAAGAGATGGTGTTCATGCGTACAGTTTCTGTACGTGAATGCCAGGAGGAAGACGAGCACGAGCGCTCGCTCGGTCTGGGCGGGGCCACTGTTGGGCTTTGGCCCAAAGGTAAACGGATGAAGGAAGGAGGGAAAAAAAATACGGGCTGGTCTGGCTTGCTTGGACTGGCCGGCCCAGTTGGGTTCAGTTGCTTTTATTTTTTCTTTACTTTTTCTGTCCTAGTTATTTGAACTCACTTTTGAAATTAGTTTTGATTCTAAAGGTTTCAGAAGAATATGAAATATATACTTTTTGGAAAGCTTGTTATAAATTAAACATTTTGGTACTTTTATAATTGAAAACAAAATAATGAAATTCAAAATATTCATATTGACATATTTGGCACCTTTATGCCAATTTCAATATGGTTTTAGAAATTTATTTTAATACCCTTTTATTTCAAATAAAAACTAGAATATCAAAAGTAATCATTTTAATAAATATTTTGCAATATCATTTTAATTTCAAGATAATAATTTGGGAAACCTTTTTACAAAAACATATGGTAATAAGTCCAAAATTAATTTTAAGGTTTATATTTTCCCAAAGTAAATATTTTAACTTCAAACTGTAAAATAAAAACAATTAAGTTGTTTGAAATGTTTGAAAACTCAAAATACTTTTTAATAGGTCATAATACCTTTTATCTTTTGGATTTTCTTATAGTTTAAGATTTTCTTTTAAGCAATTCTCAAAAGTTTTCTTTCTTTGTCAAAAAGTTTTAATTTTTTTTGTGATTTTTAACATTCCAAAATTTTGGGATGTTACAATCTTCTTGATGGCTGAAGAAGAAATGCTGAATCAGATCCTCCACCTTGCAAGCAAAACACCAAGCCCCCAGATCAAGATCTAGAGGACAATCCACGAGCTTATTTGTGCGGGATCTTTGACCATCCTCGACCTCCGGCTTCAGCTCCCACCTCAGGAGCACCACGAACAGGACGAAGACCAACATCTCCTGGCTGCAGCTCGGAAGCGCAGGAGCACCCGAGACACCAGCATAAAGCCAAATTAGCAACTAGCTACTAACCCTAGTTGACCGCACCCCTATCTCGCCCCTGCGCGGGCAAACAGGGGAAACCCTAGACTCGAGCCGCCTCTAGCTCCTCCCTCCTTCTCCCCCCTACCACCGCCGCTGGTGCAGGCCGCCGGGCTTGGCCCGTGCGGTGCCGGTGCTGGTGGTGGCGGCCAGCTCCTCCCCGCGCGCGTGGCGCAGTGGCACGGCGCTTGGCGGCCAGCGGCGGTGCTCCATCGACTATTGATGGTACGGCGTGGGCCGGGTGATCTGCGAGGCGGCGGGGAATCGTGGTAGTCCGAGCGCGGCCAGCTAGTCGCCGGAGTGTGGCCGGCGGTGCCCTCTCGGCCTAGATCTGGGCCCTTTGGGCCCCATCTGGGTCTGGGCGGGCTGCCTCAGGCGCGATGGAGGCTCTCCCGGTGGTCTGAGGAGAAGGAGCTGGTGGCGGGGGTGGCGGTGACGGTGGCGTGCCTACTACAGTGCGGTGTCAGGACTTTACGGACCCATTTCGGGTTGGCCGGGCCAGTGAGGGCCTGGTGTGTTCCTGACGTTGCATCCGGTCGGCTACCGCCTACGGCGGTGGAGGTCGATCCCTCCCGCGTGCTACTGTACTGCCACCCCTCGCCGGTGTCCACTTCTCTCGGTCTTCTCGGCCTCGCAACGTGGATCACGGTGAGACGAAGGAGGTGAACGCAAGACCATGGTGGCGCATGCTGGTTGGTGGCAAGTTTGGTAGAGCGGTACGGAGCGCCCGGGGGCGTGGTTTTTTGGGGGTCGGGAGAAATTCCTGTCGTCTCAACACCGACGCGGTGACGCCTGCGGGTGTCGCCGTCCTTCCTGAAGGTCGTCGGGTGCACCTCTTCTCCAACCCCCCGTAGCGTATCGGGGGAAACCCTAGGATGACGGTCCGGGTAGCAGCGTCGTCGTCGTCGTTCACCTTCTTGGAGGTGCTGCTTGGTACGCGGTGCTTCGGAGTGCTAGGAGCGTGGTGGTATGTCTTCGGTGGGCGTAGCAGTTGCGAGTCATCTACGGTTTTCGTCAATCCGCCATTGTTGGCGTTTTTTCTCTTTCTTTTCTTTTTTGTTTCTTTTGGCCTTGCTCTGTGCTGTTTGCCCTAGCAGTGTTCGCGGCTTTGTATCGGTTGGTTGGTATATTCATATAGCTGGCCGAAAGCCTATTTCGTGAGCTACTAACCCTAGGCCTAACCTAAGTCTACTATTCACAGGGGATTCCCGCGCTACACTCTGGTCGCCACGCTGGTCGGCATCGCCGCCGGAGAGGGAAGCAGAGCGAGCCGGGCGCACTGGCTGATGAGGTAAAAATTGAATGATCAAATATCACATGACATATATTTTTTAAAGGTAACATATGATACTTGATATTGGGTGAAATTATCGTGTTTGAAAATACTTATACTAATATCGGGCTTGTAAATAACCAATAATGGTCTATGGTTACTAAAGAAAAGAAAATTTTAGACTAGAACAATGGGTAAGATTGGTTTATGAAAACTACGAACAACATCAAGACATTGGCAGGCTCGCCTCGGAATGATCAAACTTTAGTTTGTGTCAAGAGTGGTTATTTTCTGCATAGATCTAAGGTGTCATAGATTTTCAAAAAGCAAGATCAATAACTACTGCATCTTCACAGGTCCACGTAATGTTGGATCCTCAAATAATGCAGCATACACCCTGATCTATTTCATTTTCTATAACTTCTAAGGTATTGTTGCTACCAGCTCAGATCTCAAAAAATATGATGCATCGTATAAAGTAGGGTCATTTAATAGATTGCCCTTAGAGCCTTGGTACTACTCAGTTTTGCCGCTAGTTCCAAATGGTGCTCAGTTTTGCCACTATTTCTGTCGCAGCTGCTATGGCGAGGCCAAACGGCCAGTCTGAAGCGGATTCCTTCTGGAGGCGTTAGTGAAGTGGGTCCGCATCTTACAAGTGGGACCCCCGCAGCGTTTTCTCTCCCCCGCCGCCTCTAAATAAAATGGGGCCTACCATGCGCTCGAAGAACACAACCCATTCCTTCTTTCTTTCTCTCTTCTCCTTCAAAATGTGGAGCCCGCCCAGCCCGGAGAGCCCGTTCTCGCCGTTGTCGGACCCCGAGTTCTCGCCTTATACCATGAACGCCTACAGGGAGGAGGAGGAGGCGGAGATGGAGGCGGCGATAGAGGAGGAGAAGCAATTCCGCGAGGAGCGCGGGTTGTTGATGGCCTTGAACTTAGCTTAGGTTGAGACTCGAAGCGCAGAGTGTGTAGTATAGGAAAGATGGTTTCCCCATGAGGGGTGACTCGAGGGTTTAATATCGAACTCTCGGGGAATCAGTGGTGAAAGATTTATCTTCTTATTCTTCTCTTGAAAACCTACAAAACAAAGTAAATTGTTTTGTGCCCTCAACCTCACCAAGTGGTTGTCAAGCACAAGGTGTGAGAATCATATGAAAATATAATAAATACAAAACAAGAAATAAAATGGGGCCTACCATGCGCTCGAAGAACACAACCCATTCCTTCTTTCTTTCTCTCTTCTCCTTCCAAAATGTGGAGCCCGCCCAGCCCGGAGAGCCCATTCTCGCCGCTCTCGGACCCCAAGTTCTCGCCTTATACCATGAACGCCTACAGGGAGGAGGAGGAGGCGCAGATGGAGGCGGCGATAGAGGAGGAGAAGTGGTTCCGTTAGGAGCGCGGGTTGTTGATGGCCTTGAACTTAGCTTAGGTTGAGACTCGAAGCGCAGAGTGTATAGTATAGGAAAGACTGTTTCCCCACAAGGGGTGACTCGAGGTTTTAATTTCGAACTCTTGGGGAATTAGTAGTGAAATATTTATCTTCTTATCCTTCTCTTGAAAACCTGCAAAACAAAGTAAATTGTTTTGTGCCCTCAACCTCACCAAGTGGTTGTCAAGCACAAGGTGTGAGAATGATATGAAAATATAATAAATACAAAACAAGAAATAAATATGCAGTGATGATAAATAAATATGCAAGGATGGTGGAAACAATGATGGATGCTATTTTTGGGTGTTGTATTGTGAATGCAAGATATAAAAGTATTTTTGTATTTTCGGATTTTTAAATGGCAGAAAATGGAAAATGCTTATAAGTTGTTGGAAAGGTGTTTCTTATGATTAAAAATGGACCGGGGTTCATGGTTTCACAAATGCACTCTCTCTTTAATAAAATGGTAGATAATGGAACACTAGAATTGACATATGATATTGCAACAAAAAGGTTTCATGACAGGTTACTAATTATATGGGCATCACGTCCTAACATAGAGATCTTTTGTTTATTAATCTCTGTTATACTCCACCAAGATGTGAACTAAATCTTAGCACCTCAGTAATTAAGATAAATCAGTGTATAGCTTTAAGTCTTATGACATGAAGTTAAAATAAGAAAATGCTAGATCTAGTCATGGAGAAGTGGCAATGGTCACACCCACACCTCAGGTAGCATGGTATTCTTCTTTATCCCTAGTGAGGCAACAAAGTAAGGTAAAAATACCCAAGTGGATCGCGGAACTTCTCTCACTTTCACCGCACTAGCCACCCCCTCGTTACTCCAACTAATGCACACGTTAACCCCACACAAGCTCTCATAAACATGCTTGATCAAAATCAAGTAGACAAGAACGGGGTACATAATATGCATCTATTTTCATAACTGAAACAAAACAATTGCAATCTCAAACATATATTAACTCATAAAGAGATCCACCACAAAAAACTACATAGATGACCGTAATCATGTTCGGCAGCTCATACGGTGCTAATTAGTGAAGCTCAAGAGAGAGGAGAGATACATAAGTTAATTCCACAAACCCATAGTCCAGGGGTGGACTACTCCCTCTTCATCATGGAGACGGTGGAGATGTCGTTGGGGGAGATGGAGACCACGCCGGCAGCGCTCTGCCGGAGTTTTCCCCCTCCAATCTGCAGCTCCAGATCTCTGTTTCGGTGTTTCTGTGTTTTCGGCGGCCTCTCCTCCGAAAGGCGTCAGGGGACTATTTTTATAGTCATTTTTAGGTCAAGACGAAGCTTCTGGAAGAAAGATCGATGGCAACGTTGCCACGAGGGCCCAGATAGGGGGTCCCACGTGGACAAGGAATCTGGCCGCATGGGCCCACCTCTTTTGGCCCTCGGGTCTCCGTTTGTTCGCTTCCTTCGCTCCTACGCTTTGTTCCTTCCAAAAAATGATCCTATTTTCAGGTCAATTGGACATCGTTTGGGTCGCTAAAACATCAAAATATAGAAAATAGGGTTTTCTACCAGTACAGGGTTAATTTCAGAAAAATAGGAAAACTGTGAAATCTTCCCAAAATCATTATAAAACAATGATATAACCCTTATATGATGCAAATATGATTAAAATATGAGTATTATAATGCAAAGTTCATGTATGCATTTTACATATATCAGCATCCCTAAGCTTAACTTATACTCGTCCTCGAGTATAAAGGTGATAAAACCAACATGGACTTTGCATTTTAAGACTATCAATGGATATCAAAGATGATTACTATTGCTACATAAAGTTAAATGATTCGTTCTTAAAAGGAGTAGCAATATGCAAGATAGATTGTGAAGTGATATCAAATATTCAATGTAAGGATGTTCAATGATAATTCACAAAGTACAACATAGAAGAAAATACTATGGACCAAATGTATGCATAATGAAAAGTAAAAACATCCTATGATGGTCATAGAGTACTCTTGTAAATCTGAATATAAAAGGTGGACACTTTGGAAAGATATATAAATGAGTAGAGGTAAAACATGAATAAGTTTCATGTTACTTCCAAATGTTTCTACTTAAGTTAATGTTTGCAATGTGGTATTCATTGGTGTCAAGCTCTCATTACCCCCATCATAACATCTTGAATGGTTAAAGTTTAAAAGTGAAAGCAAATATGAGTAGTGTGCTTGACAAAGTATGGGTTGAAAGCTTCATGCCCCGTGAATACGAGTACCTACACCATGGTGTTACTCAATTTGGGCTACCAAGCAAGTTCAAGTTAAAGTCATTATAAAAATAGCGTCATCAAGAGGGTCAACTGGGGTACCTCTTGTCCCAGGACATGGAACAAGCCCATGTCAAAATGACAAGACAAACAAACATAATGAACAATCTCAACACCCTTTTTATTTACTATTGATATAGCTTTTTATTATGAGGTGCATCACTGAAGGTTCACAATATCATGTAAGTAAATTTCCACCATGAATGATGCATGGCTTAGATTAGCGGCCCAGGTGTCTCTCTAGCCATTTGTACAATCTAATTAAACTTACTTAGTTTCCACATTTATTTGGCACTATGATAGGCATCCATAAACAAAAGTACATGATATCAACTAAATATAATTAAGAACATGTTGAAAGCTTGCCATGTGACAACACATATGGGCTAACCCCCAACCAAGATTCTTGTCAAGCTCACAGCTTCATAATTTTAATCACAATGGTTCATGTTTATTAAGTGCAATAAAAGTAAGATGTGAGAGCTTTTTAACCAACTTTTCCCATAACAATCAATACCATAAGCATTTAAATTCAGAGGTATAGATAATACAAAGTAACATGATAAACATACTCGGAATAACATAAAGCTAATAGGTAGATATGGTGGACTCACTGGAAAAACTTTGGTTGAAGGTGTTGGAAAACAAGTTTTTACTTGTTGGAATTTTTGGGCTTGCAAAAGGGAGAAAGTTGACCGTCTAAATGCATGCACAAGTGTCCATAGAACTAACCAATCCATGTTAAACAAAGTAAAGTAACAATCAGCATCAAAACATGAATAAGCGATATAAAACACTTGCAAATTAACACCCATTAAAAAGCACACGAATCATGCAACTATATGTATCTTTTTAAATCAACTCAAACATATCTTTCCCAATCTTTTTAATAGCATCCAACTTAATTCAACCCAAAATTCCAGTATCTCTCTCATATAAAAAATGATAGTAGTGGTCTCAAAACAAAAATCAAACCAAAATAAAAAGCAAATAAAAGACGCTCCAAGTTTATGCGATAAAGTGCATTGATCGAAAAACAGAAGTTAGACGTGTGCAAACCGAGAGTGTGTTGGTCCAGTGGGGTTGTCTTCACATCCCCAAGCTTATGGTCTTCACCATACTTGGATAGCTCTTGGTGCATCTCCTCTAATCCCTGTGAAAAAACTTCAAAACACTGTTTCTCCCATTTCTTTTCTGTGGGGTGACATTAGTAGTGATAGACAAATGAATCGCTTGCTGCATAAAATCCTTAAAAAAAATTAATATGAATGTCCATAAAGTGTATAATGTTGTATGCGTACTTATAAACTCAATTCGATCGAAAAGATTCAAGTTAAAAGTTCAAAGAATGCATCAAACAAAATGGGACAGAATCTGTCCAGAAAAATAGCATCTGAGAAACGCATTTTTATACCCAGCTTAAGTATGTCGAAAAATTCGGAAAAACTTCATGCATATATAGGATGAAAAGTTGCAGTTACAGTAAAATTTTCAGCTCTTTCGGAGTTACATAATAGGAACTAAAATTCAAACCATGCACAGATTCGTGCTGTAATAAAATCTCCGAATGCAAAGAGCAACTTTTTCTAATCAAAATGGGTAAAACTTGGTACTTTATTAAAAGATTCAGAAAAACTAAAAACTAAGTCTCTTGTTACAGCAAGAGGACACAAAGAAAATCAAAAATAAAAACAACCGGGTTGCCTCCCATAAAGCGCTTTCTTTATAGCCATATAGCTAGGCTTCTTACTTGATATTTACGATGGACGAATCTCATGAGGGAGCTTGAACTTTGGTTTGTCCCTCTTCCTTGGGAAGTGTTCCATGCACTTCTTGTGTGGAAACTGAAACTTCACATTCCCTTCTTTGAATCAATGATAGCACCTGTGGTACGAAGAAAAGGTCTTCCAAGAATAATTGGACTAGAGGTCTTATTCCCCATATCCATGATTAGAAAATCAACAGTTACAAATGTCATATGCAACTCTACCATAACATCACTTACTTTTCCTAAATCATGTTTAATGGAACCATCGGCAAGTGCAAGTTCAATAGAGCATTTTTGAAGATTCTTTAATTCAAGAACTTCATATAATTCTTTAGATAAAACAGATACACTAGATCCTAGATCTAAGATAGCATGGTGTGTCTCTTTTCCAATGGTTACTAGTACTTTGGGAATCCATACATCCCCAAGCTTAGGTGGTATGATAGCTTCTTGGTTGTACCTAGCAATCTTTTCTTTTAAAACATGATTAGCAATATAAAAACCAAAACCTGCTTGGTTGGAGTTGATGGAGGGATCACTTGCAACTTTTTGTAAGATAGATATTAATTCATGCAAGCTACAATTATCTAAGTCAAGTAGTGGTTCCTTGACTTCACTAAGCATTTTAACTTCCTCAACTTTTCTCTCTTTCATTACCATAATAGTTTCCTTAGCAACTCTCTCTTGCTCATGAATGTGTTCCCAAGATTTATTTATAACCTCTTGGCAATATTTAATTGTTTTCTCATATTTTTTAGTTGTAATGGTGTTCTTTAATGAGGAAACTTCCATAGTGAGCTGATCTACCCTTTCAAACAAAGAGTCTTGTTTTTCAAACTTAGATATAAATTCCTTATTAAGCTCCTTTTGAGTAGATATAAATGACCTAATGATGTTTTCCAAGTCACTAGAAACATTGCTACTAGTGGTATATTTGTTTGGCACATATGGGGGTTTATTATAGGGATTATAATTGTTATTACCATACCCATTATTACCATAGTTTCTAATGAAGTTAACATCAACATTTTCAGGATTATTACCAACTAGTTCTTGCAAAGGGACATTTTCAATATTTTGTTTATTAATGAAAGAAAGAATAGTGCCCATTTTAGATAACAAATCATTTGTTTCTTCTATGGAGTTTACTTTCTTAGATGGATTAGGTGCTCTTTCAGTATTCCATTGACTATAGTTTTGCAAAATACTTTCTAAGATGTTCTTAGCTTCTACTATAGTTTTTCCCATAAAAGCCCCTCCAGCAGCGGAATCAAGAATATTTATAGACATGTAATTTAGACCATTGTAGAAAGTGTGTAATATGGTCCATTCGTTGACCCCATGTGATGGACAAATTCTAAGCATAAGTTTTATCCTATCCCAAGCCATGGCAACATGTTCATTTTCATTTTTCCTAAAAGAAAGAATATTGTTTCTATTTTGCAAAATTTTAACAGGAGGATAATATTTCTTAATGAAAGCTTCTTTTAGATCATCCCAAGAATTAATACTATCAGTAGGTAGTGAGTGCAACCACTCTTTAGCTTTTCCTCTAAGTGAGAAAGGAAATAACTTCAGTTTTAGAATATCACTTTCCACATTTTTAAATTTTTGCATGTCACACATTTCAACAAAATCATGAAGATACATAGAGACATCCTCCATAGCACTACCGCCAAATTGTTCCCTAGTTATCAAGTTCAACAAACTAGGACTTACTTCATAACTATCAGTTGTTATCTCAGGTGTCGCAATGGGCCTAGCAATAAATTGATCATTTGGAGTGTTTGTGTAGTCACACAACTTAGTTCCTTCACCCATTTTTGCAAGTTTTTTTATGTGTTTTTAATTTCTAAATGCAAAAACGAAAATAAAATGACACTAAACAATGCAAACTGGAATAACAAATGCAACACAAAATGCAAAACTAAAAATAAAATATGCAAACCAAAATATAAATATGATATGCAAGACAATAACAAAACAAAATAAAATGCTTTGAAGGTAAAGATCGATAAGATAATGCTCACGTAGGTGCAACCTCCCCAAGCTTAGGTGTTTGCACAAGTTGGTGATGAAGTTGACTTTGTTGTGAGATACTCCTTTGGACAAATCTTTACAACAATGATTCCCTGGCAACGGCGCCAGAAAATGTCTTTGATGGCCTTGAACTTAGCTTAGGTTGAGACTCGAAGCGCAGAGTGTGTAGTATAGGAAAGACGGTTTCCCCACGAGGGATGACTCGAGGGTTTAATATCGAACTCTTGGGAAATCAGTAGTGAAAGATTTATCTTCTTATCCTTCTCTTGAAAACCTGCAAAACAAAGTAAATTGTTTTGTGCCCTCAACCTCACCAAGTGGTTGTCAAGCACAAGGTGTGAGAATGATATGAAAATATAATAAATGCAAAACAAGAAATAAATATGCAGTGATGATAAATAAATATGCAAGGATGGTGGAAACAATGATGGATGATATTTTTGGGTTTTGTATTATGAATGCAAGATATAAAAGTATTTTTCTATTTTCGGATTTTTAAATGGCAGAAAATGGAAAATGCTTATAAGTTGTTGGAAAGGTGTTTCTTATGATTAAAAATGGACCGGGGTTCATGGTTTCACAAATGCACTCTCTCTTTAATAAAGTGGTAGATAATGGAACACTAGAATTGACATATGAGATTGCAACAAAAAGGTTTCATGATAAGTTACTTATTATATGGGCATCACGTCCTAACATAGAGAGCTTTTTTTTATTAATCTCTCTTATAATCCACCAAGATGTGAACTAAATCTTAGCACCTCAGTAATTAAGATAAATCAGTGTATAGCTTTAAGTCTTATGACATGAAGTTAAAATAAGAACATGCTAGATCTAGTCATGGAGAAGTGGCAATGGTCACACCCACACCTCCGGTAGCATGGTATTCTTCTTTATCCCTAGTGAGGCAACAAAGTAAGGTAAAAATACCCAAGTGGATCGCGGAACTTCTCTCACTTTCACCGCACTAGCCACCCCCTCATTACTCCAACTAATGCACACGTTCCCCCACACAAGCTCTCATAAACATGCTTGATCAAAACAAGTAGACAAGAATGGGGTACATAATATGCATCTACTTTCATAGCTGAAACAAAACAATTGCAATCTCAAATATTGCTGCTGTGTTAAAATAAGTTGGGTAGTGCCCCAAGCGAAGGCGGAATTGCAGCTAGTAGTAGTTTTCCCTTGTTTAACGAACCGAGGTTTATCGAACCAGTAGGACTTTGAAATCAACAACGAGGTGAATGTTGAAGATCTCTGGCGCTTGACCTTCAACAGACGTGGACCTGCACACACTCAACCAAAATACTTTTCCCCCAACAGCAGAAAGGTTGTCAATCTTTCCGGTCTCGCAGAAAACAAAGCGGTTAATTGTATGATGAAATATGAAAAGTGACCAGAGGAGTAATGATGATTAAAAGCAAGTAAATGAGGTTGTAAACAATGTAAAAGATGGACCGGGGGCCATGGGTAAACTAGTGGGAGTCTCTCAAGTAAATAAAATATGCATGTGATGGGTGAACGAATTACAGCTAGGCAATTGACAAGATCATGACACAAACCCAATTTAGCTATGACAAAAAGGACATGATAATATTTATGGAGGCATCACGGCAAGGAACAAAGACCGTTGAGTCCAACTGCGTCTTTGTCTAAAAAGTCCACCGTGGGATCGCTATCCAGCTTGTCACCCAACGGTATTAAGTTGCAAGCAACAGACAATTGCATTAAGTAATGTGCATGGAGTAAGCAATACTAATATCAAAAGAGACATTAACACCGCTGTTTTACCCTTAGTAGCAACAGCACACCCTCGCCCTTAGACGTTTCTGTCACTCGTGCCCAGGAACAAAAGGGGCATGAACCCACTATCTAGCATAAATACCCTCTCTTGGAGATACACACAATCACTTGGCCAAAGTAACTACGCACATCGGAGAGCATGCAAGAACATAAATTACTCATATAAGAATCATGCACAATCTGATCATAACTTCATTATCCATCGGATCCCAGCAAACACATCACATAGCATTACAATAATTGATCTTGATCATGTTAGGCAGCTCACAAGATCATAAGACATGAAGCACAAGAGAGAGAGACTACCAACTAGCTACTGCCATGGACCCGTAGTCCAAGGTGAGACTACTCACAAATCATCCCGGAGGAAGGCATGACGATGAAGAGCCCTCCGGGATCGATATCCCCTCCGGCAGAGTGCCAGGATCAGCTTCAGATTGGACCCCGAACTAGGGTTTTCGGTGACGATGCGTCGGGGTCGAGTTTCTGGAAAATAATGGCCGCCTCGACGTTTTTAGGGTAAAAGGCAATTTATAGGCGTCGGAGGGCGTCGAGGCGAGGTCCCAGGGGCAGGGGCGGGCCCCACCCGTGGGTCCACCTTGACCCGCGGCAGGGGGCGCCTCTGCCCTGTGGGCCTCCCCTCCAGCTCTCCTTTGGTCTGGTACTTCGTCGTGGCAAATAAAAATTCCCCGTAAATTTCCAGCGCGATCCGAGAATATTTCCAGAAGTAAATTTCTGAAACAAAAGGACAGCAAAAACAGGGAACTGGCACTGGGCATCTTGTCAATAGGTTAGTCCGACAAAATGCATAAAAATGATATAATTGACAGTAAAAACATGTGACAATATCACAAAACTAGCATGGATCACTCAAAAATTATAGATACGTTTGAGACGTATCAGCATCCCCAAGCTTAACTCCTACTCGTCCTCAAGTAGGTAAGTGATAACAAATAATTTTTTATGAGAATGCAACCAACACAATCTTGATCAAGATAGTGATGCAAATCAAAGGATGTGAATGAATTGATACAAAACAATTGTCTATAATTGATAGCAAGAAAGCAATGAATAAACAAGTTGAATCATCCAAGCAAAACCTTTAATAAATAGTATGTCAAAAACATGAAAACAATGTGATCATCATATTTGACTAATTCACAAGGATAATGATTCCATGGCAAAAGTGTTTGAGAATCAACACAAAGGAAGATGTAAGAATTAGCAAAGAGCTTCAACCTCCAACGGCTTATCTTATAGATAAAGTCAATATAAAGATTCATGTTCAATCTTGATAATGTAATATGCTCAACGATACCCAGGGTCAATGCTAGATGTTTGCTTTTCGCGGAGATAGAAGGAAAAAGGGAAAGTTGACTCAACATTAAAAGTAAAAGAAAGGCCCTTCACAGAGGGAAGCAGGGATTAGTCATGTGCTAGAGCTTTTTGGTTTTTAAAACAGAAGTAAAATGATTTTGAGGTATGCATGCTTTCGTCAATGACTTCACAACAGAGAAGTTATCTAGTCCCTAATGACAAGCAAGGTTTTTAGACTTGTGAGAGCAGCTGGTTCTTAGAAGAGTGAGTACGCTCTTCTTTCTCCTTGGTTTCACCACTGTCCAATGTTTGGGCTGATTTCTCAGATTTGCATTGCGCGGAGGAGAATTGTGAGTTATATTTATATTTTGCTTAAACTGCTCTCGGTGGATTCAAGTGAAGACGTAATCCATCAACACCGGGTGAAAAGGGGGAAATGACCTCGCTTGTCACAAGTTATATCTAGCTCTCTACTGCTCCCTCATGAGCTTAAAAACAGAGGCACAAAGAAGAAGTATTTTGAATTTTCAAAGGTAGCACATGACAAATTTACTTGGAATGGTAGGAAATACCATGCACGGGTAGATATGGTGGACTCAACTGGCAATATAGCTTGGCTTTGGGGATTGGATGCACGAGTGAACCATACACTCAGTACGAATTTTTAGGCTTAGCAAAAAGGGTGTTTGAAGCAAACATCTAACAATAACCGGTAACAGAACAACATAAGACATTTACCGATCATAACCATAAAAACTCTACACCGTCTCCCTTGTTGACCAAACAATTCTTTTGATGGAAAGATTAGCACTATGAATTAACAACTATGAAAAACCACACAATTTCAAGCTTTCAACCATATTTCTTTACTAATCAATTCCACTCAAATAACCAGCAAGTTTAAGCATTCAACTTAACATCTCAAAACAATTGATAAGCATCAAGTATCCACACCATGATCTACAAAACTATGCAGGCTTTTCATTTTATTCTATCATCACACAAACAACATTTTGTCGCATTGGCAATTCAAGCAATTTTTCATCAACAACTCTCCAACAAGTATAAGTGAAGAACAAGAGAGCTTAACTTAACAACTAGCAGCTCTAAACAAGATAAAAGCAAAAAGCGAGAGCTTACTAGAAACAGATAGTAGCTAAGAATACTCAAAAAGATATAAGCGAAGCAAAGAAGTATTCAAACGAAAAAGCGGAGCGTGTCTCTCTCCCACACAAATAAAACTAGGATCCAACAAAGATATGACCAGAAAACAAACAAAAAAACTGAAAGTAAAAATATGCTCCAAGCATAGCACAAAATATGTAAAGTGATAAAAACGAAGTTCAACGACCTTATGATAGTCGATAAAGATGAGGGGATGCCTTGGGCATCCCCAAGCTTTGACTCTTGATAGTTCTTGATATTCAGAGGGGGTGCCATGGGGGCATCCTCAAGATTGAGTTCTGATCCATCCTCAATTCCTTCATATTCCTCTCCTTTGGAACTTAAAAACTCACTTTACACAAAATTTCTCATAATTTGATTACGGGGTTAGTGCTCATAAATTAAAATGCACATGTGTTCAACTCATGACAAATTGCAAACCAACTTCATTAACCATTAGCTACTATTTACTAAGCCTCAATGTGGCACTCTATCCCTAGAGTATCACATATGATGATGGTAAAGCGACAAATGCAAAATAAAAACAGAATCTGTCAAAATCTAAACAGTCTGTAAAGATCGAATTTTTCGAGGCACTTGTGCAGCTCAAATAATAAAACTTAAAACTTACGGAAAATATATAAAAGCATCAAGCTTGCTGTAAAAAATTATCAGAAAAATATAAAATTCTGGCGATTTTAGGATTTTCGTGCAACAGGCACACAGAATCTGTTTTTGGACAGCAACACAATACCTCACACTTTCAATGCATTAGAGGCTAAACTTGGCACAAAAAACCAAAAGAAAAATATACAATGAAGTTGCTACAGAGGTAATAACTTCATGACTCAACAAAATCAAAAAGCAAACTGAAAATAAAAGATGGGCTGCCTCCCAACAAGTGCTTTTCTTTAACGCCTTTTAGCTAGGCGCAATGCCAAATATCAAGTTTTTTAGGAGGCCTTTGCAACATCAAGAGCATAGCTTGACCTTATGATTGATTCAAAAGGAAATTTCTTTCTCTTTCTAGGGAAGTGTTCCATCCATTTTTAAGGGGGAACTGAAACCTTATATTTCCCTCTTTCATATCAATAATAGCACCAACAGTTCTCAAAAACGGTCTTCCCAAAATAATAGGACAAGAAGCATTCCACTCAATATCCATAACAATAAAATCAACGGGAACATAATTATCATTAAAAACAATAAGGACATCGTAAACTCTACCCAAAGGTTTCTTTTTAGAAGAATCAGCAAGATGAACATTTAAATAGCACTCTTCCAAAGGATTTAAATCAAGCATATTATAGAAACTTTTAGCATAACAAAAACACTTGCACCAAGATCACATAAATCATTGCAATCAAAGTCATTTATTTTCATCTTAATAGTGGGTTCCCAACCATCTTCTAACTTCCTAGGGATAGAGGTTTCAAGCTTAAGTTTTTCTTCCCTAACCTTGATAAGAGCATCGGTAATGTGTTTGGTGAAGGCAATATTTATTTTACTAGCATCCGGTGTCTTAGAAAGTTTTTGTAGGAACTTAATGACTTTAGTAAGATTTTAATTATCAAAATCAATTTCATCATCTTTAAATAAACTAGGAGGATCCTCTTTAGTTGTTTGGATAGTATAAACTTTAACAGTTTTCCTATTCATTTCAGCAATTCTAGCTTCTTCAGCCTCTCTAGCCCACCTAGTTTTCAAGAGAGCCATCATCCTTTAATTTTTATTAATTTGAAGAGAGATAGCATTTAAAGATTCAGTGTGTTTGTCTTTATTTGGAGTGGTTCTAATTTTCAAAATTTCAACATCATGAGCAAGAACGTCTACTTTAGAGACTAAACTATCTAGTTTTTCCAACTTCTCTTCAACAGTTCTGTTAAAAGCTTTTTGCGAAGTGATAAATTCCTTTAAAACATTTTCAAGATCAGAGGACACATTCTTATTAGGATTATAAGAATTACCATAAAAGTTGCCATTATTGGGAGGATGAGGCTTATTGTTGTTACTACCAAAATTATTTCAATAAGCATTATTGTTGAAGTTGTTTCTATTAAGAAAATTAACATCAACTTGATCCTTTTCTTGGGAAATTAATGAATCAAGTGTAACATTATTAGGATCAATATTATACTGGTTGGTAGCAAGCATAGACATAATCATATCAACCTTATCACTCAAAGAGGAGATTTCCTCGACAGAATTTACCTTCTTACCACTTGGAGCTCGTTCGGTGTGCCATTGTGAATAATTTGTCATCATCTAATCCAAGAATTTAGTTGCTGCACCTAATGTTGTGGACATGAAGGTGCCTCCCGTGGCCGAGTCCAAAAGGTTCCTTGAAGAAAAATTCAAACCTGCATAAAAAGTTTGGATAACCATCCACATAGTTAATCCATGCGTGGGACAATTCTTAACCATAGATTTCATTCTCTCCCAAGCTTGAGCAACATGTTCATTATAAAATTGTCTAAAGTTCATAATATTACTCCTTAGTTGTATGATTTTAGCAGGTGGATAATATTTTCAAATAAAGGCATCTTTGCATTTAATCCAAGAATCAATGCTATTTTTAGGCAAAGACAATAACCATTCTTTTCCTCTCCCTCTCAAAAATAAAGGGAAAAGTTTCAGTTTTATGATGTCACTTTCTACCTCTTTATATTTTTTCATATCACATAACTCAACAAAGTTATTTAAATGGGAGGCGGCATCATCAGTACTAGCACCAGAAAATTGCTATGACAAAAAGGACATGATAATATTTATGGAGGCATCACGACAAGGAACAAAGACCATTGAGTCCAACTGCGTCTTTGTCTAAAAAGTCCACCATGGGATCGCTATCCAGCCTGTCACCCAACGGTATTAAGTTGCAAGCAATAGACAATTGCATTAAGTAAAGTGCATGAAGTAAGCAATACTAATATCAAAAGAGACATTAACACCGCTGTTTTACCCTTAGTAGCAACAGCACACCCTCGCCCTTAGACGTTTCTGTCACTCGTGCCCAGGAACAAAAGGGGGCATGAACCCACTATTTATCATAAATACCCTCTCTTGGAGATACACACAATCACTTGGCCAAAGTTACTACGCACATCGGAGAGCATGCAAGAACATAAATTACTCATATAAGAATCATGCACAATCTGAACATAACTTCATAATCCATCGGATCCTAGCAAACACATCACATAGCATCACAATAATCGATCTTGATCATGTTAGGCAGCTCACAAGATCATAAGACATGAAGCACAAGAGAGAGAGATTACCAACTAGCTACTGCCATGGACCCGTAGTCCAAGGTGAGACTACTCACAAATCATCCCGGAGGAAGGCATGACGATGAAGAGCCCTCCGGAATCGATCTCCCCTCCGGCAGAGTGCCGGGATCAGCTTCAGATTGGACCCCAAACTAGGGTTTTCGGTGACGGCGCGTCGGGGTCGAGTTTCTGGAAAATAATCGTCGCCTCGATGTTTTTAGGGTAAATAGCAATTTATAGGCGTCGGAGGGCGTCGAGGCGAGGTCCCAGGGGCAGGGGCGGGCCCCACCTGCGGGTCCACCTTGACCCGCGGCAGGGGGGCGCCTCTGCCCTGTGGGCCTCCCCTCCAGCTCTCCTTTGGTCTGGTATTTCGTCGTGGCAAATAAAAATTCCCCGTAAATTTCCAGCGCGATCCGAGAATATTTCCAGAAGTAAATTTCTGAAACAAAAAGACAGCAAAAACAGGGAACTAGCACGGGGCATCTTATCAATAGGTTAGTCCGACAAAATGCATAAAAATGATATAATTGACAGTAAAAACATGTGACAATATTACAAAACTAGCATGAATCACTCAAAAATTATAGATACGTCTGAGACGTATCAAACATATATTTACTCATAAAGAGATCCACCACAAAGGAATTACATAGATGACCGTAATCATGTTCGGCAGCTCATACGATGCTAATTAGTGAAGCTCAAGAGAGAGGAGAGATACATAAGTTACTTCCACAAATCCATAGTCCAGGGGTGGAATACTCCCTCTTCATCATGGATACGGTGGAGATGTCGTTGGGAGAGATGGAGACCATGCCGGCAGCACTCTGTCGGAGTTTTCCCTTTCCAATCTGCAGCTCCAGATCTCTGTTTCGGTGTTTCTGTGTTTTCGGCGGCCTCTCCTCCGAAAGGCGTCGGGAGACTATTTTTATAGTCGGTTTTAGGCCAAGACGAAGCTTCTGGAAGAAAGATCGACGGCGACAGAGCCTCAAGGGCCCAGATAGGGTGTCCCACGCGGCCAAGAAATCTAGCCGCATGGGCCCACCTCTTTTGGCCCTCGGATCTCCGTTTGTTCGCTTCCTTCGCTCCTACGATTTATTCCTTCCAAAAAATGATCCTTGTAAATTTTCAGGTCAATTGGACGTCGTTTGGTCCCTGAAACATCAAAATATAGAAAATAGGGTTTTCTGCCAGTGCAGGGTTAATTCCAGAAAAATAGGAAAACTATGAAATCTTCCCGAAATCATTATAAAACAATGATATAAACCTTATATCATGCAAATATTATTGAAATATGAGTATTATAATGCAAAGTTCATGTATGCATTTTACATGCATCAGTTGTCCGCCCTGCCCGGCGAGATTGCGGTGGAGAAGCGGTTGCGCAAGGTGAAGGCGGAGAAGAAAGATGGCCACCGTGAGGCGGCGCATGAAGATCTTCCGCCGCAATCGCTGGTCTATGAGTACGGGGCATCGGAGTCCTCGGACAAGCCCTACTTGGACGAGGAGCGTGGGCCTTCTGTCGTCGACCAACCACCCGCGGCCGTCAACATCGAGATGGCCGAGGCCAATGTCGTCAACGAGGACGACTCCGACCACCAGGACGACTCTGACTCCGACGACGCCGATGACGACAACTCCGACTCCGACGACTCCGATAAGGACTTCGAGGGCTCCGACGCCTCCGAAGTTACGACCTGAAGGCGCCGTGAAGAAGAAGTAGTTTTTGTTAATGTTTTCTAGGGTTTGTATATTTTTTCTTTTGAACAATTGTAGGGTTTGTATCGAGTTAATCGAATTAATCGTACCGTTGCTATGTAAATTGTTTCTCTGATCGTTTGTTATACATTTAATACGGTGATTGGACGTGACGGATAGGCTAGGCTAGCGGTAAGGCAAAAGTTCTGCCACGCGCGCGTTCAATAGCCATGTACATCCGTGCACGCCACATAGACGCAGGGTGGACTACCATCGGCATCCCACGCATGCATTCAATGTGCATGCAGCACCATGCACGCACTGGAAGGCTCTCAGGTTTGTCTCGTCTGGTCATAAAGAAAAATATATCTCAAATTGATCAGAATCGACGATATGGTTCAGATTCTGAACGTACTTTCCTGATAGAAATGAATGGATAGGTGCCGCTCATTCTGCCATATGGTCAATCCACATAAATGAAACCACAATCCACATGAATGGATAGGTGCAGCGATAGAGGAGGAGAAGCGGTTCCGCGAGGAGCACAATGGTGGCAAGAAGCACAAGAAGCACAAGGAGCACAGTGATTGAGTTGGAACCAAGTAGAATTTATGAAACATTATGAATGATGTTGTATTACTCTGAGACCTTTTGGGGTTTCTTCGCGACCTAGGCAAGTGATAATTGGCTGAGTTAATTACTCCTAAATCACATAATTAATTAGGAAACACCAATAAGATCCAATCGGGAGCGCATGCATTGGTCTAATTAAATAGATCATTAGCTAAATTGCATGTAGATTGGGGAGAGGAAGTGGCTGGGTGCATTTCTAGGAGATCATTAATGCTAATTGCGCCTAACTCTTGATAAAATCTGATTTTGGTATTGTGTCTAATAAACCGAGATGGAGGGAGTATGTTGAATGATGTTGGACCTATGCTACAACTATGTTTTAATGGTGTTTGGATGATGATGGTACATGTTTTGAGCAAGTCGTGTCAAAATGAGGGCCAAATGGGTGAGTGATTGAAATATGTGAATCAAACTTCAAATTTGATCTAAACTTAAAAATTGACATGCTATTTGGATGTTGCAATGCTTTCCAAACTATGGTGAACTTGCTTGTTCTAACTTGGTCATCAATCCGAGCTCTTTTACGAAGTAAACTCACATTCATGAAAAATGTTATAAAAAAGAGCTCCAAAGGTAGGGTAAATGGCCTCATTTCTAAGCAAGGTTTTTTCGACCTTGTCTAAATCAGCCAAATAACTTACCTACATATCTATTCCATATATATAGACTATGTGAGGTGGCTTTTCATTTTTTTGATTTGTTTTGAATTTTTTATGCTCATTTGAACGCGACGGAGTTTGAGACAGGGCGATATGAGCCAAGATGCATTAATTTTCGTCTGAATATATGTAGACCTTGTTTATCAACTTGAATCGTTATTATATGATATTATAAGACTATGTGCGTTGGTTTTTCATTTTTTTGATTTTTTTTTAAATTTTATATGCTCATTTGAATACGATGGAGTTTGAGATGTCAAGATGCATTAATTTTCATCTTAATGTATGTAGACCTTGTTTATCAACTTAAATCGTTAGTATATGACATTATAAGACTATGTGCATTGGTTTTTCTTTTTTTTTGAATTTTTTATGCTCATTTGAATGCGACGGAGTATGAGATGAGCGATATGAGCCAAGATGCATTAATTTTTGTCTGAATGTATGTAGACCTTGTTTATCAACTTGAATCGTTAATATATGACATTATAAGACTATGTGCGTTGGTTTTTCATTTTTTATCTTTTTGAATTTTTCATGCTCATTTTCAATTTTGGTCAAACCTGAAAATGAAAAACTAAGCCTGGACCCTTCTTAGTCACTCCAAAATGAAGCTTTGATGAGGTTTTAGAAAATTTCATGTTCCAAATCCAAAACCACTTCTCCTCACTTTGAGTTGAACTCTCTGCAACATCGATCGTGGTAAGTCATTTGTGTGAAGTTTTCTCATGTAAATACACATAAATCAAGTTTATTATTTTATATCGTAACTATGTCACATAATACGACAATGTGCGCTGGTTTCACATTTTTACAATTTTTTTTGAATTATTTTTGCTCATTTTAATGTTTGGTCAAACCTCACAAAAAGCATTGACTGACTCAAAATCCAAGTTTTATATTTTTATAGCAACTTTGTTGCATAATACGACAATGTGCGAAAGTTTTATATTTTTTAATTAGTTATGCTCAACCCTAACTCAGAGAAACCCTAACCTTAAACCCTGAAAACCCCGAAAACCCCGAAATCCCTAACCCTAAACCCCGAAAACTCCATCCGAAACCATTCCCGCTTCCGAACCATTGATCGCTGGTGAGTGAACGGTTGGGATCAGACATGCCGATCCGCGTGTGCGCACGTTCTACAATTTGATTGGCTCGTGGGCATGTGATGCGCTGATTGGCTGAATAGATGGAGTTTGGATCGGCCCGCTAGTTCGATCTAAGCTGTTCAATAAGATCCGGCGACCTGGAATGATGCGGTGCATGGAACAAGCGTACGCGCATCTGACTTCGTGTCATTCGTGTGTGCTCGCCTCCATGCAGCCGCCCGATCATAGCATGACCAGTCGCAGCTCTGCTCGCGCCGCCACCTACGTCGCATTAAAGCAATTTACAATGTGTTTAGTCCCACCTCGCTAGTTCATAGCATGTACAACCAGTTTATAAGCACCGAATGTGGCACCCCTACCAGTGGATCAACAAATATTGGTGTCCTATATCCTGAATATAGGACACTAATATCTGGTTAATCCTCCTTTTCAACTTATAAAAGAATTGAAAATCATTTCATTTTTTCAACCTTGATATCTTACGCCCTTCTTTTTCAGACTCTGATTAATCCTTTTTTCAACTTATAAAAAATAGAAAATCATGTCCTTGGTAAATATAAATCTATGAGCACAACTAAGTGAGCACATGAATCTATGACCCACCTGTCGAAATCAATCCAACGTTATGACCGTTTAATCAACCATGTCATGTGCTAGCTATTTTGGCCATCAGAAACGTCGCGCAGTAGCTATATCTTCGAACGATGTCGCATTTTTCACCATTCCGATGAAAAGTGTCGCACAAGAGTTATTTGCCACACTGAATCTTCTGAATTTCCCATTTCTTTTCCCTTTTTTCAACCTTTATTCATACAATTTCAAGATTACAAACTCCTACTACACCAAGCCAGTGCGATTACCATACAATTTCTCCCAAATTCCTCCTACAAATTCCTCCCAAATTCACGCCATTCCATACAATTTCAACATTACACCCACTGCGACTAACATACCCCCTACAAATGCCCAAATGCAAATGGGAATTTGTGCTTGATATTCGAGCTTCCTCATCTTCTGGTTCAATTTTCTTAGCTCGTCAGAACCTCTATATCAATGCGTGCTCCGCCCTCCGTCTCTTCTTCCGGAGCTCGCGTTGCGGCCGCTGACGTCTGTGGCAGCCATTCTTGGTGCTCAACTAGCAGCTGATTCATTAGCGTCTGGACCAGAACATCTTCCCAAAGGAAGAAACATTTTAACTGCAAAATTGCCAAACAGATCAAATTGATTGCTCAAGGATACCGATCCATGAAAATTGTGAAATTGCCCCAATTCTTACCCCAATCGCGCTGGTGCATACGTAGAACGGACGATTCTTGTTCCTCGGTGTCTGCGATATCCTCTGAGCAACGTCCATCCGGCACCGCGGACAGATGAAGATCGGCATCTCCGTGCGCGCCGGAATCTCCATCCGCGAGGTGGCGTGGGAGCTAGAAGAAGACATGGAGCTCGATTCGCGAACGCCCGGAGCCGAAAGGGAACTCACCGTGTCCGCGCACATCACCTGTAGCTGTAGCACACGGCCGCGCCCTCCCACCGTCGGCGGCGCTCCCCGTCGACGCCGCCCTCTCGGTCGCCCGCGCCCAGCTCCTAGCTGCCAACCTCTGTGCCCGGTTCCTAGCTCGCCGCCCACCTCTGTGCATGGCCACCTCCAACCACGCTTCGCTGATTCTTGCTCCCCGCTGCGATCTCGGGGTGCGCGGTACGCCGCTTTTATCACAGACGCGGCGCCGGCAATGGTCGACGGGCTACCATCAGTGTGTGCCCATTTGCTCAGTTTTGCCCTCAGGAACGGTCGACAGGGGGTCCCACAGGCAGTGGCTACAAGCCCGAGTCAACTATCTTGACCAGATGAAGACGACAAGATTCACGGAATAAGTCCTTGCACACAGACTAGGAGTAAAACTGAGGACGTTTCGCAACTGAGGGTAAAACTGAGCACATAGACACAACTAATGGCAGAAGAATAATTTGCCCTGTAAAGTATGGCAAAAGGAGCAAATGCTTGAGAAAATTCACATTAAACTTCTGCCATTAAGCTCATTGTGATTTCCGGTCAGGTGTCAACCGGGTCATTCTATTGTAACAGTAGTGAGAAACTAAGAATTAATAGAAGAACTCGATGATAGTCCAACCAATTTAGTCACAAAGGTTGTGTGCAATTGCCGCTAACCTAGCTTAATGGAGTTTTGTAGGGAACATCTACAAAATGTAATCAACTAATATACTGTGGCCAGTAGCGGACCCAGGAATTTGTCAAAGCCTGGGCGAACCGTAAGACAACAACTTTTTCTCGGACAAATATAAGCATCATATGAAGGAAATGTCTTTTTTTCCAGTTGTTCTTCTTGTGATGTAGGTGATTTTCGTATTCGATTTTGTGTGCACTGAAGTTTTTTTTTTTTGCAAAACACAATACAAACACGCTCACATATACAAGTATACGCTCACCCCTATGAACGCGCGTACATTCTACTCTTATGAGCTCCTCCGATAGACTGAGGTGGTTAGAAGAGCCCCAAAGTACTCAAACGGTGAAGACCTCTAGTTTTTTTCGAAATGGAAGTGTGAATCCCGGCCTCTGGATCCAAATCATATACACTACCTCCCACATTTTATTAAATGTTTCAAAATAAAGACGTCTAGTTATATACGGCTTGAAAGAAAATTTATACTGATGAGGCTGTCGGAAGCGAGCTACGCATATTGGTTGTGGATCAAATCGTTTTTAATGAACACAATACTAGTGGCAATGACCGATCGGTCGATTCTCTCCGCCATCCGCCATCGATGGGTCGTACTACGTTTTTTAGGACTTACATAAATACAATTCATTACAATTGAGCAATTCATGGTTGAATAGATTATTACGTAAATTAAAAATAAGATTGAGCAATATCAATTCTAAAATAAGAAAGTAAAATAGAGAGTAGAAGTGAGCACACCAATTCATGGTTGCTTTTTTTAGGGGCTCGCTGCATTTTCTTACTGTGAGGTGTGAGCACACAAGTCTCTTCTGTGCAAGACACGGCCTAAGTGCTCAAGGCGATAAGGCCCACTAGTCCACCAAGTTAACAAGAACCAAACGAGTTTGCTGATTTTTTTCCAGAGAAAAAACAAAGCCGCATGTTCTTGCCCACGGCCAGTTGACGTTTCCTGGCTGGAAACTACCCCAGCGCTAGAGGCGGGCAGCAGCGAAGCCCGGGCAAGCGCCCGGGCAACAGGGACGTTGCGTCCGCCCGTGACTGTGGCTAAGAGATAAGTTGGAACTTGGAAGCATCCCTTATCATGATTTAACTCCCGCATGAATATCCAGAATTCTTAGATGACAAATAATACGGCCATGGTACATTAAGGCACTTTCATATTGTGGGAACCAAATCTTGTTATTAGTCTTATAAATAGGTTTTTATCATATTTATGTTTCGTGTAATCGAGTCACCGCCCGGAGCTACGTTTGTACACACACAAAGTAGTGATTGTGTTTGTGTGTAGATAAGTCATTGGTTGGCTGGCTGGCTGCATGCGAGTTGGGCCTGGTCATGTGGCCGTTGAGAAGAGCTACACAAGTGCTAAACGTGGGTATGCATGTAGTTAGCTAGTGGAGAGGTTGGTGGATCAGTTAAGTGGGTTAGTGGCTGCGTGGTAGCTCGGTGAGTCGCTATTTAAAGCATTGTTCAAGATATCTTCCGATATACTGATTTATCGTCCGATTTATCGCTTATCGGTGTCTGACCGATAAGATAAATCAGCCGATAAATCTGTCGATATGTCGATAAATCGGCCGATATGCCGATAAACCGGCCGATTTATCCCTTATCTTGGGTTGACCGATAAGTTTCCGATAAGCGATATCCCCAACATTGATTTAAAGCCATGTACTCCCTCCGTCCGTGAAAGAGTGGACGTTTGGGTCGAGTAGACGTCTTCATTCCGCACTTGCTTTTGCGCCGCGGCATCCTCGTCCGGGTCGACAAGCTTGGCTCCGCAACCGCTCCGACGACGGCGACCACGGACAGAACCTGCCTGCACGAGCACGGTCGGGGCCTCCAGCACCAGATCCGCCTCGGTCGCGTCTTGCGCCGCCGTCCATCGCCACGACCTTGACTTGCTGGCCATCGCCGGGTTCCGCTCCTTCCACCGATCCTCCGCCAGCCATGGCTCTGGTGAGATGCACGCCATTCTCGCCGGCAGTTTATATGGACGGGCCACCATTAATATGGGATGAGAGGGGAGGGCCATGGATTGGAGGCCGGAGCGACGGCGATTTGGGATTGGATCGGAGGAGAGAAACGTTGAGGGTGAGGAAGAGGATTGGGTGGTTTGTGGGAGTGACGCTCGAGGCGTAGACCGGGGGGCAGAATGCAAAAATACCCAGCGAAACGTAGACGTACACTCTTTCATAGACAAATACTCGAACCAAACGTCCACTCTTTCACGGACGGAGGGAGTATGTGTGTTGATCCTTGGTCCGATTCTACATTTGGTATCAGAGCCTCGTACGTTCGAGGTCCGAGTCTCCGTCATCGTCTAGCTGCGTCACGAGCGATGGAGGAAGGATGCTGCCCGGTAAGTCGCGGCACCGGCGGCAAGGAGGTGATAGCCATGGCGTGGAGGCCATTACCACGAGGAGGTGCGGCGTTCATGTCCGAGTCGTCGACAAGGTGTGTCATTGGCGGCAACATGGAGGTGGGTCACCGACGAGTTGTGGCACCGGTGATGAACATGTGCGAGTCGTCGAGAAGGTGCGTCATCGGCAACAACATGGAGGTGAGTCACCGGCGAGCTGCGGCACCAGTGGTGAACATGCGGCAGCGAGCGTGTCATGGCGGCACACTCGCGGTGAAGGCATAGGAGGTGCGAGCCTCTCATCGAGGCCAAAGGAAATCAGCGGCAATCGGCATGACAAGATGGCGTTGGCGGCCGTCTTCGTGTTGCAACGACGACATCGACGACCATGGACTTCAAGAGAGGAATAAATAATAACAAGATTAGGAGGTGATTGTGGGAACCAAATCTTGTTATTAGTCTTATAAATAGATTTTTATCATGATTATGTTTCGTGTAATCGAGTCACCGGCCGGAGCTGCGTTTGTACACAAACAAAGTAGTGATCGTGTGTAGATAAGCCATTGGTTGGCTGGCTGGCTGCATGCGAGTTAGGCCTGGTCGTACGTGTGGCCGTTGAGAAGAGCTACACAAGTGCTAAACGTGGGTGCGCATGTAGTTAGCTAGTGGAGAGGTTGGTGGATCAGTTAAGTGGGTTAGTGGTTGCGTGGTAGCTTGGTGAGTCAGGCTATTTAAAGCCATGTAACCAGGTTGTTTATTTGACAAGAATGAACAAGAGAAAAGCACAAGTGTGTGTGCAGCAACTCTCCGTGTTGTTCTTCTCCACTATGTATATATGCGTGTGTTGATCCTTGGCCAGATTCTACACAGATTATATGAAATTATCTATGTTTAGGGATGACAATAGGTACATTAATTGTATGCATTCTGCACAAATTACTTCTTGACCGAGACTGAATTTGGGTTTCCTGTTCCACCGTCCTGGTGCGGTCATGATCTTCGATCTTCAAGTAGTGGCCGGACCTGACAACCCCACAAATTATCTGATTCAGATTGTTCAAGGGTAGAGGAGAACAGAGCAGACAAGTTCAATGGCATCTCGTTGAATCGACCTGAGCAGGGCGTCGAGGAAGCACTTGTGCTCGTTGCACTAACACTACAGGAAACGCCCGCTACGCCGACGGCCTTTTGCCGTCGGCCTAGCACCCTTTACCGTCGGCGTATGGCCATCGGCGTAGTACCCCGTAGGTATAGGTAAAAATACCGTCGGCGTAGGCTACGCCGACGGCTTTGCCGTCGGCATAGCTCCCTATATGCCGACGGCTTTACCGTCGGCTTAGGTTTTTCAATTATTTTTAATTTTTGAATTTTTGTGAACTTTTTGTTTTATTTTATTTTATTTTAAAAAAATTGATCTTTTTTAATTCTTTTTATTTGTATTTCGAAATTTCCGACTTAGTCACATACTTAATACTTAATTGCACACTTAATTATAGATCAAAGTACTTACCTAGTCAAACTTATCATTCGGTCACCCATCCTCCAGCCCGAGCATGCTTAACTTTTGAGTTCCTTCCAAACGAGTTTCCAAATAAGAAATTAGAACTTACTGATATTACTACCCTATCAATCATATTAACCCCTCGGTTATGATGTACATTTTTCATTATTTAAATTTTATAAATTTGTTTGAGTAAATTAACAATGATTATGTAATAGTATATTTCGAATAAATAACAATAAAATAAATTTTACTTTATTTTTTTCCTTTTTACATTTAATATGGAATAATTCATATCTTTAAATCCATAAATCGAAATTTGATAAATAAAATACCTAAATCGATTAGAAAAATGAGAGGAATTCAAATATTTCATCCATATCATTTTTTGCATTACAAAAACCTTGATAATTTTAGAAAATTGGGAAAATACTCAAAAATGAAATCCTTTAGATGGAGTCCTTTTATGTGTACTAATTTCTAGCAAAAATGATAAACTTGATTTTTTACAAACATTTCAAAAAATGCTTCACAAAAAGGTCTATCATTTATAGACATGTATAGGTTTCGCGCCAAATGACCAAGTTATGGCCATTCGCGTGCCATAGTTACGAATAGGCTTAGCTTTATCGTTAGGGTTTACGGTCTCGGTTTCGGGCTAGGTTTAGACATAACTAATTCAAAAAAATCTAAAAAATGGAAAACCTTCATATGGCATCCTTTTATGTGACCTACCACCTGGAAAAAATTATAAACATGAGTTATGGAGGTTTTTATAAAAAAACCTTCACAGAAATGAGCTACGAGGTACAAAGATGTATGGTTTTCGATTGAAATAAGGTAGGGTATGACATTTAACATAGCAAAAATGTCGGAATGAGTCAATATTTGATACACTGGTGTATCTTGGTTGTAGAATAGTAATGACTAAGGGGTTTAGGGTTTTCGTTGAATAAAAAACCCATTTTCATTTTTTTTAGTGTCAAAACAGGCTTTTTGTGAAGCAGCTAACAAAACGGCCCACCGAAAGAGGAACATCCAAATAGATTGAAAATAGTAGACCACGTTATAAGTGCATTTAACCCTGAGTTTGGATATAAAAACATACTTAGATATTTCAAACATTTCAGATAAGTTCCTGCCGATTTCGCCGAAAGTGGGTCTGATTTGAACTATGAGTGCCGCATAGTTTGGTCATGATTTTTTGAAAAAATGACTTTTAGATCCACAATGTATACTTTCTTTAGAGATCGTTGATGGTTTTTGCTTGATCGAAGTTACGGTTAGGTTTAGATTTATCGTTAGGGTTTACGGTCTCGGTTTCGGGCTAGGGTTGGACATAACTAATTCAAAAAAATAAAAAAATGGAAAACCTTCACATGACATCGTTTTATGTGACCTACCACCTGGAAAAAATTATAAACATGAGTTATGGAGGTTTTTATAAAAAAAACCTTCACAGAAATGAGCTACGAGATAGAAAATGTATGGTTTTCGACTGAAATGCGTTAGGGTATGATATTTAACATAGCAAAAAATGTCGGAATGAGGCAATATTTAATACACTGGTGTATCTTGGTTGTAGAATAGTATTAACTAAGGGGTTTAGGGTTTTCGTTGAATAAAAAACCCATTTTTTATTTTTTTTAGTGTCAAAACAGGTTTTTTGTGAAGCAGCTACCAAAACGGCTCACCGAAAGAGGAACATCCAAATAGATAGAAAATAGTAGACCACCTTATAAGTGCATTTAACCCTGGGTTTGGATATAAAAACATACTTAGCTATTTCAAACATTTCAGATAAGTTCCTGCCGATTTCGCTGGAAGTGGGTCTGATTTGAACTACGAGTGCCGCATAGTTTGGTCATGATTTTTTGAAAAAATCACTTTTAGATCCACAATGTATACTTTCTTTAGAGATCTTTGATGGTTTTTGCTTGATCGAAGTTACAGTTAGGTTTAGATTTATCGTTAGGGTTTACGGTCTCGGTTTCGGGCTAGAGTTAGACATAACTAATTTAAAAAAAATGAAAAACCTTCACATGGTATCCTTTTATGTGACCTACCAGCTGAAAAAATTATAAACATGAGTTATGGAGGTTTTTATAAAAAAACCTTCACAGAATGAGATACGAGTTATAAAGATGTATGGTTTTCGACTGAAATGATCTAGGGTATGACATTTAACATAGCAAAAAATGTCGGAATGAGCCAATATTTGACAGACGGGTGTATCTTGATTGTAGAATAGTATTGACTAAGGGGCTTAGGATTTTCGTTGAATAAAAAACCCATTTTTCATTTTTTTTAGTGTCAAAACAGGCTTTTTTTGTGAAGCAGCTAACAAAACGGCTCACCGAAAGAGGAACATCAAAATAGATAGAAAATAGTAAACCACCTTATAAGTGCGTTGTTTAAGTGCCAAAAATAATTTCCACAATGATTTCATAAATATGATTTTCCATTTTTTAAGTGCCAAAAATGACTTTTTAAGTAAGAAAGTACCAAAAATATGTTACAAAAAGTCATATGCATGGTGAAAAAGATTATATGGATGTCATATTTGGATTCCTCTCATTTTTCTAATCAATTTAGACATTTTACTTGTTAAATTTCGATTTACGGATTTAAAGATATGAATTATTTCATATTAAATAAAAAATAGAAAAAAATCATATCTATGCCGACGGTGGCCGTCAGCTTTGCCGTCGGCGTAGCCCTGTGACCATCTATGCCGACGGTGGCCGTCGGCACAATCATCCTACGCCGACGGTAAAGATGTGCCGACGCCACCTCGACCTGCTGGCCAGGAAGCTACGCCGACGGCCCCGACAAATAGCCGTTGGCGTAGCGGGCGGCCGTCGGCACCTAGCCTCATTCGTGTAGTGTAACAGCAAACGACAACCAAAACCTCCAGATTTCTGAATGTGACATACTATAAGACCCAATCCACTGGTGCACAAATCCATGAATCTCATTAAGTACCGTCTATAAGAACTTTCTGTATATATACTCATTTCTTTTTATGTAGATCATGTAGTAGGGTCATGTTATATCTCTCATAGCCTATACAAGGGATAGTATGCACACTCAGAAACAATGAACTCATGTACTCCTTCAGCTGGGAACGATGTGGAGATCCGGTCAGCACCTGACCGTGCTGCTCTGCTCACACACACTGTTCTCTGTTGAGCAACCGCAGTTCCACACTTGCTCTTGGATGGTCTAGAAAAGCTGGAAAAGGGGCTTGCCGAACTGTCACCGAATGACCGGAGGTCTGCTGGTTTCACCAATGCCCTGCACAATGGGCACGTCCACTCCCTCTCAAACATGCCAACAACAAATATTAGAAAGGAAACCTATGACACATTCTGAATATTCAGATCAGACACCACCGCGCGTGCAGGGTAACGGCCGCCAGGTCTAGCGCGCAGTCCAGCGCCAGATCGACCACTTTCATCTGTACCGGCAATCAGTGCAGGCGGGTCGAGGTGCGGCCGTACACGTACGCCATCGGGGGGCGAGCTAGGTTCGGAGACCATTGGCGCCGTGGGCAGCCGCGTCGGCGCTCCGCCGTGGGGATGAGGAGGAGGCCGGAGGCGCGGAGCCGGCGCGAGCTACCGTGGGGGGAGCGACGAGGCGCGTCGGGTAGAGCGTGCCAGGCGGGAGGCAAGGTGGGGTCTCGTCACGGCGGCGGGGCAGAGCTCTACGCGACCAGAGAACCATGGGGCCCGAGGGCGAGCTCGGGTAAGGGAAGGACGGCCGCGGCGAGAGCTGAGCTCAGCGGCGGGGAAGCTCGCGGCGGGCGTGGAGGGGAACCTTCCCTGGCGGCGTGTCGGGAGCGAGGGAGGCAGAAGAGAGCTGGGAGGGAGAGAGGCGCGAAGAGGACAACTAAAATACAAGACACTGCTGTAACTCCCTCCCATGGTCGCTCCCGTGGGCGACGCGGGAGGAACCCTAGCCGCTGCCCCTCTCTATCCCCCCTCTTCCTCCCCTCCTCCTCGCCGCCGCCGGAGAGTATCGCCGGGCAAAGCCCGGAAGGCGCTGGCGGCGGCGAGGCCTCCTTTCCCCTCACGCGGTGGCGGCGGCGCGGGCGTGGCTGGCTGTTGGCACGCGGTGGCTTCACGGCTTCCTGTGAACTCGTGGCGGACAGCGGCGTCCCCTGGCGCGGCTGCATCGGCGAGTGGCGCGAGCTCGGCTCGGCGGGCTGGGGGAGGAAGGGAGCAGCACGAGCTCGACGGTGGCTTGGCGGCAAGCCTGGCCGGCGGTTCTCGCCGGCTTGAAGAGGAGGGCTCCGGGAGGCGTGGTGGGCAGCGCGGCCGCTCCTGGCCGCCTCGATTCAGGCCGAGTCAGGGGGCCCGGGCCCTCTCGAGCCCATCGTCCTCCGTCCGTCAGATCTGTCGACGCAGGCAGCCGTGGGGCTGCAGGTCGCCGGTGGTCTTATGGTAGACCTCCCCCTCTGCAGGTTCGATGTCTCATTGCTGTTGTCTAGAGCTCTCGCGGCAGCAGTGCATCTCTTTCTTCCCCAGTTTGGTAGAGTGCAGAGCTGGGACGCCAGGGCGGCGGCCCTGGATGTGGGAACCCTGTGGGTTGGCAGGCGAGCCCGGGGTTCTGGTGTTGGCTAGAGCCATGGTCGTGAGGACGGCGTGGTGTCTGGTGAGCTGCATTCCGTGACGGTGCGAGGCGGTTGCCGTCTCGGCGGCACCCCTCGTCCGTGTGGGAGGCGGAAAGGTCATGCCGAGGGCAAACTCTCGCCCTGGTTTCCCTAGCCACAGTGGTGGCGGCCATAGATGTCGTCCCCTTCTTGAAGGCGACGTTGCGGCTTCTCCCTAGTCTCCTATGTGCTCTGGTGAAAACCCAAGATCCTCGGATCGGGCGGGTGGCGGCTTTTTGCGTCGTGTTCTTCCTGAAGACGCCGTCTTGGAGCTCGCGGTGGCTAGCTCTCTAGAGGTTGGGTGGCGGAGCTGGTGCCTCTTCGGACGGCGTTGTTTCTTCGGCGTGCTTCCTCCGGCAAAGCTTGTTTCTCCGTTCGGACCTCCCTTGGTGTGCTTCAGCGACGATGGCGAGGAAGGTGCTATCCTGGTGGTTGTCTCCTCTGGTTTCGTGCAAGTCTCGGCGGTGTGCAACGTGTGTTGGTCAGCCGGCCTGGGCTCTAGGGTGAGCTTCGGCCCGACGTCTTTGCCCGTGTAGACGGTGTGCAGGTGTGTTGGTGCGCCGGTTTCTTCGGCCCGACAACTTTGCCCGTGTAGACGGTGTGCAGTGTGTTGGTGCGCCGGTGTGTTCTCTAGGGCAAGCTTCGGCCCAACTCCTTTGCCCACCCAGCTTGCTCTCTTCCTCTTCGGAGTAGTTTCCCGGTTGCCCTTGCTCTTCCTTTGCTCGGCTGTAGCTTCTTTGGTTGTCCTATTCTTTTGTGTATGTGCAGTTCGTGGTTGTAAGCTGGGTTCAGCACTTTGTACTCTTGTCGCCGTTGTGGCGTTATTAATGTATAGCCAGGCCTTTGGCCTGTTATCTAAAAAAGAGGCGCGAAGAGCGAGAGGGGTGGGGATCGAGCACTGGGTCGGGACTCGGCGCCAGGAGAGAATGTGAGAGGAGAGAGGGACCCGATGGTAAAACGAAAATATGAGGGGGTAGATACAAAAAGGCCAAGAGGTCCTCAGTAGTCCAAACTCTTGGATGCAATTTTTTGAAAAAAGTGCCTCTACAAATCACCATTTCAGAGAGATTTTTTGAGAAGTGCCTCTAAAATATTATTTTCAGGGGAACTTTATCAAAGTGCATCTGAAAATAATATTTTTATAGAGGCACTATGGGAAATTGCCTATAAAAATGGCATTTTTAGAGGTAGTTAGTTGAAAATGCTTCAAAAAACAATTTATAGAGCCATTTCTTAAAAATTTCTCAAGTAAAATGCCCCTAAAAATATGTTCTCTCGTAATGTGTGTATGTGACTTAGTATTCGTGATGTGTTGGACACAAGATATGCATATTAGGCACGTTCCTTGTTGGACTCAAGCTGTTGTAATAATTGAAAAATGTGTCGTACTTGTTACATAAAATATAATGGTTTTTTTAAATTATAACCATTAATTTTAGTTCTAACTATAAAAATGATTTAAATGATGTGGCTCAATATGGTCTCTCTATTAAAGACCCCCATATTGTGCTTTTAGCATATACTCCATCCGTTCCTAGATATCAGATGTTTTATATATTATCATTTTGACGAAGGTTTTGGTTTCTAAATAAAAAATTTCCTGAGGGGGCATGGGAATCCCGATTACTGCGGCAACCAAGAAATCCCGGATGGTAACAGGCAAATTTAAGAATTAAATTTTAAATTCAAATCTTCTCTAGAAGGTTATTTAGACTTTAAACTCACACACGTCAGAAGGTTGAGTCATATGCGTTCTACTAGGTCGAAGATTCGGATCTTTTTGTCCACCTTTTTTCATAAATATAGAGATTTAATCTCTCACAGAGATAATAATAGTCAAAACAAATTGGAACATGCGGTAACTCGAATAGTGGACCTCGAGGACAGCACAAAAGAGAACTTCCACCGTGGTACATCTTCAAAATTGTTAGAGTAAGGAGAATACTATATTTAGCAAAGCTTAGGCGTTTAAATTCAAAATTTTCAAAAAATCTCAAGATTTTTTTACCGGCAAACACATTAACCAGGGGTATTGGGAAACTCGGTTACCGGTCGGTAACCGGATTTCCCGACCGGTAATCAAAACCCTGATTTGGACTACATACAGAACGACATGAGTGTACCGACACACTAAAACGTGTCTAGATATATCCGAACCTAAGAAAACAATAAGATATTTTAGGGGCATTTTAGTTGAGACATTTTTAAAAGATGCCTCTATAAACTGGTTCCGTGGACTGTGGGCCTAGCGTCGCTCCGTGGATTACTGGATTTGTCGCGCCATAGTCCAACCCGTTGTCTGCGTTTAAAGTTTTGTTCCGCGGCAAATCCTCTTGCGTCCTGGCCCGTCACTAGTGCGATCGTCTGAAGGTCGACGTTTTGAGTCATGGCGCCGTACTGCACGCAACACGGCATGCGCTTCATTGTCCTCATTGTCTTGGGACGACGGCAATGCAAAAGCATGAGGTGAAAGTAGGCTGGGGCGGTAGCCCCCATAGATGTTCCACCGCCGGCACTAGTAGAAAACAGGCCTTTCGCCCTGGGCTTTAGTCGCGGCCGTGTCTCAACCCGCGACTAATTTTTAGGCCACGTCGCCCCGAAATCGGCGGAACAATTGTCGCGGTTCGTTAGGACCCTTTTGTCCCGGCTTGAGATACAAACCGGGACAAAAAAGGTCTGCGGCCCTGCTGCGGTAGGTGCCCCCCTTTTGTCGCGGGTCATGTCTCTAACCGGGACTAGAATTCGGCACAATAGTCGCGGTCTGGTATACGAGCCGCGACAAAACCTACTGACCCAGCGCCAGGCCATGTTTCGTGGCCTTTGGTGCCGGTTTGTATCTCAAACCGGGACAAAAAGTCTGGCCCTATATATATGCAGCCCCTCTTCCCCCTCTCTTGTTTTTTTCCTGGTGGGAAGTGGTGTAGGTTTGTGCTAGTTTTTTTTTCTACATATGCACTAGAGGTGTTCGGTGAAATGCCTGTTAGAGCGATGCCACTTGAGTTCACACAAAACAAACATGATATGAGGTGCCCGAGCCACACTTAAGCTTCCTCCTCTTTGTTTCCAAGTTTCCTAAAAGGTTAGCAACTACTTTCTCGTTTAGACCACGCGGTACTAATTTTAGCATCGTGATTGCGTTTGATATATAGTTGCATGATGCAGATGGGCCACCCATGGATGTACGGTGACCGACGCTCTGGCGCTTATAGAGAAGGCGTGCGTTCTTTTATCGTTGTGGCCGAGGCGAACAAACGGCGGGATGGTTTTATGTGTTGTCCGTGTGTCAAATGTCGGAATGAGAAGGATTACACTTCCTCAAGAGTCATTCAGAGCCACCTGCTTCGGTCCGGTTTCATGTCCGGCTATAATGTTTGGACCTATCACGGAGAAAGAGGGGTTATGATGGAAGACGGCGATGAAGAAGAGAACGATGATGACAACTACCGATCTATGTTCCCTGAATACGCTGATACTGCAATGGAAGACAATGAAGAAGAAGGAGGTGAAGAACGGGCAGCATATGAGCCCGCTGATGATCTTGGTCGGGTCATTTCTGATGCAAAGCGAGACTGTGACACAGAAAAAGAGAGGTTGCAGTTCGAGCAGATGTTACAGGACCACAACAAATTGTTGTACCCAACTTGTGAAGATGGCCAGAAGAAGCTGGGTAGCACACTAGAATTGCTGAAGTGGAAGGTAGAGATCGGTGTGACTGACTCGGGATTTGAAAAGTTGCTGTTACTAATGAAGAAGATGGTTCCAAGAAATAACGAATTGCCCGCCAGTACGTACGAAGCAAAGAAGCTTGTCTGCCCTCTAGGATTAGACGTGCAGAAGATACATGCATGCCCTAATGACTGCATCCTCTACCGTGGTGAGAAGTACGAGAATATGGATAAATGTCCGGTATGCACTGCATTGCGGTATAATATAAAAAAAGATGACCCTGCTGATGTTGAGGGCGAGCCACCCAGGAAGAGGGTTCCTGCAGAGGTGATGTGGTATGCTCCTATAATACCACGGTTGAAACGTTTGTTCAGAAACAAAGAGCAGGACAAGTTGTTACGATGGCACATGGAAGACCGTAAGAAAGATGGGATGTTGAGGCACCCGGCTGATGGTCGGCAGTGGAGAAAAATCGAGAGAGAGTTCCCGGACTTTACAGGTGACGCAAGGAACTTATGGTTTGGTCTAAGTACAGATGGCATGAATCCTTTTGGGGAGCAGAGCTGCAGTCACAGCACCTAGCCCGTGACTCTGTGTATTTACAACCTTCCTCCTTGGTTGTGCATGAAGCGGAAGTTCATTATGATGCCAGTGCTGATCCAAGGCCCGAAGCAACCCGGCAACGACATTGATGTGTATCTAAGGCCATTAGTTGATGAACTTTTACAGTTGTGGGCCGAACCAGGTGTACGTGTGTGGGATGAGCACAAACAGGAGGAATTTGACCTACGAGCGTTGCTGTTCGTAACCATCAATGATTGGCCTGCACTTAGTAATATTTCGGGACAGACGAACAAAGGATACAGTGCATGCACGCACTGTTTAGATGAGACTGAAAGTATATATCTGGATAAATGTAGGAAGAATGTGTACCCGTACAATCGTCGTTTTCTTCCGCTCAGGCATCACTTAAGGAAAAAAGGAAAGCATTTCAATGGCAAAGAAGAAACTCGGACGAAGCCTGTCCCCCGTAGTGGTGCTGATGTATTTGGTATGGTCAAGGATTTAAATGTAATCTTTGGAAAGGGTCCTGGCAGAGAACCTGTTCCGAATGACGCTGACGGACACGCACCCATGTGGAAGAAGAAATCTATATTTTGGGAGCTAGAATATTGGAAAGTCCATGAGGTCCGCTCTGCAATCGACGTGATGCACCTAACGAAGAATCTTTGCGTGAATATTCTAGGCTTCCTGGGCTTGTTTGGGAAGTCAAAAGATACACCGGAAGCATGGGAGGACCAGCAACGTCATAAAGGACGAGACGGCATGCATGCATGGCAGTTTCAAGGGCCTGCCAGCTACGCTCTTACCAAAGAAGAGAAGGAAATCTTTTTTGAAGTCCTTTTCAGTATCAAGGTCCCGTCTGGCTTCTCGTCGAATATAAAGGGAATAGTAAATATGAAAGAGAAAAAATTCCAAAACCTAAAGTCTCATGACTGCCACGTGCTTATGACGCAATTGCTTCCGGTTGCATTGAGGGGAATTCTACCAGAAAATGTTCGACTAGCCATTGTGAAGGTATGCGCATTCCTCAATGCAATTTCTCAGAAGGTAATCGATCCAGAAAGTCTAACAGGGTTACAGATTGATGTGGTCCAATGTCTGGTCAGTTTCGAGTTGTTGTTCCCGCCATCCTTCTTCAATATTATGACGCACCTCCTAGTTCACCTAGTCGAAGAGATTAGAATTCTCGGTCCTGTGTTTCTACACAATATGTTCCCCTTCAAGAGGTTCATCGGAGTCTTAAAGAAGTATGTTCATAACCGTGCTAGGCCAGAAGGAAGCATCTCCAAGGGCTATGTAACAGAGGAGATCATTGAGTTTTGTGTTGACTTTCTTCCTGACCTGAAGCTGATTGGTGTTCCTGAATCTCGGTATGAAGGAAGGCTGACTGGAAAAGGCACACTAGGAAGGAAAACAACGATATATAGGGACGCGCTTTCTTTCACTCAAGCACACTACACAGTTCTACACAATTCCACCGTGGTTGCTCCGTATATCGAGAAACACAAGAATATTCTACGCGCTGAAAACCCGGGGGAGCATGAATCCTGGATTAAAGGGGAACACGAGGCGACTTTCGGCAGTTGGTTGCAGACACATCTCATGAATAACAACACTGTTGGAGATCAGCTGTACTTGTTGGCCAGGTTACCATCGTCGACTATATGTACTTTCCAAGGGTACGAGATAAATGGGAATACATTTTACACGATCTCCCAAGATAAAAAGAGCACCAACCAAAACAGTGGTGTCCGCTTTGATGCAACAGACGACAATGGGCAGAAGGACACATATTATGGATACATAGAGGAGATATGGGAACTTGACTATGGACCTACTTTTAAGGTCCCTTTGTTTCGGTGCAAATGGGTCAAGCTGACAGGAGGCGGGGTACATGTAGACCAAAAGTACGACATGACAACAGTGGATCTCAAAAAGCTTGCATACATGGACGAACCATTCGTCCTAGCGAACGATGTGGCTCAGGTTTTCTATGTGAAGGACATGTCTACCAAATCGAGAAAAAGAAATCAGCAAAAGAATACATCGTCCGATGAGCCAAAGCGCCACATAGTTCTTTCAGGGAAAAGAAACATTGTGGGAGTAGATGACAAGACAGACATGTCAGAAGATTATAATAAGTTTCATGAAATTCCGCCCTTCACAGTAAAAACTGACCCATGCATCCTATTAAATGATGAAGATGCTCCATGGCTACGGCGCAGAAGAAAACCACAACACTAGATAGGGATGTTGGTGATTTGTAATAATGGCTATATGCGAATACAAACCGTATGTTTTGACTATATGCACCGTCGGGATGTATGCATGGAATCTGAATGATTTGTATTCGGTCGATGAACTGAAGGATTTGTAGATAGAACAAAACACACGGTATCACCTGCATACAACCCTACTGTGGCTAGAGAGTGCCCGCATATCAAATGCACCGTAGGGCGTATGCAGGTGAAACCGTTTGATTTGTATTTGGTCGATGAACTGAATGATCAGAGCGCCTTGCCGCTGCTTGGATTCAACCTCCTCGGCAATTCATCATTGTGTCACCCTAATCCAGTGGTTGGATTCAACCTACCCGACGCTCGTTGTGTGCCGTTTCGCTGCAGAGACGTCGCTATTTATAGGCGATTAGAAGGTGTACCTGTGGATGAGGTGGGAGTGCAGATCCAACAGCTCACAAGCGCTCTAAAGAAACACACCCCCGATCCAACGGCTCACAAGCGCTTGAAAGAAACACACGATCCGTGTGCTTCTTTAGTCCCGGTTGATAACACGAACCGGTACTAAAGGCCCTGATCCAACAGCTCACAAGCGCTCGAAGGAAACACACGATCCGTGTGCTTCTGATCCAACGGCTCACAAGCGCTCTAAAGAAACACACCCCCGATCCAACGGCTCACAAGCGCTTGAAAGAAACACACGATCCTTGTGCTTCTTTAGTCCCGGTTGGTAACACGAACCGGTACTACATGCCCTGATCACATATATATGTAGGCTTGGCCGCCATTGCCATATCACATCTAAACTCTTCCATGGCTTCCACCGTACTAAGCTACCGTCAGGCGGAGGAGCTTTCCGCCTCGAACTACCCCTGCCCGCCAGGCTACTGCGTCCCCGCCGGCTGGATGCTGAGCGCCGGAGGCGTGCCGGTCCCTCCTGTCCCTCATGGTGTGGCGCGCCGGGCGGCCATCACGAACCACTACTACCTCGAGCTCACGCCGGAGCAGCGGATGGATCCCCGCTGGCATCCCGACTACCGCCCGACTTGGGACGCCTTCTTCATCAATCGGCGTGAGAGGGCGCTCGCCAGGTACGAGGGGGACGGCCCGCCTCCTTCGGACTTCAACGAGGCCGGCCGTCAGCTGTGGTGGGCTGGCCGAACTCTCCGGGGCGTTATGAACTACATCACGGCCGGCGATAACCCCCGCCTGCGCTACCCTCAGATCCAGTCCAGGCGTGCTCACCCGTCGAGGTGGGAGCCACGAGCGTCGTCCGATGACAGCGACGACGACGACGATTACGAGGACGAGTATTATAGGCCTAGGCAGGAGTATGACTAAGATTGTTAGGACAAATTATCCAGTTATGTCATTCCATATGAATGATTTGTATTCGGTCGATGAACTAGTTATTATCAAATGATCCACTGTTGTCATTGGCTCCAAGATTCAAAAATATGCAAAAAAATATTAGTTAATCCATTTTATAATTGAAAATGGCAAAATTGTTAATAGTTTGTAGAGTTACAATAATTATTTTATAAAACAGAAAATGGTTTTGGATTACTTATTCAAATTCAAGTACTTTTCATGTTGGAAGTTTTCTCAAATTTATTCAAATGTTTGTAGAGTTAAATCATTTGTGAGTAAGTATTTGAAAAAATAGAGAAAACAGCGCGCGAGCACATTTTTTGGTAGCGCCGTCTGATGGTGCACTGATGATAGATGGCGGTCCCGGCTACCCCGTGGATGGAATCAAGGAGCAGATATCTTGTGAGCTCCATCAGAAGGTGAAGAACATATCCCTGAAGGTGGCGGTCGGAACTGCTTTACCTTGTCCACCTAAGGCACGTTGGCAGGGCCGTGAGATTCCAGCTGGCTATGCTAAAGTCGGGGTGGATGAAATCGTAAAGGGGTTTGACTCAATGGAGCTTGACATCCATGGACCTGAAGGTGAGAAGACACTCGGAGAAGTACTGGGTGGTATCATTCTATGGGACAAGAACAACATCAAGCTTCCAGGACAATAAGCGGAAGCGTGTTTCGTCGTTGAGTACTAAACGAAGCAGCAGCCCAAAACGAAAAAGGTCGCCCCATCCAAGAGTACCTCATAAGAATCTTCCCATCAGAACTTACGATCGTACTGACGAGGAAATAGCAGCGATCGCAAAGGCTGATAAAGATGCGCATTTTGCAAAGAAGAAAATAGAGCCCACCCCGGTATACACTGAGAAGCAAAAAGCGGAGAAGAACAAATCAAGTAAAAGTGCAAGCGGGAGCAAAGCAAGTGAAAGTGCAAGCGGGAGCAAAGCAATTAAAAGTGCAAGCGGGAAACGAAGGGACGTTCCCCAGCTCGGAGAACAGACCAAACAATCGATCCCACCCCTCAAGGTGTTATCCAAAGACGTTCCTCAGGCACAGCAGCAGGATTTGGTAGAAGCTGCAAAGTTGGCGGCCGCTATGGGTGTGACTGTTGCTGAACTGTTAGGTTCCGAAGACGACAAGTTACCCATGGCTGATGTAGCCCCTACATATGTCCCAGGGAAGCCTTTGGTCAGCGAACAGAAGTTGAAACAACTGCCAACACAAATGCGAAATTTGCATCAATGGTACTTGAGAGAGGTAAAGGGGGACAGAATAATGATCGTGGCGAAAGTCCCAGCAAAGTACTTCTTCCGACCCGAAGAGGTCCATGTTGACTTTTCAGAACTCTTCCAGTTATTCAATTTGGACGCGCTCGACAAATCTCTCATGAGTTGCTATTGTCTGTAAGTTGTTGAATTCATTGTCTACATATAACTTGTTCAGTTCATTGCATTTGTAATTATTCTCATTATATATATCCTTTTGTACTCTATATTATGCAGAATGAAGATGCAGTCTTGTAAAAGAAAGGTCTATAGTGTTGAGTTCATTGACCTAGATAAAGTACATATAGAAACGCTAACGACGAAACCCGACGAGACGGCGGGAAACCTTCTAAGGTTTCTAACGGAGCAAAATTACTGTGACCACATATTGTTTCCTTACAACTTCGAGTAAGAGTGTTACTGTCTTGTACACACTAATTTTTACTTACTCGATTTTAAGTGTAATTGATGAGTTACTGACGTATATATAAACGGGTGCAGCTTTCACTGGATTCTGCTAGACATACGAGTTGATAAGGGAATAGTTGATGTCATGGACCCATTAAAGAGAAACCTGGAAGAGTTCCGCAACATGCAGGACATGCTCCAGAGGTAATATTCGCGCTATATCGGTCTCTTTCGTTGATTTCATGAGATATCAGGTAATGAATTAACTCATTCATTAATTCATTTTCTTTGCCGGGCAAGGTTTGGAACCGATTCAAGAGAGTGGTGAAGGGTTCCTTTAGTGAGAAGCTGACGTTTACTCCAGTCTCGGTAAGTAGTACGAGATATGACCGCGCATCTCTTTACTTCTAGTTTCAATACAGTTATTATTTTGATGCTAGATTATTATTTTGATTGAATTCTATTCTCGTAAAGTGCGCGAGGCAGCCATCGGGGACGCATCTATGTGGATACTACGTTTGCGAGTTTATTCGCATGTTTACCACTGAGCACAAAGATTATAGAGTCGACGTAAGAAATACGTTCACAACATTATTTTATTACCTCACTTTTTCTTATCATGATTGATGTTCATATTGATCTCCCTTTCTTATACAGTTTGAGAGAATGCGGGAAAAGGTCCTACCGGAGCAACGCGTAATAGCAATTGCAGAGGACCTGGCGGGATTTTTGCTGAAATAGATGGTAGACGACGCCGGAGAATTTAGTGTGAACAATAGGCGCAACCGATGATGCCGTGCCGTGTAATCGAATAGACGGGCTTAGTCCCGGTAATTGTGATCTCCATGTAACTATCAAAGTTGTATATATTTGTATGCTCGATCGTGTACGGTATGTGGTAGCGTAGAAATATACGAAAACTATTTTGAAATGAAGAAAATAAATGAATAAAATAAAACAAAATGAATTCTCTGCCGCGGCACAGAAAGTGCCCAAATTTCTGCCGCGGCAGAGATTTAGTAAACCCTAAACCCTAAAAAAAATGAACTCTCTGCCGCGGCACAGAAAGTGCCCAAATTTCTGCCGCGGCAGATAACCTTTAGTCGCGGCCCGTTATATGAACCGCGACTAAAGGTTCTGCCCCTAGCACACCCAGGATGAGGACCATTTGTCCCGGCTGGTGACAGGTCCGCGACTAATGGTTGGACCTTTAGTCCTGCCTCCGCTGTCGCGGTTGGCCAACCGCGACAAATGCCCCTCACGGCCCGGGACAATAGGTCCAGTCTCCACTAGTGCGGCTTGACGGCGGCGACGGAGTCGTTGGGAGCTGGACCTTCTGGTGCCATGCCAGAAGACCATCGGGGCCCGGCCGCGAGTGCCCTCTCGTGTTTTACTTGTATAAGCAATCGCCCAGCACGTAGCACAACATCTCGTCTTCGTCTAGCTCTGAGGCCGATAATCAGCAGGGTTCGAAGGCGGTGCCAATGAACACAGTGGACGGTTTGTCGGCGGTTGATCCGTGTGTAGATGCTGCGTTGACCCGAGAGAAGGAGCTGTAGATTTTGGTACTGTCGGCCGCACGATCATCGCCACAGAGAACTTCCGAACCAAGAATTCTGGGGTCGTCACCACCTGCTGGGCCGTTCCTGCAGCTTCCGGTGCCTGCTGGGCTGCAGACTCCGCCTAGCAATTCTGCCCGAGCTGTGCTTGAGCTGTCACCTGTTGGGCTGCCTGCTGCGGCGGACGGTGCCGCGTCGGGGGGGGCGGCCAAACGAGCTTCAGCAGGCGGGGCGTGCTGCAGCACACGGGTCTTCATCACCGGAGGTGGCAGCCAGCTGTGCGCTGCTTGATGTGCAGCAGCACCCGATCGGGCCACCTGCGGGCCTGACGGAGGCGGATTGGCCACCGCTAGGGGGGGTTTCTACACCGCCTACAACCTCCCCTAGGGTGTCGCCGATACTGACGAATGACTCGCCACCAGCTGCGGTGGTTCGCGAGTATACTCCATCATCCCCAGGCCTTAGGCGCAGCTCGAGGCACAAGACGGCGGTGGATGGGTCCAAGACAACTGATGAGGATTCGATGAAGAAAGCCATGCGGCTTCGAGCTTCTCGCAATCTCGTCTACTCGCAAGGTGCACCTTCTTCGAAGTCTTTCCTCCCTTTACCGAATTCTCAAGTTATTTCAAATTTGGAGAGTTTAGGTTTAAGTTTAGGTCGTTCTTTTGAAGAGAGTTTAGTGTCTGTCTCTATGCTTAAATCTGTAGAGGTCGATCGTTTTACAGTTTCTTCTAAGAATAGTGTTCACGATGACCTAAACATCTCGGATGTAGATGACGAAGAAGGGGACGCCTGATATGACGGCCATCTTCTAACTCATCTTGTCGGAGACGTGTCAGAGGTGGGGCTGGATGACACCCGGTTGGAGTCTCTTATGGACTTAACCGCCTCGGGTCGTAAATCCAAATCCTCAAAAAAATGCAAAAAACTGTCCAAAAGGGCGAGAGTCACCATTTCAACAAAAGTTTCCCGATGAAAGGCAAAATATGGAATAGCAGAGGTCTACGAGACTTGGCTAAACATTTACATATTGCTGATTGCGTTCGGGAGCATGAGTTGGACTTTGTCGCAATTACGGAGTCGGGTAAACGAGATTTCCCAGTGCAAACCTTAGACCACCTTGCCGGTGGCTATGAGTTCACTTGGAAATGGATACCTCCACGCGGCAGATCGGGGGGCATTTTACTTGGCATCAAGGATAATTCTATGGAATTATTAGATTGTTCGTCGGGTGAGTTTCACATTAAACTACACTTGCGTAATAAATCTGATGATTTTATTTGGAGCCTTGTTGCTGTGTATGGCGCCGCCCAGGATGAGCACAAGGCAGCCTTTTTACGGGAACTTGTGAATCTTGCTAAAGATAACCCATACCCTATACTTATAGGAGGTGATTTCAACATCCTAAGGTTTCAGCAAGATAAGAACAATGACCGTTTCGACAACTATTGGCCGTTCCTATTCAATGCTGTCATTGACAGTTTGGATTTGAGGGAGGTTAATATGTCAGGAAGGCAATATACTTGGGCGAACAATAAATCAGTACCCACATACGAAAAACTCGACCGTGTACTTATAGATACCGAATGGGAAAATAAATATCCCCTCGTCTCTGTACGTGCGCTCGAGCGTATAGACGCGCTTTCGGATCATGCTCCAATACTACTAGATACCGGAGTTACAAAACTTAATGGTAAAAAACCGCAATTCAAATTTGAATTGGGCTGGTTGAACCGTGATGGTTTTGCGGAAATGGTAAAAGAAGTGTGGGAGCATCCGGTACATGGGCAAAATCCGATTCAGAGGTGGAATAACAAAATTCGCATGTTGCGGAAACACCTCCGAGGCTGGGCTCGCCATATCACTGGTCTTTATAAAAAGGAGAAAAAGAGGCTTGCTGAAATAATTGATAAACTTGACCTTCAAGCGGAAAACCGGCTCCTCTCTGATTCCGAACTTGATGAAAAAAATCAAGCGAATGAACAGTTTGCGCGCTTACTCCGAGAAGAGGAACTCAAGTGGTATCAACGTTCAAAAGCACAGTTCATTCTAGAAGGAGATAATAATACAAAATACTTTCATCTGTTGGCCAATGGGCGCCACAGGAAGAAGTACATATACAATCTCAACCAGGAGGAGGGTGTTATTGAGGGACATGAGCAGTTAAAAAGCTTTATAACAAATTACTATAAAACTCTTTTTGGGGCCCCTGAGGAAGGTAACTTCACTCTTGATGAATCCCGAACAGAAGATATCCCACAAGTATCCAACATGGAGAATGACTTTCTCACCGCCCCCTTTACAGAGGACGAGATTAAGAGAGATATCTTCCAAATGGAACATAATAAAGCGCCGTGGCCCGATGGTTTTCCAGCGGAGTTTTATCAAAGCTTTTGGGATATTATTAAGGTCGATTTACTAGATCTGTTCAATGCTTTTCATGATGGACAGCTTGAGCTGTTTAAGTTGAACTTCAGAGAGATAATTTTGTTACCGAAAGTTAAGAACGCAGAAAGGATTCAACAATATAGACCTATCTGTCTACTTAATGTGAGTTTCAAAATTTTCACTAAAGTGGCAACTTTAAGGTTGAACACAGTGGCGGATCACGTGATCCGACCCACTCAAACAGCCTTTATGCAAGGACGGTATATTTTAGATGGTGTCGTCACCTTGCATGAAACAGTTCATGAGCTACATCGTAAAAAATTGGACGGTGTGATTCTGAAAATTGATTTCGAGAAGGCCTATGACAAAGTTAAATGGCCTTTTCTACATCAAGTTCTACGAATGAAAGGCTTCTCCGAAACTTGGTGCGCATGGGTCTATAATTTTGTTACTGGAGGCAGTGTTGCCATCAAAGTCAATGACGACGTTGGCCACTACTTCAGAACTAAAAAAGGACTACGACAAGGTGATCCACTATCGCCGATATTGATTAATATCGTAGTTGATATGTTGGCTATCATGATTGAGCGTGCAAAGAACTTGGATCAAATTGCAGGAGTGGTACCGCATCTTGTTGATGGCGGATTATCAATCCTCCAGTATGCCGACGATACAATACTCTTTATGAAACACGATCTTGAGAAAGCATTGAATCTGAAGTTAATACTGTCAGCATTCGAGCAATTATCAGGGCTAAAAATAAATTTTCATAAGAGTGAGTTTTTTTGCTTTGGAGAAGCAACTGACCATCTCGCTGAGTATACCGAACTTTTCGGTTGCCAGCAAGGCCAGTTTCCTATGTCATATCTGGGGATACCGATACATTATCGTAGACTCACAAATGCTGAATGGAAACAAGTTGAGGAACGTCTGGAAAAACGACTCAGCAGCTGGAAAGGAAAATTACTTTCAGTTGGAGGTCGTTTAGTACTGATTAATTCAGTCCTTAGTAATATGGTCTTATACATGTTATCCTTTTTCCAAATACCGAAAGGAGTACTCAAACGTTTGGACTACTTCCGATCGAGATTTTTTTGGCAAGGGGATAATGAGAAAAAGAAATATAGACTGGCCAAGTGGAGCGTACTATGTCGACCAAAAGACCAGGGGGGACTAGGTATCCAAGACCTAGAGGCAAAAAATACCGCACTCCTTAGTAAGTGGCTATTCAAGCTCTTAACTGAGGATGGGGTATGGCAACAACTCCTGAGGAGAAAATATGTGAGTTCAAAACCTGTATCCCAGTTGTCTTGGAAAGCAGACGACTCACACTTTTGGGCCGGTCTCATGTCGGTAAAGGCTAAGTTCTTTCGATATGGATCGTTCCGTATAAAGGATGGGTCGGAGATAAGGTTCTGGGAGGACTCATGGCTAGGAAATGAACCTCTTCGAGAACAATATCCAGCATTATACAATATTGCACGTAACAAAAGCGATTCACTCGCTGCGGTGATGGAATCTTCCCCACCGAACGTGTCTTTTAGGCGGGATCTCGTGGGTACAAGATTGGCATCTTGGCAAGCTCTTCAAGAGCGTTTGGCCGAAATCCACTTGTCAACAGATCGTGATGAATTCCGTTGGAACCTTCTCAAGAATGGTAAATTCTCAGTGGGCTCCATGTATGATGCACTAGTACATTCGGATATGCCAGCAATAAACAATAAATACCTCTGGAAAATGAAGGTACCATTGAAGATTAAAATATTCACTTGGTACCTTCGGAGGGGGGTAGTCCTTACTAAAGATAACCTGGCAAAGCGTAACTGGCAAGGAAGTACAAAGTGCATGTTCTGTCATCATAATGAGACTATTAAGCATTTGTTCTTTGAATGTCATTTTGCGCGCTCTATATGGTCTGCCATCCAAGTGGCTTCGAACTTGTATCCACCGAGCTCCGTTGCGAATATTTTTGGCAATTGGTTGCATGGTATTGATCGTTCGTTTAGAAAACACTGTTGGGTGGGAGCGATCGCGTTATTATGGTCGCTTTGGCTATGTAGAAATGACAGAGTTTTTAACGCTATTTTATCTTCCCCTATGCAGGTGATCTTTCGCTATGCTCACTACAGGAAACAGCGTCTTTGCCGTGAGGCCAGAAGACACGGCAAAGGTGTTTCGGAACACGGCAAACGCTTTGCCGTGATGACTCGCACGGCAAACTCCACACGGCATAATACGCGTCGGCAAAGAACTTTGCCGTGCGCTTTGCCCAAACAATCACGGCAAAGACTATGCCGTGTGCCTCCCATACTTGACGGCACAATAAATGTGTCACAAGATGTCAGAGGAGGGTCAAACAGCGACCACTTCTTTGTCGTGTGTAACAGACCAGACGCACGGCATAGTTTAAATGTTTGCCGTGTGATACAGACAAGACGCACGGCAAAGTTTAAATCTTTGCCGTGATCCGCGGCCTTAGACGCACGGCAAAGACGCTGTCTTTGCCGTGATCCTTCCACCAAGACGCATGGCACATCAGCTTTGTCTAGGATGCCTGCATCGGCTCTTTGCCGTGTGCTTGCCCTAAACACACACGGCATATTGACCATATGGTCCTGGCAAACATGCCAGGAGCACAGGTGGCCGCCACGTGTGGGCTTTGCCGTGTGCAGGTGCATGGCACAGGCCTTTGCCGTGTGCCTTTACACGGCAAAGTGACCATAATGTTACAGATTTTTGCTGTTTTTGCAAAAATCCCTGCATTTTACAGAAAATTCACAGACGATAATTCACAGTGTGCAAATGCACATAATTGACAGATGATAAACATGATCAAACATATATAAACAAGATCAAACACCACAAACATAGCATCCACATAGTACAAACATAGCTCGTCGACTAAAATCAACATTAACTTCACAACCATGAACTCAACATAGTTCAAACTCCACATTCTCAAACAACACATAGTCTCAAACAGCACATAGCACATGAACTCCGTGACGATGGACGGATGGGCAAGATGGACATCATCGTTGATCCTCCTACAAGTTCATACAAAAATCATGAGTATGACAAGTTAAAATGCACAAGTCTAGATGTTGTAAATCAAAAGACATGATCTAAGTTAGATGTAGTAAACAATAAGACACAAGTTGTTCTATGTGATAAACAAAAAGACACAAGTGACCATTGAAGATTCATTGATTGGCTATGTCGATCTAAGTGAGACATGAAGTAAGTTTTCGAACAAGAGTGGTAGCAAGTTGAAATGGTAACTAACCTGATCCTTCGTGCGGCGGAGTAGGTCCTCAACATCATTGAGAAGGATCCTGATCCTACACGTTTGCAAGAAAATGATAAGTTTGACAACTAGATGGAAATGGCACTGGTATTAAAAGAAAGCGGACTAAAACTTCGGAGAAAGAGTCATGCGAGCATACCCACGGAAGCCTCCGGACAACGGAAGGGTTTTTGAAGTGGGGCTGCTGCTCCGGATCGTCCTGGCCACCAGGCGGCGGCTGCGGCGCCATTGAGTGAGATCCACCCGCCGATCCTGGATCCATCTACAACATGGAAAAACACTCGCATTACAAAGATAACTAAGTTAGAACAGTAAGATGGATAGAATGACAAGTTTGACGACATACCCATGGGAACGTCGGTGGAGCAAAAGCAAGAGTCACGTCCGCAGGAGCCAAGCGCTGCATGTTGGCCGTCATCCACTACATCATCTGCCTGGACGCCTCCTGCTGCTGCCGGATCTGCTCCTGCTGCTATCGGATCTGCTCCTACTGCTGCTCAAAGAGCACCTGCTGCTGACTAACTTGCTCCCGGAGCTGGTCGACAACCAGACCCGAAACTCGTGGGCGGGTCTCCACAGCAGGCGCACCAGGCGCCCTCCCACGGCGGACCTGGCGTAGGGACGGGACGGTGCGAGGGTCGACGTAGCCGTCACCTATCCACAACCGGCCATTCGCCTTGCCTCCCCCCGCAAGCACGATATCCTCGACGTCAAGTGGACTGGTGAGAGGGTCAGCATCCTTACCGTTGCGCTCCTTGAACTTCGCCGTGTACCCCGTGCTCCGAAGCTCGGCGCCGCTGTTGATCCACATCGACCCCGTGTCAGGATCCGGCTCATCCCGCGTACGAAACTTTGACCAAACGGCGAAGGGCGAGGGGTCTACGCCGGTCTTCGCTTTCTGCAAAGAGAGCACGAACATAGGTGAAAAGCAGGAAATATTGCAAAAGAGAGCACGAACTTAGGTGGACTAAAGAATGCATTTGCTCACCTCATTTTGCACGCATTGGTAGAGGTTGCGGCTGCCTTGGCGGTGTGTTCCACCCTTGTTGTACGCCCGCTTTGCCTTTCCCTCCTCGTGCAGCTTGAGGTACTCCTTGCTAGTCCACCACGCTACCATCGCGAGGTGGAACGATGAATTGTTACCAACGTACGGAGGAGGCACCTACGTGCACAGAACACACATATTAATGATATTACATGGCGGTCAACAAAATCGATAATATATAAATGAAGCTACCTGCAGGTACTGCCATGGCTGCATCAAGATGTCCCGAGCACACTTCTTGTCCAGCTTAATCATCTTCTCGGCGTACCAATTGCGGACACTGTTCACGTGAGCCTCGTAGTGCATGTCCGTCACCATCTTGGAGGCCATCTCCACAAGGATGCTCGTGTAGTCGTCCTCGTGCTCCGGCCGGTAGGAGAAGTAGTTCTGCAAGCATGCACATAGGTAGAATGGGGTTAAAGCCATTAGTGAAATCTTGGATTTACAGAAGTCAAGCAAACTTACCCAGAAGTGGCGGAGTGTCTTATGCGCCATGTCCAGCTCCTCGCCCTCGGGATCCTCCGCGTAGGTGTAATGCTTGAAAGTCCAAGCTACACTCCTGGTACCACTGGGAGGGTGAAAATCCCAAGGAAGAACTTGCGCACAAGACATCCAAGGATGCTCGAGTAGGTACGCTGTCCCTTGGCCTTAGGAGGGACATACTCAAACGACCTACACAATGAAAAAACCAAAATTAGTATGGTTAGCGGGTCAAAACACAATGAAAAAGCTAAAATTGAACATAAACAATAAGCTGTACCTTTTCCCGCTGGGCACGAGAAGAGTGTGACGCGAGCCGTAAGGAAGATCGGGGAGGGTCGCGGCCCCCCGCTGATACGGCGCCTTGCTCTGTGGCGGGGGGATAGTCGGGTCCGTCTCAACCCACTCCTCCTCCGGCGGCTCCCACTGCAGCGTCGGGTCAAGCTCAAACCCGCCCTGCCCAGGTCGCTCCTCGCCCACGTCCTCCTCGCTGTCCTCCTCCTCGCCCACCTCCTACTCCTCCTCGCTGTCCTCGGACTCCTTGTCCAGCGACTCGTCCTCAGAATCCGGCTCCGGCTCCTCCTCGTACGGAACGTCCTCCTCGTCGGACTCCTCGGCCGGGGGAGGACTCTCTATCCTCATAATCCCACGCCGTGCACTCCTCGCACGTGGAGGTGAGGGTGTAGGTGAAGGTAGCCGTCGTGCCGAACTCGATCCCACCAGGATTTTCGACACACTACGCACCTTTTTTGCCAAGACCTTCTTCATGTTTCCTGCATTGTCAAAAAAAAGTTTCATCAGTATACATAATCCAAAATTAAGGTAAATAGATGAAGCAAAAGTAAAAAAAGAATTTAGATGAAGCAACAATTAGAATAAAACAAAATACATGGAGTAGCGACAATGAGTTCTCACAAAATAAACTAGACTGACAATCACGGTTACATAGAGTAGCATTGACCTATTACATATAAGCTAGACTGGCAATTACTAATACATGTGTCCTCATCGCTATCAGTAGCCTGTGTCGAGATCATTGGGATCAACTATTGGACCACCCGTGTCGTCATCACTGTCAGGGTCGCCACACCACCAACCCTCCACGGAACCAGGAGGTGGTCCCTGTGGCTCATCGACGTCAAGTCCTGCGTGGAACCGCTCTAGCAAAGACACATCAGCTTGGTTATGAACCTCCACGACTTCATCATGCGCGGTGTCTTCCTCCATTCCCGCATCTTCGTCTTCTTCGACGTATTCCATGTCATCATCGGTCGGCAAGTTGATAGTGAATATCCCAGGGAGCCCTCCTTCCTGATAAAACTCGCCTTCGGATGTCGAGGGCTCTAGGCGCCGGTAATCTTCACTGTTAGGCATAGGCGGCCTATTGTGCGGTGGTACCGTCATCACAACATCCCACCCTTGTAGACGCTTTTGATATGCTTTGGCTGTTTTCTTGCACGGGTACGGGAGATAGAATACTTGGAAGGCCTGGGTAGCCAAAATGTAGACGTCGTCTCCTGGATACTTGGTGCTTTGTTGAACTTCGACCAATCCAATTCTAGGATCCCGTCTCACCCGATGCGGGTCGAACCAATGGCATTTGAATACAACGGGATTTAGCCCTTTACGAAAGCCATAATTCAACTCGTATATAGCCTCGACTCTTCCATAGTAATGGAGTTTATCTGAGCCTTCACATAACACCCCACTATTTATTGTCTTCCGATTGGCCCGGTTTGTTGTGTACTCATGGGTATGGAAGCGATATCCATTCACATCATAAGCATGGAATGAGTTGACGGAATGGCCAAAGCCATGGGCAATCTTTCTAAGCTCTGGCTTCATTTGTTTGTCCTTTTTTGCCTGCAAGTTTAGCATGGCAAGTTTAGAACGAGGAATGCTAGATGAATGTCCACGACACTAGAAAAGTAAGATAGAACAGTACCAAACCCGCGAACCAGCTGATGAAACCTCCACCCTTGTCAAAACCAGCACCCTTGTCAAAAAGAACCTTCGACTCTTTCGGGGTAGGTTCCCTTCTCAGCTTCCAGTTTTCACGAGTGAATCGTCTACGCCAATGAGAAAAGAGGAGTTAGCCACGAATATAGGAGTGAATGTTTGTGAAATACTAAATGGTGAAAGACTTACTCGATGTACGGCTTCACTTCCACCATACTTAATAAGATATACGAGCTTATCATATCCCGCTCGAGTTTATTCATGATGAACTTCTTCGTGCCACTTGATTTGCCACCGAGCCCTATGAAGATGCTAAGCTTGGGTACATCTTCAGGGTTGGCTACATTGTAGCGAAGGACTGGATTGTGCTTTGTGGGAATGTTGGCATGATAATACCTTGTCGTGAAGTTTGACACCTCCTCATTAAGGCATGCCTCGGCCATGGATGCCTCGATCTTGCATTTATTGCCGCAATTTCCACGTAGCTTCTTCATTTCTCTCTCAGGCCCAAACTGCCAACGGGTCGACACAGGCCCCCCCAGCAAAGCCTCGTGCGGGAGATGCAAGATCATATGTTGCATCGGATTAAAAAAACATGGCGGAAATAACATCTCTAGCTTGCAAAGCAACTCGGGTGCCTGTTCATGCAGCTTCTCAAGCACTTCACGATCTAACTCCCTTGCACAAATCTGGCGGAAGAAAAAGCTCAACTCCGCAAGTGTTCGCCAAGTCTCCTCATCGACATAGCCTCGAATCATCACCGGCATTATGCGCTCAATCCACACGTGGTAGTCATGACTCTTCAGCCCTCCCACTCGTTGCGTTTCCAGGTTCACACACCTCGTCCAGTTAGCTGCATACCCATTCGGGAAGTACAAACAGTCCACGAGCCACTGTAATATTTCCCTTCTTTCCGCCCTTGTAGGGCAGAACGGAGCCTTTGTCTTAGACCACCTACTGCCATTGACTCCAGGAGGCTGCATATTCAGATTTGGCCTGTCACAAAGCTCTTCTTGGTCAATTCGAGCCTTGACGTTATCCTTCGTCTTCTCAGTCTCCATGATGCTGCTATAGAGAGCCTCGGCGATATTCTTTTCGGTGTGCATTACATCAATGTTGTGTGGAAGCTCAACATCCTCCATGTACGGGAGCAGCTTCCAGAAGCACGGAATGTGAGTCCACTGGTGTGTCTCCCCATAACCCACGAAACCATTCCCATCGGGGTTAGGCACGAGAGCTTCTAGCTCAGCCTTGATTTCACGTCCGGTCATCAGACGTGGTTTCGGAGCATGGATCTCGACTCCTTTCTTGAACCGCTTTACGTCACTCCTGTATCTATGATCTGGGTCAAGGAACTGCCGATGTTGATCAAAGCAGGAATACTTGCCTCCCTTCTTAAGACAGAAGAAAGTCATAGCCTGTCTGCACTGTGGGCAAGGCCACTTCCCATGTGTACACCAGCCGCAGAACAAAGCACGCGCTGGTAAGTCATGGAGAGATGTGTGGTACCAGATATACATATCGAAGTGATCATTTGTTGAGGCATCATATGTCCGGACCCCGCGACCGTTCCAGCCAACTGCCAAGTCTTCCACCAGCGGTTCCAGGTACACATTCATGTTCTTACGCGGATATTTCGGTCCTGGGATTATCATCGACAATAACATGTTATGTGATCTCATGGACTCACCGGGGGGGAGGTTCTGGGGGATGACAAACACGGGCCATACGGATTGAACCCATCGGTTGATATAGCAACAGCTACGCTCCTCGGGTCGCCCGCTTTCAGTGGATACTTTGCTACAAACCTCTTCCATGTGGCACCATCCGACGGATGTATCATCTTGTCGGTGTATCTCTCCCCTAATGCGGCCCATCGCATCTGCTGGGCAGTGTCTTTGTTCATGTAAAGACGCTGGATCCTCGGTATAAATGGAAGGTACCGGAGAATCTTCTGGGGAATCCCGGTCTGCCTCTTCTGTCCACCACGAGGTCGACCTCGAAGTACCTCGAGGAATTGCAATGGATGCAATAATTTGTTCTAGCATGGTCTTTATTGAATAGCATGCATCCCTTCGGACAGGCGTCTATCTTCTCATATGACATCTTAAGGTCACGGAGGAGTTTAGTCGCCTCGTAGAAGCTCTTCGCCAAGATGTGCCCTTTCGGTAGAAGGCTGCCAACGACGGCCAGAAGATCATCGAAACCATCCCTGCATATCTTCCTCTGGCACTTCAGGGCCATAAGGCGAGCGATGGCATCTAGAAGGGTAACATCTGTATGTTCATGGAGGGGTTTCTGGGAAGCAAACATAGCCTCGTAGTACTTCTTTGTGTTTTCCTCCGGCTGCTCACTTGTCTCCGCCTCCTGAGGTGTCTCCGCCTCTACATGAGGGCGTTCAGGCGCATTAGCATTAACAAAGTCATCTAAGCAGTTCTCGAACCCAGTGTCAAATCCTCCAGCTGGCTGAATCTGACGCGGCTCGGTTCTAGGACGTTTTGCTAACTGTTCACCATGGAAATTCCAAACATGGTAGAACGGTGTGAACCCAAACTTGAGCAGGTGCGTACTGACATCTACCTTCGACATTCGCTTTCGGTTAGCGCATTTCTTACAGGGGCAAAACACTTTCATGGGTTTGCTGCTGATGTCAAACGCCTTGTTCACAAACTCCTCAGCCTTATCTCTCCATTCATCACTAAACTCATACTGACTCTTTCTGCCAGCATACATCCACTCACGGTTCTCCATCCTTTAATCGGTACCAAAAAAAACATACACAATGCTTTCAGTTCAACATGTCATTGAATTTTAACAAAACCATATTTTACGGCATGCATCCACCTATCTCTCTAATGGGTATTGGACATAAACAGCCCGCGGGCCCGTGGATTGAGTACGTTCTCCCCGCTCTACCCCGATCCGAGACAGAATTTCGGCAGCACCTCCCCGCTGCTCTCCCGATACACGTCTCGGCAAAAAGCCGAGAGAATGTGCATCCGGAGAACAACGGGGAGGCGCTACCGAAATTCTATCTCGGATCGAGGTAGAGCAGGGAGAACGTACCCAATCCACGGACCCGCGGACTGCCCCGTAAATGCCGTAAGCGTTACGGCTGAAAATATGCAACTCTAACTCTATGTGCATATTTTTCCGCGTAACGCTTACGGACGGGTATTGACGCCTAGGTGACGCGACAGACTCGGTGATCTAGACCAAAATAAAACCCTAGGTACATTCAAGATAGTTGAAGAATTCTTACCCTCGAAGCGTGATCAACGGCGAAGAAGATGCTCGCCGCTCTCGCAAACCGCCCTCCGTTGACAGCACCGCTCTCACCCTCCAACCATGTGCTGCTGCGGCCGGAGTGGAGCTGGATGTGGGGCCCGAGTGGAGTGGATGCGGGGCCGGAGTCGAGGTGCTGCTGCGGCCGGAGTGGAGCTGGAGGAGGGGGGGAGGAGGACAGCGAGAGTGGGGGCGGCTGGCGATAAACTACGGCATCTGAAAAACAGAAAAACAACATGTAAATATTCATAGAAATGCTTATTGTGACAGAGGTGACACTACAACTAACCTAAAACTAATACTATAACTAACACTAGAACTAACCTAAAACTAACACTAATTAACTAACACTAGCACTAACCTAAAACTATAACTAACACTAGAATTAATCTAAAACTAAAACTATGGCTATCACTAGAACTAACCTAAAACTAACACTAATTAAGAAACAGTAGCACTAATCTAAACTAATACTACCACTAACCTAAACTAACACTAACTAATTAGCACTAGCTATACTAACCGGAGGTGGTGGAGGTGTCGGAGGAGCTGCGGTGGTGGTGGAGGTGCCGGAGGAGGTGGTGGAGGCCGGGGCCGGAGGAGAGGGCGTCGTGGAGGGCCGGAGGAGGTGCAGGGTGGGGGCGTGAGGCACGGTGGCGGTCCGGCGTGGAGGAGGTGCGGGGTGGGGGCGTGAGGCGCGGTAGGGGGCGGCAGGGGAGGCTCCGGCAGAGGGGCGCCGTCAGGGGAGCTCGAGGCAGGGGAGTGCCGGCCGGTAGGGGAGCTCGAGGTAGGGGAGGTCGGGGAGGAGGAGGCCGGGGTGGTCGGGGCGGGCGGGGAGGCGCGGCGCGGTGGGGAGGAGCGGGGAGGCGCGGCGCGGTGGGGAGGCACGGGGAGGCGCGGCGCGGTGGGGAGGCGGCGATGCGGGCGGTGGGGAGGCACGGGGAGGCGCGGCGGCGGGACGGCGGCGTGTGTGCGTGTGGCGTGTGTGCGTGCGTTGGGTGTGTGTGGCCGTGAGTGGCCGGCAAAGGGATAAGCCCTTTGCCGTGCTCACCTTCTTTGCCGTGAGCCTGACAGGGGAGCACACGACAAACCATTTCTTTGCCGTGCGCCGGTTCAGTACCCACACGGCAAAGAACCTCTTTGCCGTGTGCACCCATAAACGCGCACGGCAAAGAACCTCTTTTATTTGTTTTTACTTTTAATTGTTTTTCTTATTTACTATTTTTGTTCACTGTTTATTACTAGCAGTTAATACATTAATTATCTATATATTGTTTTGTAATAAATTATGGTTATGTTTGGGTGGGCTTCCGACGCTCCGGGGCCCGGGATAGACGGAACCCCCCTTACTCCGTAGTAAGTTCCGACACTTAGAGGTGGAAACTCCCGTTTCGGGTGCCGGGCATGGAATCATGCGACGGAACACATGGAATGTTGGTTCCCATTGGTCCTATGTACCAACCTAACACAACCAAGCAAAAAAGTTCATGCGTCTACCCCCTCTCGGCGCCGGTCAAAGGGGTAGATCGACAGGTTGGACTTTTTTCCAGCGGGTGTAGGGTTTCGCCGTAGCGGGGGTCCGGAGCGTCGGAATCCCACCAAAGCTTGCATTGGTCCCTAATATATGTATAAGAGTGTGTTGGGAGGTTGCGGGAACCAAGATACGGCTCCGAGGTGCGACCCGCTTCACGAACCCCCCTTACTCCGTAGTAAGTTCCGACACTTAGAGGTGGAAACTCCCGTTTCGGATGCCGGGCATGGAATCATGCGACGGAACACATGGAATGTTGGTTCCCATTGGTCCTATGTACCAACCTAACACAACCAAGCAAAAAAGTTCATGCGTCTACCCCCTCTCGGCGCCGGTCAAAGGGGTAGATCGACAGGTTGGACTTTTTTCCAGCGGGTGTAGGGTTTCGCCGTAGCGGGGGTCCGGAGCGTCGGAATCCCACCAAAGCTTGCATTGGTCCCTAATATATGTATAAGAGTGTGTTGGGAGGTTGCGGGAACCAAGATACGGCTCCGAGGTGCGACCCGCTTCACGAACCCCCTTACTCCGTAGTAAGTTCCGACACTTAGAGGTGGAAACTCCCGTTTCGGGTGCCGGGCATGGAATCATGCGACGGAACACATGGAATGTTGGTTCCCATTGGTCCTATGTACCAACCTAACACAACCAAGCAAAAAAGTTCATGCGTCTACCCCCTCTCGGCGCTGGTCAAAGGGGTAGATCGACAGGTTGGACTTTTTTCCAGCGGGTGTAGGGTTTCGCCGTAGCGGGGGTCCGGAGCGTCGGAATCCCACCAAAGCTTGCATTGGTCCCTAATATATGTATAAGAGTGTGTTGGGAGGTTGCGAGAACCAAGATACGGCTCCGAGGTGCGACCCGCTTCATGAACCCCCCTTACTCCGTAGTAAGTTCCGACACTTAGAGGTGGAAACTCCCGTTTCGGGTGCCGGGCAGGGAATCATGCGACAGACCACATGGAATGTTGGTTCCCAATGGTCATATTTACCAACCTAACACAACCAAGCAAAAAAGTTCATGCGTCTACCCCCTCTCAGCGCCGGTCAAAGGGGTAGATCGACATGTTGGACTTTTTTCTAGCGGGTGTAGGGTTTCGCCGTAGCGGGGGTCCGGAGCGTCGGAATCCCACCAAAGCTTGCATTGGTCCCTAATAAATGTATAAGAGTGTGTTGGGAGGTTGCGGGAACCAAGATACGGCTCTGAGGTTCATGCATCTTCTTTCTCACATCTCTTCTGTTCTCTCAGTGCCTCTTGTGGTTATACGACATCGCTGGTCCAACGGCTCACAAGCGCTCTAAAGAAACACACGATCCGTGTGCTTCCGATCAAATGGCTCACAAGAGCTCGAAGGAAACACACGATCCGTGTGCTTCCGATCAAACGGCTCGCAAGCGCTCGAAGGAAACACACAATCCGTGTGCTTCTGATCCAACGGCTCACAAGCGCTCGAAGGAAACACACGATCCGTGTGCTTGTTCCTAATTGGGCATAAATACCCACGACCTCGTCCCCGGTTCGAGCCAACCCGTCGCCCTCCTCCACGCACCGCTGTCTCTCCTCCACGCACTGCTTCTCCTCCGCGCTAGCCTTTCCGATGCCCATTTTGATCAACCCGGATTTCGCCGCTGTTCGTGACTGGCATCCGCCGGGCTGGCACTGGGAGAGGCTACCTTCCGGGGCAGGGACCTTGGTGAGGGATCCAGGTCGCATCATCGATCCGGATCTTCTTTGGTGGCATTGGCCACGGAATGTGTTCAGAGCACCGGACCCCTAGGAGGTGGTACGTCGCCGTATTAGGGAGGAGGACGAGCACGTCCATCGCTACATGTATTTGTTGGATACTAACGTCTATAACAGGCGTTGGACGTATCTTCAGAATCCTTATGACGCGAGGGATTCTCACATGGTTCCGGCTCTTTGGAAGCAGAGCGTCCGCGGCTCAGCACCGTGCGGCTTAGGAACTGGTCATAGTTAGTTTGAGTACCTATGTTGAGTACTGTGTGTGTGTTGTCATCTTCCTATGTTGAGTTCGTATGTTGAGTGTTGTGTGTGTGTGCCCACCTATGTTTTCTTCATATGTTGTTCCTCTTTCTCCAGAATAAACGTTATTTCATGTGTGTGTTCTCATCTATGCTGAGTACCTATGTTGAGTGCTTTGCTTGATCTACACAACCAAGCAAAAAAGTTCATGCGTCTACCCCTCTCGGCGCCGGTTCCACCGAAACAAGAGTTTTTGCCTGTTTCGTCCGCTTGTTAGGGGTTGCGACGACGCATGCGGCCCGCACTACCACCGGAGGGTTATATATATATTATCGAAAAACATAATTAATTCAAGTAAATGAGTGTATTATAAGTCTTAACAAGAAATGAAACAAAGAAAGTCTACGGAAACGACAAAAATAGAAAAGAGGGGGAAACACATGTTTTGCCGTGTGGGTTTCCCGGGGAACACGGCAAAGAGATGATGTGCCGTGCGCCTGGAGGGAAGCCACACGGCAAAGCGATGATGTGCCGTGCGCTGCTTCTTCGTACACGGCAAAGGTTTTCCCGCTAATTTTTTTCCGCGCGGGAACAAGCCGCGCGAATAGAAATATTTTCCCGCGAAATATCGGGAAACTGCGGCAAATCCTGGTCAAATTCTTTGCCGTGGTTGGTAGAAAAACACACGGCAAAGTTTATTTGCCGAGTGGCGTAGATGTGCCGTGTGCTTCCGAGGTGTTTTGCCGTGCGTATTTATTTGCCGTGCGCTTTTCTTATGTTTTGCCGTGCATATTGGCTTTGCCGTGATCCCCCTCCTCCACGCACGGCAAAATATTCTTTGCCGTGTTCCGCAATACTGATTGCGCACGGCAAAGATAGTTTTTCCGGTAGTGGCTCATTATCTCCGGGCGTGGCCTATTCTTCAGCATCCGGCACACCGAGACCTGTTTATGAAGGTTTGCTCGCAGTTGGAGCAAGTGGCGAGAGATGTTTTTACCCGACATGAGTGGCAGCATAATCGGCGTATTGGGCTTTTTCTTATGAGTCTTTTTTCTCCCTCTCTAGATGCTCTCTCTCTACTCTTCTTCTTGCGCTGTGTGCATCCTAGTAATGCAGAGGCTGGGTGTGGACATTTCTGGTTTGTATCACCTTGATGTAAACTGATTAAAGTCTAATAAAGCGCTCTTTATCGAAAAAAGACGGCCCTCGGCTGATTCTCGTACTGGAGGCCCCAAAGGTAAGGCGACGCAGCAGCCTTTCTACGGCCATGGTCGACATCGACGTAGAAGGTGTAGCGCAGCTCCCAGTTCAGCCGCCTGTGGTTCTTGCCGTCGAGCTGGCCCAGCCGCGGCATGACCCAGAACTCGACCTTGGGGCGTTCCGGAGAGACGAGGACGTAGTTCACGGCGAGGCAGAGCCGGCCGCCGCGCAGCTCCAAGACGTCCACCAACGCCTCGTCCCTGGGGTCTAGGTACTCGTCCGGGAGGCGGTATGTGCAGTGCGCCTCGCTGGCCACGTCGACCACCAGCATCCCCTTGTGGTTCCCAACGAAGTCCAGTTCGTCGCCGGTCACCAGGAGAATACTATATTTAGCAAAGCTTAGTCGTTTAAATTCAAAATTTTCAAAAAATCTCAAGATTTTTTTACCGGCAAACACATTAACCAGGGGTATCGGGAAACTCGGTTACCGGTCGGTAACCGGATTTCCCGACCGGTAATCAAAACCCTGATTTGGACTACATACAGAACGACATGAGTGTACCGTACCGACACACTAAAACGTGTCTAGATATATCCGAACCTAAGAAAACAATAAGATATTTTAGGGGCATTTTAGTTGAGACATTTTTAAAAGATGCCTCTATAAACTGGTTCCGTGGATTGTGGGCCTAGCGTCGCTCCGTGGATTACTGGATTTGTCGCGCCATAGTCCAACCCGTTGTCGGAGAACTGTCCCAGGAACTGGGGGTGTCTCCAAGGTATCGTGTAAGGGGCTGAACACGGAGTCAAACAATCCACAACGTGCTCTGGCGACGGTGCTCGTCAGGCTCGCTGCAGACGACACTGCAGAGATTGACACAAGGTCTTACCCAGGTTCAGGGCCCTCTTGTGGAGGTAAAACCCCTACGTCCTGCTTTGGTGTATTGCACTGCTTGGAGAGTTTACAGTACAAGGAGAGCTTGTCGAGCTCGAGGTGGCTAACAATGGCTACTTGCTGGTCTTCAGATCTAGGGTTTTTGGGTAGGCTCCTAGACCTCAAAAACCGAACCCCTTGCTTGGGCGTGCTCCTCCTCCTTTTATAGGCGTCCTGGACCTCTTCTGCCCAAACATTTGGGCGGGAAGGGTTACCACATGGCGACGAAGGAGGAGGCGCGGTGCACCGTAAAGGTGAAGTCCACCATAAAGGTAAAGCTCGTGGACGCGGTCCACGGCAGGGGAACAGCGTCACCAAAGCTGAAAAGGGGCACCGACCAGCTGGACAGTGGGCTGGCGCTTGCCGAGGTGGGAGGTGACCCACGGTGACGTCGTCCTTGGAGCGTAGCTGCAGACTGTCCCCTTGTCACCAAAGAGGCAATACTCGTTGTCCGCTTTGCTTGGCTCCGCTTTGTTGACTGCTTTATACATGGAAACGGCAACTGCGGCGTCGTCGTCATCGCGCGTCGGCACGCGCGTCACTCTGCACATGGCGCAGAGCCCATGTGCGCTCTGCCGCGGGGGCAGAGATGGCTTCACGAGGAAGGCGCTTCGCGAGGCGAAAAGCCTCGCCGAGCCCTTCAGCTTGGTCCTTAGCAGAATTGCGGGCGGCGTTGAAGACGCCTTGTCGAGGAGCGATCCTTCACCAGGGGAGAGAGTCCTTGGCGAGGAGAAAAACCCTTCGCGAGGGAAAAATCCTCGCGAAGCTCGCCAGGCTTGGAGAGCCTGGTCCTTAGCGAAAATCATCCAAAGGATCTTGTGGGCCCTGGCAGGCCGGCCCGTGGTACCCTGGTTTCCACTGTGCCGACAGTAGCCCCCGGGCCCGCGACGGGCACGCCGAGGCCCATGACGAAGGCGAAGCGTCGAGGGGCCAAAGATGCCTGACAGGGCCGCGACACGTGGCACGCAGCGGTTGCGCCCGCGGCCACGATCTCCTCGGCTCCAACGGGCGACGTGGCGGGGCCCGCCACGACTCGGGCGCTGGTCAATAAAGCCTGGGCGCGCGGACGACGCCCATTACTTCTCCCATAACTCCTCCGCACACTTCTCCCCACGCCTCCAATCTCTTCAGAGCGCTCCAACTCCAGAGTCCTCTTCTTCTTCTCCGGCGACCGATGGCACCCAAGAAAGCAGCCACCGACCCGAAGGGCAAGGCCACGGCGCAGGCGGGCACGTCCGCGGCGATGGCGCGCGCCGCTGCTCTCGAGGGAGCACTGCCGCGGACGCGTGTCACCGCGGCGACGATAGCGACGGTGCGCCACCTGGCGGCGGCGCGAACCAACGAGCACGGCGCCACCGAAATGAGGCCGGCCGGTAGCAGACTCACCGAGGCCTTCTACCCCATTGTACCAGCCCAGATTTGGTACCCTAAAATATGGGTAAATTTTTCACTTTTTGCATCTCATTTGCATCATGGCATCACTCATTTAAACTTGCCTCACATGAAATAATAAAGGGGCAACAATGTAAAACTCAAATGTGATGAAGTAAATGGTGAACAAATTGAAAAGCTACTTAACATATTTGTCCAGGAAGTTCCAAGAACTACCAAATTGATTTTTGCCAATTTTAAATGCTTAGCAAAATCAAATGTTTAAATAAAGCCCTAAAATGCAAGAGGGCAAATTCTGAAATGATGCCACATAAATGATTTTGCAAATGGCCTACAAATTTTATCACAGGCTCCCCATAATATATAAAGGCCCTGTGAATTTTTCCAGGATTTTTAAAAAAAGGTTTAGAGGCCTCAATTAAATACAAAGTGCTACTGGAATTTCTGTAAAAATAGAAAAAGAAAAATCCCTGACAGGGGGGACCCACCTGTCATCCCTCTCTCACTGTGGCGCCAGGAGAAGCACTGGCGCCATGGCCGCCGTGCGCCCGTGGCTTCCCCTGCCTCCTCCTTGCTCCATGCCCCCCTTGGCGCATAAAGGAGCACCCCGTGACCCCCTGCTCTCTCTCCCCTCGCTTTCCCCTCTGGAAACCCTAACCTTAGCCCGTACCCGCCATGGACGCCGACGGCCTGCCGCTCCAATCGCCGACGACTCCGGCCGCCTGAGCCCACGCCGACGCCGCCGTGAGCTCCGCCTCGAGCTCCTCGTCCTCCCCGCCAAGTGAATCGAGCCGGGAGTCCCGCTGTCGCCGTCGCCGCCGCGTCTTCTCCGACTCGGGTCGCCGCCGTCGATCACCATTGCGCCGCCGCCAGGCCTCCCCGTGCCTCGACGTCCTCACCATCGCGTCTGGGGTGAGCCGCTCGTCCTCCTAGACCCTTCCTCCCTCTTCCTCGCGCTCTGGATCGTCCGTGCGCCGTAGGCCGAGCTGCGCCGCCGCGGCCATGGTCGCCGGCGCAACTCCGGTGACCATATGGTCCCATTCCGCCGCCCCCTCTACTCCTCTCGGCGTCCTCTAGCTATTAGACAACCTCCCCACGACCAATTTCGACCGGAGCCAACGAATTTGAGATCAACAGAGCCGCTGCCCTCCGATGATGTCACGATGACGTCATTGTTCATTTGTTTTTCCATTTTCAAATATTAACAGAAAATTGGTATATGCAATATCTTTTAGTTGGTAGATCCAAAAATTGCAAATAAGGTATCAGAAGGTTTATAAATTCATAACCTGTTCAAATATGCAACTCCCACATGCAAATGAATTTTTGAATTTGAATTTAAATTGTGAAATGCAAATCATCTGTTAGTTATTCAGATTTTGAAAATTCATAGCTAGAGTTTTATAATTCAGAAAAATGCAAATAATATGTCAAAATGCTCAGCTAAATAAACCCTAAATGTTAGTGCCATTAGTTGGATTTTTGGTTAAACTTAAAATGCCTATTTTAATTAAATTAAATAAAATGGCAAAATATAAATGGAATTTATAAAATCCATAACTTTATGAATTTTGATCCAAAAATTATAAATGAGATCTATAAATGTTCAGGAAAACAACATCTCCATGTTAGTTCCATTTTCCATGCTTGATGAACATTTAAATTGTTGTTTAATTAAAATGATTAACATGGCAGATTTAAATTCCAATTTTGAATAATTCATAACTTGAGTTTTGCTTATCCAAAAATTATGAATAATAGATTAAAATGTTCAGTAATCAACCCACTACACGTTTATGTCATTTTTGAGAGTTGTAGAATTAATTTTGGTTCTGTTCATTAAAATTAAATAAAATGGCAGAATTAAATCAAATATTGGGAATATCATAACTTGTTGAATATTAACTCAAAAATTGCAAATGATATACCAAAATGATCAGTGGATTAATACCTATCTAATAATGCCATTTTCATGCATATTTACCTAATATTTCAGTACTGGACATTTGGTATAATTAGCTATTTCACTAAGTTAAAGATGGAGTTTTAACCCGTTAATTATAATAATTGATGTAGGGGTTCCATTTAACTTGTGGGACTTGCCCAAATACTTTTTATTGCATAATATGATCATTTCATCATGATTGTGCATTGCACCTTGTCTTCGTGTTATTTATTTCGTTTCCTGTTATTGTTTGTGTTCCGGTAGATTCAGGAGTCGAGGTTCCACCACAATAACTCGACAACCAGTGCGACCATCGTTATCAACAAGGCAAGAGCTAACCTAACCTTCTTGGCATATCTCATCCTATTAGTACAAGTATTTTATCCACCATAATATTGCATTCGATTCTAGCAACAACTTTGTTCAGTGGATAGAATTCCTATAACTTGCATGTTCCCTGAACCATTACTATGTTTCCCTACCTATGAACCATAGCTTGATATGTTGGCCTGAGATAAATCATGTCTGATGTATGTTATGCTTAGATATGCTTAGCCATGCTTAGTTGAATGCTTAAGTTGTCCGTCGATTATTTCCATAATTGTGAAATTGATGGAATGTTTGGACAATGTGGTAACTGGTGGTACTTAATTAAAATGCTTAACAAGGCTTGGATGAGTTGCCATCGGAGATGGTGTTTTGTCTCATTCTTGCCGCCTAGACTGAGAGTTCTTTACCTCTTGAACCAAGACGAGCGTGCTTCCAAAGGTGGGGGCATATGGAACCCCCTTTAACCGAATAATTAGTGCGGGCGTATCCAAGGGTCCTCTAGTCTGCGATTTCCATTTGCGAGTGTGTGACTGGTGATGAAAAAGAATGATGATGATGATGATGATGATGATGGTGATAGGAGTGGCGATGGGGCAGGGTGTTGAAATAGGCGTTGAACTTGTCCTGTCGTCACGATGACCCTTGGATAGTCTCATGCTTTGTAAAGGTTTAACCGCGCCCGCCCTGCCGGCTTTCCCCGGAAGAGAGCTAAATGATCAGGCAAGGGGTCGGACGGTACCAATGGTAAAAACAGTACACCCCTGCAGGGTTTAATCTTTTCGAAAAGCCGTGTCCACGGTTATGGACAACTTGGGAATAGACGATAAGATCATAGAAAACCTTAACCTTAATTGATATGGCAGCTAGAGGTTGCATAATCAACGTATGATAAAAGGTTCATTTCCTCGAGGGAGATTCGAGGGAGTGCCTTGGTGGAGATAAGTGGAGTTTCTGAATATAGTAGGTTCCCCGTGAACCGAAGAGAAAAGTGTTACCCTCTTATCCCCTTATGAAAACCTTCTGATTAGACGATGCCATGAGTCCTAGTCTTCGGAAGGAAACAAAACCAGCTTTATGCAAAACAACCACTTATATAGCTTTGAAGCCTCCGTCTGCATCGGGCCTATATCGCCCTACTAATTCTTGCGAGTACGTCGTACTCAGCCTTGCTTTGTTGCTTATTATTTGTTTCAGAGGAGGACGCCACCGAACTGGAAGGTGGGTTCTACGTTGACTTCGACGAGTAGTCTGGGGTTTCCAGGTGGCAGCTTGGGACGTCATGGAACAGGCTGGCACGGGATGTTTATCTGCAGGCCTCTTAGGCCATAATTTGGATCTTGTTGTTTAGACAACTTTAATTTGCTTCCGCTTGTTGTAATGATGGGTCAGTGACCTCTGATGTGTCATTTGCTATCTTTCTCAATTATATGAGTTGAACTATGATATCTTGGTGTCGTAGAGTCTGTGATGTGCCAGTTCGTTCCACAAGTCTCGGTCTCTTTACTATACATGGAAGCGATGTCTGAGCTTATGGCATGATTGAGGTGTTGTGTGCCGATGATCCATTCCGAGCACACCTGCCAAGGAGTATTGGCCTGGGATTGGTAAACCCAGTAACCCTCAATTGTGTAGCATGACCGGTTACACAACGTTCCACTGTATAGTTCTGGGGTCGGGGCGCTACAAATTGGTATCAGAGCAGGACTGCCTGTAGGAAACCCGTTCTATTGGTCGAAGTTGAGTCTAGTGTAGTAAAAATTATTTATGAACTAAAAGGGAGTTGTGAAAAACATCTTAGGATTCTTTTTACTCCTTATCCAATTCACTCTAATCTCGGAGACATCTTACCTCTATTTGTTTTACCGGTTCTTCTGCTCGTCCAGCGATTCAAGAATTTAGGTTCACGGGGTTGGTTTCTACCTTTAGTCTACTAGTTGGCTCTGCTTGTCTGCCCATTCCAAAGCCCGAAGAGAGAAAGTATTGCGGATCGTCAAGACATTCCTTTGCTTTAGTCCAAGATCTTGAACCGAAGGTCCCGGATTGTGCTAGGGCTCTGGTGTAATTGTTCATGAGGGTTGTCACCCATGTGAGCATTATGCTATTCGTGAGTCCCAGTACATGAAGCTGATCTTTAACCCAAGATCTTTTCCGTTGAACCCTGATGTTAGTTGTCAAATCCTACATCAGGTTGGCCATGTTTGAAGTTAATCTTCAAGTTGGTGGTTGTAGTCGTAATTGAATTGCGGCAACAAAGCTCTTCCCTGTCACGAGCTATAGCTGGATATTCTGTCATGAAACCATCTGTATCACGACAAGATTGCTCTTAGCGAGTTTCCCAGCTATCTTTGTGCCTCCCTCCAATAACACTTGTTAGTGAAACCCTTTCAGCACTAGTTGTTGGAAGAGTGCTATCATGTGCTTCTGCAACAACTTGGGATTTTCTCCTGAGCATGTTTCTTACTCCTGAATTGTTGTCCGACCTTTGTCTGTCAGTTGACAGTCAATTGATATCGTGCATTGGTGTGTTCCGATGCATGTTACCCTTGTGGTCCGTCCAGACCTTCCACGTCGGGATGTCAGGAGAAAACAAACTCCGGTACCTTGTCCATTCTCGGCCAGGTCAAAGTATTGTAATCCGCAGAATAAGATGCTTGTCTAGCTTTTGTTCTGTTCAACCTTGGAGTGTCACACTCTTTTATATCCAGAGGTCGTGCTTAGTCTCATGACGTACTTGATGAAGTGATGCTCTTACCTTCCTTATCCATCTACCTCCGAGCTACTCGGGCTCGAGATTGTTGAGGATGCATATTGAGGTGGTAATCGGATATTCTTAGCAATTGATATTGCTTTGACATCCAAGGACATTGATGGCACTCTTAGCATGATTGGTAATCTGATCATCAAGCCGAGTTTGACTGTGCTACCAAGTCCATTTTGTTCAGGTGCACACCTTCGGTCAATAAGTTAGATTCGTGTCGAAACTCCAAGATCACATCTATTTCGCTTGGAACTAGCTCGTGTCATGGAGCTTGACGCTATAGTCAATACTTGAGACCCTTACCTCTCGTTAACTGTTGTAACTCCTCCCTCGGACATGTCAAGTCTGAATTATCCTCACGCAAATCTGAATCTCAAGCAGAAATGATGGTTGGTGTTTCCTTAAGAGTATAACATAGGCCTTGTGTAAATCCGGCAAGTTTGAGGTGGTGGTTGCCCTACTTAACTGGAAGGTCTATGGTGATGTCCTCTTGCCTTTCATAAAAATCAAACCACTCTCCATGAGGATATTGTGCGACTTATTCTAGAAATTGTCCTTATGGTCTCTTTCCAACCTTACAGGTCCGACCTATACTCGATGACCTATTGAAGGCTTTTTCGAAGCCTGATTGTGGTATCTAGAACATCGAGGAGAACATTAATGTGGTGTTGCTACAAATGTCTCCTGGTCAATTCTCCTATCCTCTGCTCGACCTTTGTTCGGTCAAGTTGCTCCTAGTTTTCCTCAATGGCTTATGGTCTTGTGCAAAGTTCATATTTCCAACCCTTGGAGAGAACTTGTCTGTCACCTTGAACTATCTTCCGACTTTCTCGTCGGCATGTCATGCTTGCTACCTTTTCTCTACAACAAGGAGGATCATCGTGGGATCAAGAAGATCATTGAAGTTAAGAGTTGTCATGTTTCCCTCCTCTCTCTCTTCCTACTCTAGGAATCTCGGGGCGAGATTCTTGTAAGGGGGATAGAATTGTAACAGCCCAGATTTGGTACCCTAAAATATGGGTAAATTTTTCACTTTTTGCATCTCATTTGCATCATGGCATCACTCATTTAAACTTGCCTCACATGAAATAATAAAGGGGCAACAATATAAAACTCAAATGTGATGAAGTAAATGGTGAACAAATTGAAAAGCTACTTAACATATTTGTCCAGGAAGTTCCAAGAACTACCAAATTGATTTTTGCCAATTTTAAATGCTTAGCAAAATCAAATGTTTAAATAAAGCCCTAAAATGCAAGAGGGCAAATTCTGAAATGATGCCACATAAATGATTTTGCAAATGGCCTACAAATTTTATCACAGGCTCCCCATAATATATAAAGGCCCTGTGAATTTTTCCAGGATTTTTAAAAAAAGGTTTAGAGGCCTCAATTAAATACAAAGTGCTACTGGAATTTCTGTAAAAATAGAAAAAGAAAAATCCCTGACAGGGGGGACCCACCTGTCATCCCTCTCTCACTGTGGCGCCAGGAGAAGCACTGGCGCCATGGCCGCCGTGCGCCCGTGGCTTCCCCTGCCTCCTCCTTGCTCCATGGCCCCCCTTGGCGCATAAAGGAGCACCCCGTGACCCCCTGCTCTCTCTCCCCTCGCTTTTCCCCTCTGGAAACCCTAACCCTAGCCCGTACCCGCCATGGACGCCGACGGCCTGCCGCTCCAATCGCCGACGACTCCGGCCGCCTGAGCCCACGCCGACGCCGCCGTGAGCTCCGCCTCGAGCTCCTCGTCCTCCCCGCCAAGTGAATCGAGCCGGGAGTCCCGCTGTCGCCGTCGCCGCCGCGTCTTCTCCGACTCGGGTCGCCGCCGTCGATCACCATTGCGCCGCCGCCAGGCCTCCCCGTGCCTCGACGTCCTCACCATCGCGTCTGGGGTGAGCCGCTCGTCCTCCTAGACCCTTCCTCCCTCTTCCTCGCGCTCTGGATCGTCCGTGCGCCGTAGGCCGAGCTGCGCCGCCGCGGCCATGGTCGCCGGCGCAACTCCGGTGACCATATGGTCCCATTCCGCCGCCCCCTCTACTCCTCTCGGCGTCCTCTAGCTATTAGACAACCTCCCCACGACCAATTTCGACCGGAGCCAACGAATTTGAGATCAACAGAGCCGCTGCCCTCCGATGATGTCACGATGACGTCATTGTTCATTTGTTTTTCCATTTTCAAATATTAACAGAAAATTGGTATATGCAATATCTTTTAGTTGGTAGATCCAAAAATTGCAAATAAGGTATCAGAAGGTTTATAAATTCATAACCTGTTCAAATATGCAACTCCCACATGCAAATGAATTTTTGAATTTGAATTTAAATTGTGAAATGCAAATCATCTGTTAGTTATTCAGATTTTGAAAATTCATAGCTAGAGTTTTATAATTCAGAAAAATGCAAATAATATGTCAAAATGCTCAGCTAAATAAACCCTAAATGTTAGTGCCATTAGTTGGATTTTTGGTTAAACTTAAAATGCCTATTTTAATTAAATTAAATAAAATTGCAAAATATAAATGGAATTTATAAAATCCATAACTTTATGAATTTTGATCCAAAAATTATAAATGAGATCTATAAATGTTCAGGAAAACAACATCTCCATGTTAGTTCCATTTTCCATGCTTGATGAACATTTAAATTGTTGTTTAATTAAAATGATTAACATGGCAGATTTAAATTCCAATTTTGAATAATTCATAACTTGAGTTTTGCTTATCCAAAAATTATGAATAATAGCTTAAAATGTTCAGTAATCAACCCACTACACGTTTATGTCATTTTTGAGAGTTGTAGAATTAATTTTGGTGCTGTTCATTAAAATTAAATAAAATGGCAGAATTAAATCAAATATTGGGAATATCATAACTTGTTGAATATTAACTCAAAAATTGCAAATGATATACCAAAATGATCAGTGGATTAATACCTATCTAATAATGCCATTTTCATGCATATTTACCTAATATTTCAGTACTGGACATTTGGTATAATTAGCTATTTCACTAAGTTAAAGATGGAGTTTTAACCCGTTAATTATAATAATTGATGTAGGGGTTCCATTTAACTTGTGGGACTTGCCCAAATACTTTTTATTGCATAATATGATCATTTCATCATGATTGTGCATTGCACCTTGTCTTCGTGTTATTTATTTCGTTTCCTGTTATTGTTTGTGTTCCGGTAGATTCAGGAGTCGAGGTTCCACCACAATACCTCGACAACCAGTGCGACCATCGTTATCAACAAGGCAAGAGCTAACCTAACCTTCTTGGCATATCTCATCCTATTAGTACAAGTATTTTATCCACCATAATATTGCATTCGATTCTAGCAACAACTTTGTTCAGTGGATAGAATTCCTATAACTTGCATGTTCCCTGAACCATTACTATGTTTCCCTACCTATGAACCATAGCTTGATATGTTGGCCTGAGATAAATCATGTCTGATGTATGTTATGCTTAGATATGCTTAGCCATGCTTAGTCGAATGCTTAAGTTGTCCGTTGATTATTTCCATAATTGTGAAATTGATGGAATGTTTGGACAATGTGGTAACTGGTGGTACTTAATTAAAATGCTTAACAAGGCTTGGATGAGTTGCCATCGGAGATGGTGTTTTGTCTCATTCTTGCCGCCTAGGCTGAGAGTTCTTTACCTCTTGAACCAAGACGAGCGTGCTTCCAAAGGTTGGGGCATATGGAACCCCCTTTAACCGAATAATTAGTGCGGGCGTATCCAAGGGTCCTCTAGTCTGCGATTTCCATTTGCGAGTGTGTGACTGGTGATGAAAAATGATGATGATGATGATGATGATGGTGATAGGAGTGGCGATGGGGCAGGGTGTTGAAATAGGCGTTGAACTTGTCCTGCCGTCACGATGACCCTTCGATAGTCTCATGCTTTGTAAAGGTTTAACCGCGCCCGCCCTGCCGGCTTTCCCCGGAAGAGAGCTAAATGATCAGGCAAGGGGTCGGACGGTACCAATGGTAAAAACAGTACACCCCTGCAGGGTTTAATCTTTTCGAAAAGCCGTGTCCACGGTTATGGACAACTTGGGAATAGACGATAAGATCATAGAAAACCTTAACCTTAATTGATATGGCAGCTAGAGGTTGCATAATCAACGTGTGTTAAAAGGTTCATTTCCTCGAGGGAGATTCGAGGGAGTGCCTTGGTGGAGATAAGTGGAGTTGCTGAATACAGTAGGTTCCCCGTGAACCGAAGAGAAAAGTGTTACCCTCTTATCCCCTTATGAAAACCTTCTGATTAGACGATGCCATGAGTCCTAGTCTTCGGAAGGAAACAAAACCAGCTTTATGCAAAACAACCACTTATATAGCTTTGAAGCCTCCGTCTGCATCGGGCCTATATCGCCCTACTAATTCTTGCGAGTACGTCGTACTCAGCCTTGCTTTGTTGCTTATTATTTGTTTCAGAGGAGGACGCCACCGAACTGGAAGGTGGGTTCTACGTTGACTTCGACGAGTAGTCTGGGGTTCCCAGGTGGCAGCTTGGGACGTCATGGAACAGGCTGGCACGGGATGTTTATCTGCAGGCCTCTTAGGCCATAATTTGGATCTTGTTGTTTAGACAACTTTAATTTGCTTCCGCTTGTTGTAATGATGGGTCAGTGACCTCTGATGTGTCATTTGCTATCTTTCTCAATTATATGAGTTGAACTATGATATCTTGGTGTCGTAGAGTCTGTGATGTGCCAGTTTGTTCCACAAGTCTCGGTCTCTTTACTATACATGGAAGCGATGTCTGAGCTTATGGCATGATTGAGGTGTTGTGTGCCGATGATCCATTCCGAGCACACCTGCCAAGGAGTATTGGCCTGGGATTGGTAAACCCAGTAACCCTCAATTGTGTAGCATGACCGGTTACACAACGTTCCACTGTATAGTTCTGGGGCCGGGGCGCTACACCCATCTTCCTCCATACTCTCTACGCTGGCCTGGTGCCGCCATTCTCCGACTTCCTCCTGGCGATCCTGGAGGTGTACCAGATCCAACTGCTCCATCTTCATCCCAATTCCATCCTCATCCTCGCCATCTTCGCCCACTTCTGCGAGGCCTACATCGGCATCCGCCCCTCGGTGGTGCTCTTCCACAGCTTCTACTCTCTTCGGAACTCCGCCAAGGGCGAGCGGCTTGGGTGCGTCTCCTTCCGCATCGCCGACGCCAGGAGCGAGAACTACATCCCCATCGCCTGGTGCGGTGAGGACGCCATCACCAAGGTGACGAAGAAGGTGGACAAGTTCCGCGAGAAGTGGCTCTTCGTCGATGCCAAGGCTACTCACCCTCTCCTGGAGGTGCCTGAGGGGCCCCCGAGGAAGTGGGCGCGCTGGGCGAGCGCGGACTTCAGAGGCTCGAGGCTTGACGTGGTGTACGAGTATATCCGACGCATCCGCGGGGCAGGGGTCACCGGCCAAATGGTGGCAAGGGACTTCACCAGGCGCCGCATCGCCCCCCTCCAACAGCACGCCGAGCCAGTGTGGCGATACGACGGCAAGAAGGACGCAATGCGGCTAAGCAGGGACGGCTTCGCGCCTGAGGTGCTACGCCAGATCATGGGCGTTCTCTTCACGACGCCGGAGATCCCGTCCGCCAAGAAGGAGGCTGCCAAGCCACTCATCTGCTTCGCCGAGGAAAGCATCGAGGAGCAGCGCATGCAGATGCCCACATTCGACGAGTGGGTATTGTGCCCGCGGGGCACCGCGGACCTCGCCCTAACCCGTGGGCAGCGGAGCCGGAGTACATGGATGAGGCTCCGGAGGCTGAGGAGGCTGAGTCCGCCGAGGAGGAGGCCTCAAGAAGCGAGGACCTCCTCGGCGAGGACGAGGGTTCGAGGGGCGTTGGCCCCGTCGGCGAGGGCGCCGGCTCCTCGAAGAGCGCCCACGCTGAGGTGGATCTCCAGGTGCTCTCCTCTGGCGACGAGGAGGACGCCTTCCGCGTCGTCCGCTCCCGGCGCGCCGAAGAGGAGGAGACGAGCGGCGGCGGAAAAGGGCGTTGCGAACCCCGCTCCAAGGCCGTCCACGACAGGAGGGCCGCGACCGCGAGAGACATCCCTCGCGCGGAGACGGGAGCGGCTCGGGAGGAGGCCGGAGAAAGCCACACCCAGCCACCCAAGGCGAAGAAGAGGGTGTGGGTGATGGTCGGCGAGTAAGTCTTTGATTTTTCTTTTCCCTCAACATTCTGTCTGAGAAACAATCTCCTGGATGGATCCCCAACTTGGCTTTCTTTCAGGCAGCCTGCGGAGCCAAAGCGGCGGCAGCTCGGCCAGGCTGGAGAGACCACCAGCGCCGTTGCGGAGACACCTGCGGCCGGCGAGCCGGAGCAAGCAGCTGTTCCTCCCGCGGTTGAGCACCGCGCGGAGGAGGTGACCGTAGAGGCGGCGCCGTCGCCAACCAGGGCGGCGTCGCCTCCAGCGACGGAGCACCGCGCAGGGGAGGCGAGGGCAGAGGCAACGCCGCCGTCGCCCACCAGGGCGGCGACCCTCCCGTCCAGCAGGAAACGGAGGAGGAGAGGGTGGACGAGGACATCGTCGTGGAGCCGCCTCCAGAGGAGGGGGCCTCCTCGAGAAGGGCTGACGCGCCCGAGGCCGCGGCGGACGCGGTCGTTGCAGAGGGGGCCGGAGGCGCCCCCGTGGGGCAGGAGGCGGGTGGCGACGCCGGAGCCCACTGGCGCTGAAGCTGAGCGCGAGAGGGCGCCTAGCCCCCAGAGGGCAACCGAGGCGAGCGCCGAAGAAGGCGCCCCCACAAGCCCCCGGATAGTACCAGAGGCGGTCGTGGGTCCGAGGCAGGACCCGGGCGCCTCGACAAGGACTGAGGACCCTGCACTTAGCGACGGAGCGGGAGCCTTGGCGCTGCAGGAGCCGCGGCGCCAAGCGATTCATCGCCGGGCCGCCATTAATCAGGCGCGGCGGGCGCTCGACGGGCTGGAAGAGCAGCTCGCCGAGGAGGAAAATGCCCTGGCGAAGGAAAGGGCAAGGCTCAGCGAGGCCTGGACCCTTCTCCTCGAGAGGGTGGAGATGTGCCGCCGGCAGGACGCGGCGGCCCTGGCGGAGCGCCAGGAGGCCCTCCGCTTTGCTAAAGAGACCCGCGAGAGCGTCAAGCGGGAGGCGCAGGAGGTGATGGACGAGCTCGACGCCGCCAGGGAGGCACTCGAGGAGGAAACCACCACCAAGCACCAGGAGCTGGCGGCTGCGGAGCAGAGGTTTGCTGCCGACTCCGAGAGCACCCGGGCCAGCCTGAAGGAGCTCCGCGAGCTGCTTGATGCTCGCGAGGGACAGCTAGCGCCCCGCGAGGCGGAGCAGGTGTGGCGTGAGGAGGAGCTCTCCCTCCGGGAGAAAGAGCTGCTCAGGCGCGAGGAGCAGGTCCAGCTGCTCGAGAAGGACCAGGCCACCCGCGAGGGGCACCTGGAGGAGCGTGAGGGTCGGGTGGCCGCCGACGAGGCCAACCTCGCGGCGGAGCAGAAGAGGCTCCAAGAAGAGGCTGACCTCAAGGTCAAACTCGTCCACGAAAGCCTCTCCAAAGAGTATGACGAGAAGGTCGCGAAGCACGAGGACCGCCTCAAGACCAAGCGCAAGGAGCTCGAGAAGCGCATCAAGGAGCTTGAGCAGGAGGAGAAGCGGTTGACCTCTTGCCTCGAGGTCTCTCGGGAGGCCCAGGCGCGCGCTGAGGGAAACGCCTTCGCCTTGGAGAGGGACCTGGACGAGCTTCGGCAGCAGGTGGGGCCGGCCGCGGCTCGCGCGGAGCAGGCACGGGACCAGCGCCAGGTTGACCGGTTCATGACGCGCCAGCGCCAGAGCATTCTCCAGAGCTTGGTGAGCCGTGTGCGCGCGGTCGGGAGCGATCTGAGGATCGACGTCCCCTCCTTCTCCGCGGCGACCGACGACGAAACCTCGTATTCGCACTTCTTCGAGCAGTTCCTCGGAAAGCTTGAAGGGGTCGCGAAGAGCTTTGACAAGCGTGTTGTGGAGGAGAATCGCGACCTCCTTGTCGTCGCCGTCACCAACGTCTTCAGCAACCTCGTGAGGCTCCAGCCCTCGCTTGATCTTGAGGACGTAATGGCGCCGCCGTGCGCCATCAGCGACAAGGCGCGGGAGACCGCCACGCAGGCCGCCATCGCGTTTGCCAAGAAATTCGACCAAGTAGTGATCTAAGGCGACGACGGGGATGCCCTGGGAGAGGCGGAAACCGCCGTGGACCGGGCGGGCATCTCAGGAGGCGCGACGGCTTGAGCTCCTTGCCTGCAGCTGGGCGTGCAGAGGGCACACTTATCTTAGTCATTTTGATTGTAAACTTTGTAAAAACTTGTCAAGTTATATTGGAGTGTGCTTGTGAATGTCCCTCGGGAAGCCTTTGTCCTTCCCCCTCATGTCTTTTTCGCTCTACGTCTTAGGATCCTCTCTTAGCGCTACACCACCGCCGCTTCGGTATGTGAGAGTCATGGCTCCACAAGGCCGGGGGGTGTGTGAGGCCTCAAGAAGTAAGAGCTCCTCGAAGCGCGATGCTTGGGGCTCCCCTTTGACGTGCAAGCAGCCCATGAGGTGTAGGAGAGAGAAAAGAGACTCGAGGGGCAAAAACCAACGAGAGGAAATTTCGACCAAGTCTTTGTACTTAGCTTGGCGAGGTGCTTCCGCCTTGGAGAGGGTGTTGGTTCCCTGGCGAGGCGTTGTTGCCTTGGAGAGGGTGACTGATGCTTGTTACCTGCACTTGGACAGGTAGGCACACCCACAAGCAATAGATAGCTATAAAACTTGAGCCCGTAGGTTCCTTCATGTGTGTCTCACGAGGAGAACAAGCACCAAGGTTTTGGTGATCCTTGGTGAGTTGACGTGCGCGGGAGCTGACCCATGAGTTCAGAGCTCCTTGGGAGTTGACATACATGAGAGCTGACCCGCAAGTTCAGAGCTCGGATCCCTTGGGTTTTAGGTGCTGCCGGGATGCTCCCGTGGCATGGCACCCTGCTAGCCCCCGCTCGTGAGATACACAGGAGGGATCATACGAGCGAGAAAGAAAGGCAATCAACGGTAGAGCTTGCCGAAGTGACAAGATATGCTTGGCGCGATGCGCAAAGTTTCAGAATGACCTGAATTAGAGGTACGTTACACTGGCGTGGCCAGAGGTTTTTCCTTTGATGATGAAGCCTTGCTTCTCTGGGCACATCGGACGGTGTCCAGGTGAACATGTCAGAGTATGCCCCGAGGAAGGTGATGAGCGCGCTTTCCTATTTGGGAGGCAGGTTGGCGCCGACGGTGACGCAAGCCCCCGAGCCGCTTGCCTCCAGAGACACTTGCTTTGTCGCGGCCTTCTCCTGGGAGAACAGCTGCTTCTTCTTCGTGGGGGGCCTCGGGAGGGGTTCCTCGTCCTCGTCAGCGGGTGACGCCACCGCGGCAGCCTTGTAGGCCGCTTGCGCAGCGTACAGGGCGTCCGAGACCACGCCGCGGATGACAATGGCGCCACCTGAGCCAGGGAGCTTGACGAGGTTGTAGGCGTGGTGGGTCACCGCCATGAATTTGGCGAGGGCGGGGTAGCCGAGTATGGCGTTGTAGGGCAGGCCGATGTGCGCGACGTCGAAGTCGATCAGCTCGGTGCGGTAGTTGGCCTGGGTACCGAAAGTGACGGGGAGCCTCACCTGCCCCAAAGGGGTGGTAAGACCCTCAGTCACTCCCGAGAAGGGCCTGGTAGGCATGAGCCGCTCGTAGGGCACCTGCAGCTTCTCGAATGTCTCGACGGAGATGACGTTGAGGCCAGCACCCCCATCAATGAGCGTCTTAGAGACGGCGATGTTGTTGATGGTGGGGGTGCAGACCAACAGGATGGTGCCAACGGCTGAAGTGGACTTGGGGTGGTCGCCGGAGTCGAAAGTAATGGGGCACTGGGACCACTTGAGGGGCCTGGAGGGCTCGATGCCAGGAAGGGCTGCTGCGATCTCGCGAGCGAGTTGCTTGAAGTGGCGATTGGAGCGAGGGGCCTGAGCCCCGCCGAGGATGCAAGCGGCTCCACGAGGCACCTGGTAGCCTTCGTCAGCCTCGGCAGGCAGGTTGTCGTTCGCGGGCTGGGCAGCGTTGGCCTGGGGGTTCTGCTGGTAATTGTCGTTGTAGTTGTTGTTCCAGCGTCGCCCCCCGCGGCCGCTGCGGCCTCCGCCGCGGCCTCCGCGGCCTCCGTTTGCCTCGCGAGCCTCGCGAAGCCTCTTGATGTCGAAGCAGTCCTCGGTGGCGTGAGAGTGTCTGTTGTGGTAGATGCAGAAGGGACGATCATCCTTTTTCTCAGGTCCCGCGGCTGGAGTGGCAGCTTGGCGAGGCTGCTTGGCGTCAGGCTCTGCCGCGAGGACCGCAGTAGTCTTGCGCTTCTCGGAGGATTTCTTCTTCTTGGACCCCTCGGTGGGGTCCCCTGGCTCGTTCTTGACGAACAAGCGGCCCTCTTCAGCCTTGGCGCACTTGTCCGCCAAGTCAAAAAGCTTGACGACGGTGGTGATGTTGTCGTGGATGCCAAGCTTCTCGAGCATCCGCACATCTGTGACCCCAGCCTGGAAGGCTGAAATGACCTGTGCGTCAGTGGCGTTGGGGATCTTGTTGCGCACTTGGCTGAAGCGCTGGATGTACTTGCGGAGGGTCTCGCCGGGCTTCTGACGCACGGCGCTGAGGTCGTTGTAGGTGAGGCCGCGCTCGTACGTGCCCTTGAAGTTGGCGACGAAGCACCGGCAGAGCTCCTCCCAGGTGTTGATGGACTCGGCGGGGAGGTTGGTGAGCCATGAGGACGCGGAGTCCTTGAGGGCCATGGGGAACCAGTTCGCCATGACCTTGTCGTCGCCCCCGGCGGCCTGGATGGCCAAAGAGTAGAGCTGCAGGAACTCCAGGGGGTTGTTCTTGCCGTCGTAGCGCGGAGGGAGGTCCGGCCTGAACTTGACCGGCCAGACGACGTGACGGAGGCTACGAGTGAATGCGGCCGTCGTGAGTAGGTGACCGTGCCGTTGGCAAGGGTGGCGCGGAGGTGGCGCCCGGCGGTGGCGACGTCCTGGACGACGCGGTTGCGGCGCTCTTGCCCGCGCTCGATGCTCACGCGTGCGTCCTCAGGGGCTCGCTGCACGATTTGGCAGTCGTGCGGCGACGACGCGTGCGATGCAGCGCGGCCGTCGCGAGGAGGAGCCCCCGCTGGGGCAGGTTGCGGTGCGACCGGTGGAGCTGGAGCGGGTGCGGGATGGAGAGGGGGCGCGGGAGGTGCGCCGTGCGCCACGTCCCCCACGAGTGCAGAAGGAACCAGGGAACGAGACGGTGCAGGTGCCGCGGCGCGAGCGGCGCCGATGAGCTCGGCAACGCGGTTGAGCCAGGCCTCCTGAGCCGCCGGCGTGGGGCAGTACTGCAACAGCTCCTGCGCCATGAGAAGCGCGGTCGCCGGGCTGGGCGCAGGGCGGCCCAGCGAGGAGGCAGCACGGTCCCGCGATGGAGGCAGGGAGGAGGCCTCCTCTTCGCCGAGGTCGTCCTCAGCGTGGTCGACGTCATCGTCGTCCGGGTGCTCGACGCGGGGCTCGGGGTCGACATGGCGCTCCGGAGCAGAGCTCCCACGCGGGCGGCCGCACGGGCGGCCTGTGGGAGCGGTGGCGGCGCTAGCCGTCCGGCGAGCGAGACGTTCGGCACGAGAACCGGCCATGGCTGTGTCGAGGATGAAGACGCGCCTCAGCCCCCTACCTGGCGCGCCAAATGTCGGAGAACTGTCCCAGGAACTGGGGGTGTCTCCAAGGTATCGTGTAAGGGGCTGAACACGGAGTCAAACAATCCACAACGTGCTCCGGCGACGGTGCTCGTCAGGCTCGCTGCGGACGACACTACAGAGATTGACACAAGGTCTTACCCAGGTTCAGGGCCCTCTTGTGGAGATAAAACCCCTACGTCCTGCTTTGGTGTATTGCACTGCTTCGAGAGTTTACAGTACAAGGAGAGCTTGTCGAGCTCGAGGTAGCTAACAATGGCTACTTGCTGGTCTTCAGATCTAGGGTTTTTGGGTAGGCTCCTAGACTCCAAAAACCGAACCCCTTGCTTGGGCGTGCTCCTCCTCCTTTTATAGGCGTCCTGGACCTCTTCTGCCCAAACATTTGGGCGGGAAGGGTTACCACATGGCGACGAAGGAGGAGGCGCGGTGCACCGTAAAGGTGAAGTCCACCATAAAGGTAAAGCTCGTGGACACGGTGCACGGCAGGGGAACGGCGTCACCAAAGCTGAAAAGGGGCACCGACCAGCTGGACAGTGGGCTGGCGCTTGTCGAGGTGGGTGGTGACCCACGGTGACGTCGTCCTTGGAGCGTAGCTGCAGACTGTCCCCTTGTCACCAAAGAGGTAATACTTGTTGTCCGCTTTGCTTGGCTACGCTTTGTTGACTGCTTTATACATGGAAACGGCAACTGCGGCGTCGTCGTCATCGCGCGTCGGCACACGCGTCACTCTGCCCATGGCGCAGAGCCCATGTGCGCTCTGCCGCGGGGGCAGAGATGGCTTCACGAGGAAGGCGCTTCGCGAGACGAAAAGCCTCGCCGAGCCCTTCAGCTTGGTCCTTAGCAGAATTGCGGGCGGCGACAAAGACGCCTTGTCGAGGAGCGATCCCTCGCCAGGGGAGAGAGTCCTTGGCGAGGAGAAAAACCCTTCGCGAGGTAAAAATCCTCGCGAAGCTCGCCAGGCTTGGAGAGCCTGGTCCTTAGCGAAAATCATCCAAAGGATCTTGTGGGCCCTGGCAGGCCGGCCCGTGGTACCCTGGTTTCCACTGTGCCGATACCCGTTGTCTGCGTTTAAAGTTTTGTTCCGCGGCAAATCCTCTTGCGTCCTGGCCCGTCACTAGTGCCATCATCTGAAGGTCGACGTTTTGAGTCATGGCGCCGTACTGCACGCAACACGGCATGCGCTTCATTGTCCTCATTGTCTTGGGACGACGGCAATGCAAAAGCATGAGGTGAAAGTAGGCTGGGGCGGTAGCCCCCATAGATGTTCCACCGCCGGCTTGACGGCGGCGACGGAGTCGTTGGGAGCTGGACCTTCTGGTGCCATGCCAGAAGACCATCGGGGCCCGGCCGCGAGTGCCCTCTCGTGTTGTACTCGTATAAGCAATCGCCCAGCACGTAGCACAGCATCTCGTCTTCGTCTAGCCAGGCGGCCCTCGGCTGATTCTCGTACTGGAGGCCCCAAAGGTAAGGCGACGCAGCAGCCTTTCTACGGCCATGGTCGACGTCGACGTAGAAGGTGTAGCGCAGCTCCCAGTTCAGCCACCTGTGGTTCTTGCCGTCGAGCCGGCCCAGCCGCGGCATGACTCAGAACTCGACCTTGGGGCGTTCCGGAGAGACCAGGACGTAGTTCACGGCGAGGCAGAGCCGGCCGCCGCGCAGCTCCAAGACGTCCACCAGCGCCTCGTCCCTGGGGTCTAGGTACTCGACCACCAGCATCCCCTTGTGGTTCCCAACGAAGTCCAGTTCGTCGCCGGTCACCAGGTACAACTTGCCGTCGATGAGCACGGGCGGCACGTCGTGAACCTGGCGGAGCGGGACGAGACGCGGGTGCTTCCTCCACCCGCGGCTGTCGCCTAAGGTATACACATCCACGTAGTGGCCGCCACTATCGTCTCCTAGCTCCTTGAAGGAGACCCGGAACAGCTTGTACTCGCCGGTGGACGGGCTGAACCCCAGGAGGAAGAGGTACCGGTCCATCTCTTCGAAGGGGGACGGAGGCGGCGCCTGGGGCAGAGCCAGCGTCTCGCCGGTGGCCGGGTTGCACAGCACCGCCGGGGCAACGCCGTGGGCGGCGGGGCCGAAGCAGATGAAGCCGTTGCAGACGTTTGTGGCGACGTGACCCGTGCACATGGAGTCCGTGAGGCGGCACATGTGCTTCGACGAGGTGACGCTGTAGATACTGGGCTGGAGGCTACAGCCGGGCACGCGGTTCGCCGTCACGAGTAACGCCTCCGCGCCGCCGGGCGAGGGCACGGCGTGCTCCGCGGCGTGGAGCTTGGGGAAGGAGGGGTCCTCCGCGCCGCCGCGCCACTGCTTGGAGAGGCAGCTGGAGCGGGCCACGTCCCTGGTCGGCAGCTTCAGCAGAATCTTCTGCACCAGCTTCGTCGGGATGTCCCTGCTGCCAGCTTCAGGTAACTCCCGACGCCGTGGTCGTCTCATCGTTCGTCCGGTCGAACTCGATCGATCCGGCTGAGATCAGGGGATAGCAGAGTTCTTCCTATTTATGGCTTCCTTGGGCGTACGTATTCCCGAGTCCGATAGGGTGTGGATCAATGGCTTGCCTAAATCGAACGCTAGCTGAAAGCTCCAACTGAACCTGAATCGGAACTTTACACACCGGTGTTAGTTAACTAAACCCGCTCCGATTCAGTCCTACTGTCCAAGGCTCCTCGCATACATATGAGGGGCTTTCCAATAGGTGAGCCAATGTGTAGACCTTTTTTTTTTTTGGAAAGTTCAGTTTGTTCCATTTTTTTTTATGACACGCCGAATTGCATGTCGGATGTATAGATAGAAAGAAGAGTACAGGAGAGGGTCAAAACCCTTACAAAGCAGTAAGAAACAGGGAGTACATACAGAGGGGCAGTCTTACACCTATGCGACGGCAACTACGCCCAAACGCCTAAACTATCTCCAGAGAGTCGAAAGCCCGGTCGCGCCTGCCAGCTTCCAGAGGTGCGCCTCATTCGCGATGCTGGAGCAAAGGGCAGGCACCGTGGATCTCTTGCCTTCAAACACGCGGCTATTCCGCTCAAGCCAGAGCTTCCAAGTCAATAAGAGGACCAGGCTGTCAAATCCCTTGCGGCGTGACTTACCCAGCCTGAGGCGCGCTTGCTGCCACCTAACAGGGAAGGAGTCGCCGTTCGGGACAAGCGCCGCGATGCCGCATCTGGACAGAATCTCCCTCCATACCAAACCTGAGAACGGGCAGCTGATCACAAGGTGAGTCGCCGTCTCCGGGGCGCCATCGCAGAGGGGGCAAGTGGTGTGGCTGGGGAGGCCATGGCGCAGCCTGCGATCCGCCGTCCAAAGTCTACGATGCAGCATCAGCCAGGTGTGAATTTTGCATTTGCCCGGCGCCCATGTCTTCCAGAGCAGCCTGCCGCAGGGGAAGGACTCCATGCCGAGGAAGAGCGCCCTGTAGGCCGAAGCCGCGGTGTAGACCCCGTCACTGGTCCACTTCCAAACCAGCCGGTCATCGTCTTCGTTGAGAGGAGGGAGCGCGTCGAGCCGGTTGAACAGGAGTAGCAACTCAGACAAGACGGGCACGATGAGGATGCCGGTGACGTCGCGTATCCACGCATTATCGGCGAGGCCCTCCCGAACCGAACGACGGGATGCGATCGACGCGTCCACCGCCGCCACGAGGTGCGGCGCGAAGGACTGAATAGAGCAGCCATCAAGCCATCGGTCCCTCCAAAACCTAGCCAAAGCTCCGTTCCCAATCTGCGTCGTGGTGGAGGCATCAAAGAACCCCTCTAAGACGGGGTCCGATATGCTGGGCAGCGCTGTCCAGCTGCGATCAGAGCGGCGCAGCCATGCCCACCGGAGACGGAGCGCCCATCCCAAAATCTTCAAGTTGGGGATGCCGAGGCCGCCATAGTCCACTGGCCGGGATACAGAGTCCCACGCCACCATGCATTTTTTTTAAGTACTCTTAGTAACAATCTCGAAAAAAAAAACTGATAATCTATTTCATGAGTGCACACTACCATGTCTTACACCGTGCTTTCGCACCGTCAGATCAAAATCGAGCGGACTCCTCGTGAGCGTGTGTTAGCGAAAGTTTCGGAGCGCGAGTCCTGCCAGCAATACTTATCCGCACCACAACGTTTGGATTTCCCCCTTGACCAGGAGACCCCGACTAATTGATCTGACGAACTATTTTCGTTCCCCGGTGCCAACTCCGGTACTCCTCTCATTCTGCTTCTCCCCATGCATCCTCACCTCAGACCAAGCTATCCCCGAGGTTGGTGTGCCACTCCACGTGAAGGCTGCTCACATGAGGGGGCGCAGCATGCGGTCATGGCGTGGGAGGCGACAGCTTTACACGCTGGCCTGGAGTGGCTATGAGAAGCTTTTTGGGTGCTACGAAGTCCGCACATCCGGGTCACGGGCTTGCTCAGGTGCCACTCTCGTACCTGCATCTGCGGCTCGAGTCCAACTTCGGTTCCACATTAGGTTTGTATATTTGATTTCACGACTTCAATAACAAATGATTTTCAGCGCTGGATCGAGAGTGATATTTTTTATCTGAATCTTTATCATCCCTTAAGTGAAGTGTTGACATTTTTTCTTGCAACTTAACCAGCTCAGCGCCTATGATTTTCAGCCATCTTTGTAAAGTTTCTTAACCACTTAGCTATTCACGTCAAAAAGAAAATATGGGACTCGTTCTGTTGTTTATGTCTTTCCGTACATCACAGCTATTTTCATTGCATTGTCATCTCTCCGATTTTATTTGATCATTTTGATACACAGGACCATGTTTTTACGGCAACGACATACTGTACGTGATGTAAGTTTTTGTTAATGCTCCAAATGAAACTTCTGAAAAAAACTTGCTCCTTATGTGTAACTTTGCTACCAGATAATATTTGGTCTCTTATTATTTATAAAACTTTTTAAAATAGTTTTTCTCACAGTATGGAATTTCTATGACTTGATGTAACTTTTGTTTCTACGAGTAGATGTAACTTTTTCTCTCTTAAATTATAAGGTCCAAAACTGGATGGTTGTTTTTTTTCGAAATGGGGATCGTACCCCGGCCTCTGCATCAATCGATACACACAACCTTATTTATTGCAGAGTTCAAAAATATAGTATGTAAAGTTTACAGCTCAAAGATCACATAAATTGGAAACAAAAATCTGTCAGCAAAAGACCAAGAGACAAAACGCCCATGCTTCTTATAACCGTCTAGCAAGCCACCAGCCACCCCGATTATTGATATCACAAGGATCGTCTCCAGAATGGAACATGCTGAATCCATAGATGCTCATTGCGTCTCGGCCAACAAGAAAGACCACTCGTGGATCATATGAGTAGCCGTACGGATGACCTCTAAAGACCAAACTAAGGCACAGGCGCCAAGACGGATTTGCGCCTTTTTGTTCTCGCCCCCATTTAGCAATTGCCAAACATATTCGACACACTGGATGGTGGGATAATGTTAAAAGCATAATGAACTATTGTCCAAATAACTCATGCAAAAGGGCTTGCAAAAAGTAAATCGTCTATAGATTCCTTCGAACCACATAACGCACATTTCTTACACCCATTCCACTGTCTCTTCCCTAGGTTATCCTTCGTTAGAATTACTTTATTGAAAAGGAACCACATAAAAATCTTTATTTTTAGCGGTGCCTTTAATTTCCAGATGTACTTTTTGAGAAAAACCGTATGATGCATTGAGTTTCCACACAAATTATCCTCCTCTAGTGATAAATTTGTTGACATTAACCTCTCTACCAGATATAACCAAACATCCCATTTGTTTCCCGAAAGCGTTCTTCGGAATTCAATATTTAAGGGACTATGAGTTAAAACGTCTGCTACCAAAACATTCTTGCAAGGACCACATGATACAGTAGAGAGTATTGGTCGGCTAGTGGGGCGTCCCCAAACCACGTGTTCTCCCAAAAGCGGGTAGACTGACCATTGCCAACTTGAAAAGACCATATCTAAAAGAAACCGTCTTTAACTTTCTTCAGGCCCTTCGAAAATTTCGAATATGTCGATTTAGCTGTCACTTGTGACAATGTTTTATGTTTGAAATATTTATTAGGGATTAACTCCTGCCACATCCCTTCCTCGTTAAGAAGTTTGAACAACCAATTACTCAGAAGACATCTACTTTTAATAGCAAGAACTTCAACCCCTAAACCACCTTGGTCTTTAGGTCTACATATAATGTTCCACTTGTCAATCGTTACTTCCGTTTGTGTTTGTTACACTGCCAGAAAAAACATGACCGAAAGAAATAAAACCTCTTAAGAACCCATTTGGGTATAACTCGATGGATGTAATATAACTATTAAAACTCACAGAGTCGGTCCAATAAAAGATTGGTCCCACCAAAATAAATACAATTTGTACTAAAATTTTGTACTTCTCTAAATCTTATTTTTAGCATAGTTATAATGTTATAAGTGTAATTTTTAATTTCTTCGCATAGTTTAACAACATAATTGACAGTATTACTTGGTGGATTTTTTTTTGGACTGAATACAACTGAAACATATTAATGTCACAAAATTTTGTTCTATAAATTTTTTCTATACAATGCATTATCATTATAACTTATATTTATATAATCACGAAAAAATAACCTTTATTTATTTATGGTAAAGAAGTGTGGAGTACGATCTAACAAATATATCAATGGCAGTTTCTAGTGTATTATTAAGTAACCATGTTCATTGAAACTTATAGAGTATAAACTGAACCAATGACACTATTGTTTGTGGTCAAATTGTGTAGCAAATAAAAATTTAACAAAGTTTACATCCTCTATACTTGGTATGGAAACAATATTAGAGTAGTCATCAATAAAAATAAAATGGTGTGAATTATAATATGTTTACATATCTAAATTTTATTATTTGATATACTCTTATGCAATATGCTTGCTTTCATCTCGTGTTCACAAGTCCCCTGCCAGTTTATGACATAAACTTGTGTTGCACGTTCCCAATCAAAATATGCAACTGAACTTCTTGCATATGTGCAAACCGTGTCCTACTCCATTGTCAGCCAGGGAAAAGTTGTCAACTCATGAAGGTGATTTACATAGTGATGTGGATTCCACAAGGTACAAGAGTATAGTAGGTGCATTGCAGTAATTTTTTGAGAGGAAGATGCTCATTCATTCATGTAAGAGAAGTTTACAGAGTCTTTTACAATAATGTTTGAGATTGCAAGGGGTAGAGGTGGTAACCAGGTGCTACTAAACTCTTGGGACTTACAGAGAACCTGTCTATGGCAGGATGGTTAGGAGGGTGGTTGTACCCCCAGCCCATCAGAGTTCAAACCCCAGGTTTGGCACTGGTGTTTCTCATTTTGGCGGAATATTCTTCAGTGGGAGGCAACGTTCCCGTCGACAGCGAGGCGCATGTGGTGACTTCGTCAATCTCAAGACTCGACCCGCCGGCTCAGTCTCACGGAGGTGCTCATAGGGGTAGGGTGTGCGTGTGTGCATTCATAGGGGTGAGTGTGTGCATGTGTATGTGAGCATCTACGTATGTACGGTGTTTCGTAAAAAACCCTCTTGGGACTTACCTAATTGGGCTAACTCATGTGTTGTAGAATTGAGCGATCTTCTAGTATAGCTGATGGAACAACCATCGAACATGAGTTTCAGCATATGGATGTCTTCATAGATACTCCGGGACCTGTTAAATAACCGTATGGGACTATTAGCATTTGAGACAACGCCACAACAATCAGACAACACATAACTTGGTATAAACGAGTGTTCTCTTTGCTTGCTGATTGTATTGTGGTTCTTTGTGATGTGTGTGAAGAACCGGAGCATGGTGATGCTGACTGTCCTTTGCTTGTGGCACCTAAGCCTCAGTTGCAGATGTTTGGGTTCGCTCACGAGGAGCTGGTTTTTTCGAGCTTCGTCTCTCTGAGTTGTATCGGACGAAAGTGGAGGATGATCGCTTGGCTTCTCTTTCGGTCGTTGGGGGCGAGATGACGGTTGCTCAAGTGATAGCTCAGATGCTGAGATTGGTGCCTAACAGTAAGTTCCATTGGGATGTTAAGGCAGCAGGCCAAAATGTGTTTAAAGTGCAATTCCCTTCAAAAACAGAATTAGAGAGGCTTAAGATCTTTGGGACTTGCAGAGTCCCTAACAGCACTTTGGAGTTAACATTCGACAGTTGGTCCCAGTGGGTGGAACCCCTAGATACTCTTCCAGAGATTTGGGTGCGAGTCTCTGGAATCCCGGCAAAGTAAGGGGGATTGATAGTTGGGTACCTGCTTGGCAAGACGCTGAAGTTGATATGAAGTTCACTAGGAAGCATGGAGTGCTAAGGATTTTAGTGGGCTGTCTTAACCACACCAAGATTCCGCGTACTTTTCCGATGCTTATTAAAGGGGCTTTGTATACCCTTACTTTTTACGTGGATGGGGAAGAGGTGGCGGATAATCAGGATGTTGTCATGTCAGATTTGAGGCATGACAAAGATGATGAAGATGATATTGGAGATGACTTTCAAGAAGCTTTGGATAAAGGTAAAAACGATTCGGGTTCCGTTGGGTTGGCTCCAAGTGGGAATGCGTCGATGACACCTAAGTCTGATAAGGGTGCAGGAGGAGCTCCTAAGGTCACCGGGGTGGTTCTTTAACCCTTGGTCCGCCGCACCTTTCAAGCTGCATGGGAGGAGTTTTTTGATACAGCAAATGTTCTTAAGGATGTGTGTCGGGATGCGAGGCCTTCTATAGGAGAAGTGGGGTTGGAGTGTAATGGGTTGGTGGTGGCTGACCCTGCTGGTGTTGTGTCAATGGAGCCATCCCCGCTGGTGAGTGGTACTCCTGTTTTCTCTGCCGCGGATGGTGTGGGTGCTGGTCTTTCGCAGCTGTCGTCGCCCTCTTCTGATGCGAGCTCGTTGGGCTGCTTCTCTTCTCACGGTTTCCCAGGTGGGGGAGCTTGTTCAAGTGAGATGAGCAGCCCGGGAGTGAGCCCTCAGTCTGGTGGACGGGTCACGGCGGTGGGTACTTCGACTCCCACGAATGACATGCTGCAGATGGTTGCTGGCGCGAGCTCGTTGGGATGCTCGCATACTCACGGTTGCCCAGGTGGGGGAGCTTGTTCGAGTGCGGCGAGTAGCCCGACAGCTAGTCCTCGGTTAGGTGGACCGATGGCAGCGGCATTTTCTTTGACGCCTAGGGTTGACGTGGTGCAGGTGGCACCTCTGCCATCCCCTCGTCTCCGCGTCGTTGCTAGTCGGTCAAGTGTACCGGCGACGCCGATTCTTGGGGATGGGCTCGGGTCAAAGATCGCTACGGAGGACGTCATCGCCTTCGGGGGTATCCCGGAGCCGGCGAGGTCCGGCGTCAGGTCTAGTGCCCGGCTGCGGGCAATGTCGGATGCTGATTGTCCTCAGTTGGAGAGGGCGATGGACCTTGCTGATCGTCGCGCGTCCGCGTTTGAGTCAGGTACTGGACTGAATCCTAAACTGAGTTTTGTTTCTATTCCTAATGAAGTGGTTGTTTCACGTGCATCTAAGCTAGGCATTTCGTTAGGTTTATCTCCTGCCCAAGTAAATGATTCAGTTAAAAATTTAAAAGAGGTGGAAGAGGCACGTAATATAACTTTTTTTAGAAATATGATGCCATCCTCCGATGATGAGGAATCACATAGTTTAGTTATGCATAAGGCGTCTAATCTTTGTGATGATCTTGATGATGAGGAGGAGGAGGGCTTGGGAGATCAAGTGGATCTTTTGTCCCAAGGTGTGAAAGTCACACGTTCCCGGAAGAAAAAGGTTGTTAAGAGAGTTCAAATACGACGGAGTGACCGTATACAAAAATTAAATAGTGTGGCGTCATGAGATGAATATTTTGGAATACTGATGGGTTAGGGGATCGTGCTAAACATATTGCTATTCATGAGTTAGTCAGGGAGCATAAATTAGATTTTATTGCGTTATTAGAAATGGGTAGATCTAATTTTACTGCATCCTTTTTGAACTTTCTGGCTGGGGGGTTCGATTACGAGTGGTTTTGCTTACCTCCTCATGGCCGGTCTGGGGGAATTTTAGTTGGCTTTAATAAGAATGTTCTGGCTATGCAATCTGTGGTGGCAGGAGATTTTTGTGTGAAGTTACATTTTAAGTCTAAATCGGATGGCTTCCTATGGGCTTTGGTAGCTGTATACGGAGCGACACAGGAAGAAAATAAGCCAGAATTTTTGTCTGAGCTCGTTCGGATTTGTGATGGAGATTCATTGCCCATGGTGGTGGGTGGTGATTTCAACATTATTAGGAGACAAGAGGAGAAGAATAATGACAATTTTAATGCTCGGTGGCCCTTTATTTTTAATGATATTATCGACAGTCTTGATTTAAGAGAGATTGAATTATCTAGGAGACAATACACGTGGGCTAGTAGGAGAGAGATACCATCTTTAGAGAAGTTGGATAGGATACTAGCCAGTGTTGAGTGGGAGCAGAAGTTCCCTCTAGTGTTGGTGCGTGCACTAACCCGAGCGGGGTCAGATCACAATCCACTTTTGATTGATTCTGGTGAGGGTGCTCATCTTGGGAATCGATCATTGTTCTCCTTTGAGTTAGCATGGTTGCGCCAGGAAGGTTTTTATGATATGGTCAGTCATGAATGGATGTTGAGTTCTGAGGGCGCATCTCCTGTGGAGAGATGGAAAAACAAAATACGGCATCTACGTCAATTTTTAAGGGGCTGGGCTAAAAATAAGAGCGGAGAGTATAAAATTTTGCGGGACACACTTTTGTTACTTATCGATGAGTTAGATATTAAAGCTGAAAGTACTCCTTTAAGTGAGCCCGAGAGAGTGGCTAAAAGGGAGGCTGAGGTGTGCTTAGCCAAACTTCGTCGTGATGAAGAGGCTAAATGGGCTCAGCACGCTAAAGTTAGACATATTCAGGAGGGTGGTAATAATACGAAATACTTTCACCTTATAGCTAATGGCAAACACCGTAAGAAGAGAATTTTTCAGTTGGAGCAAGATGAAGGAACAATTGTTGGGCAGGCAAATTTGAAGGTGCTTATTTCTGAATTCTATCAGAAGTTATTTGGAGCGTCGGTTCCATCTAATATTTCTATGATAGAATCAAGAATTGATGATCTACCTCAAATTTCTTTAGATGAGAATACTATTCTTACAGCCCCTATTACTGAAAAGGAAGTGTTCGATGCTATTTCTCATATGGAGCACAATAAAGCTCCCGGGCCGGACGGGTTTCCTGCTGAATTTTATCAGACGTTTTGGGATGTTATCAAGAATGACTTGATGGACATGTTTGCGCAGTTGCATTCAGGGGACCTACCTCTGTTCAGGTTGAACTTTGGTGTGATTACCATATTGCCCAAAAAAGAAGATGCTAGTAGAATTGAGCAATACCGACCTATATGTTTACTCAATTTGAGCTTTAAAAATTTTCACAAAGGTGGGAACGAATAGAGTGACGTCCATGGCGCATTAGGTTATTAGTCCCACACAATCAGCTTTTCTTCGAGGGAGAAATATTTTGGAAGGAGTTGTGGTGCTCCATGAAACTATCCATGAGCTTCATCGAAAGAAAATGGATGGGGTCATTTTCAAAATAGACTTCGAGAAAGCCTATGACAAGGTCAATTGGGCTTTTCTTCAACAGACTCTTCGCATGAAAGGGTTTGCACCACAATGGTGTGAATGGATTGCGAGGTTTGTTCAAGGAGGTAGTGTGGGTATTAAAGTAAATGATGATATTGGTCACTTCTTTCAGACTTTGAAAGGGTTGAGACAAGGTGATCCGTTGTCACCCTTGCTCTTTAACCTTGTTGCTGATATGTTGGCTGTCCTCATTGCGCGTGCTAAAGAGGATGGTCAAGTTGGGAGTCTTGTTCCGCATCTTGTTGATGGAGGTGTTTCCATTCTTCAATATGTGGACGACATTTTATTCTTAGAGCACGACCTAACGATGGCCGTGAATATGAAGCTAATCTTGTCGTTATTTGAGCAACTGTCTGGATTAAAAATCAACTTCCATAAGAGCAAGGTCTTTTGTTTTGGAAAAGCCAAAAATTCTCAGGATGATTATCGGCATATATTCGGGTGTGAATTAGGTGTGCTTCCTTATAGATATCTGGGAATTCCGATTCATTATCGCAAGCTTATTAATAAAGAATGGAAACCGGTAGAAGATTGGTTCAATCGGAAACTTGGTTCTTGGGTAGGAAAGTTGCTCTCATATGGAGATCGCCTTGTCCTTATCAATGCAGTTCTTACAAGCTTGCCGATGTTTTTGCTGTCCTTTTTGAAGTACCCAAAGGGATACGGAAAAGGTTAGGTGTGTATAGATCTCGCTTCTTTTGGCAAAGTGACCAGCACAAAAAGAAATATCGTCTATCGAAGTTGAATATTATTTGTAGAACCAAAGACCGGGGCGGGCTGGGGATTGAGGTCTTGGATATTAAAAACAAATGTTTACTTAGCAAGTGGCTTTTTAAATTTTTGACAGAGGAAGGTGTATGGCAGGAACTACTGTACAACAAGTACGTTGCTTGAAGAACTCTAGCTCAAGTGGAGGTAAAACCAACAGATTCGCATTTTGAAAAGGAATTATGGGGGTTAAAATTGAGTTTTTTAAGCACATTAAGTTTTCTCTTGGGAACGGAGATGGTATCCGTTTCTGGGAAGATACTTAGTTAGGGAAAAACCCACTTTCAGATCAATATCCTTCGCTGTATAACATTGTTCATCATAAAAATGTTTTGGTTGCAAACGTTCTTGATAGCGGACAAGTGAATATTCAGTTCCTCCGATCCTTAGTTGGGGATAAATGGACTGATTGGCTTAATCTAGTAGAGAGACTTATGCCGATCTCTTTGACGACGGAACCAGATTCTCTTACTTGGAACTTAACTCCATCGGGTTTTTTTTGAAGGGTCGCAGCATAGAAAACAAAAAAAATTCCTACGCAAAGATGGTGGAATAAACCCAACACGAGATCTGATCTACGAGAGGTTGGTAGCAAGAAGGAGATCGAATCTCACCCTCGAAGAAAACCGTGAGCGTCTTGTCGAGGCAGGGGTTGGCTGAAAGAACAAACGATGCCCGAGATGTCGCCTAGAGGGGGGAGGGGTGAATAGGCGATTAACACTTTTTCTAATTAGGGGCTTGATAATTACGGAATAAAACTATGTGTTTAAATTATCAAGCCAACAACCTAATATGCTAGGGTTACCTATGTGCACCAACAACTTATGCTAAGCAATTAAAGCAACAAAGTGATAGCAAGATATGAACTTCAAGCACGAAGGCTATCACAATGTAAATTGCATAAGTAAAGCTCGGGTATAGAAATAACCGAGTCACGCGGAGACGAGGATGTATTCCCGAGTTCCTCCTTGTTAAGGGAGTACGTCTCGTTGGAGGGGTGTGAGCTCGCCACAAGAGGCCTTCTCAAGATGCCACAAAGGCCTCACCCTATTCTCCCATGAACCGCACCCAAAGGTTTGGTTCACCTTCCACTATCGGAATCCTTCGGGGCGGATTCCGGAGCCCTTTACAACTTCTCTTGGGGCACACACCCACAACTCAATTGGGGGCTCCCAAACTCGTGTTGAAGCTTCACAACTCGAAGTCTTTGCGGCACCTCCAACCGTCTAGGGTACACAATGCACCCAAGAGGCAACAAGCTCTTGGGAACACAATGCACCCAAGAGTAACAAGCTTCTCGAACCTTCAATCCCACGTATCACTGAGGGGAACTCAAACCTATGCACCAAATGCAAAAGGCAAGAGCACAAGTGCTCAAATCCTTCACTCTCAAATTCCAACTAAGCAACGAATGCTTTGGGGGGAATGAGAGAGCAAGAACAAAGAGGAGAACCATAAAAGAACTCCAAGAACTAGATCCACTATGTTCCCCTCACTTAGAGTAGAGATTGATTGGTGGAAATGTAGATCTAGATCTCCTCTCACTTTTCCCTCAAAAATATGCAAGATTCATTGGAGGGATTGAGAGGGGGGCAAGCTTTTCAAGGTCAACAATGGTGGGAGAGAGAGAGGAAAACGTGCTGCCTTAGATGGGGAACCATTGGGGAAGAAGGCCCCTTAAATAGGTCCCCCGAAAACTGACCGTTATGGTCAAAATCGCGCCCAGGAGCGGTACTACCGCTGGGCCAGCGGTACTACCGCCCCGGGTGATTTCGGGCGCTCAAACGCGCGCGGTACTGGACTCCCGGCGGTACCCGGGCGGTACTGGTACGGTACTACCGCTGGGCAAAAAACTGCAGGACACCCGGTACGAGAAAAATCATAACTTAATCATCCGGACTCCGTTTTCGATGATCTTGGGCTCGTTGGAATCGCAACGAAAAGTTCTACAAGATCATGCAGAGAAACATCATAGTCCATCAATGGAGGATAAAACCAAAAGGAGAAAGTTAAAACCTCTCTATTTCGCAAACCGGAAAAGCCGTATCTTTTGCAATTGAAGTCCGAAAGAGGTAAAACCAATTTTGTTGGAAAGAGGACAACAAAAGCAACCTTTGAAAAAGGCAAACAAGCAACTGAGATTTTGCAACGAGATGGAAGATATAAATCTTCCGCACGAATGAATCGGCAAAATTTCCACTACCGAAAACACAAGAGCAGACGCAAATGCAAACCGTTTTCGGTGACCTTGGCTTTGTCATGACAAGCATGACAAGCACCAAGACCACACCACGATAAGATCCAAATAAGAACCAATAAAGATGATTGCATGGATGCAAAGGTTTGAGCTCTCCACGAACAATACGATCACGATACTCGGTCGAGAGCCCCTCTTGATAGTACGGCTATCTATCCTATAATCCGGTCTCTCACTAAACAACATGAGACCGGTAAAATAGAAACCCTATCAAGATCATACCTTTGCCTTGCGCATTAATCCACTTGAGGTCGATGAAGACGATCTTCATCTCCTCAAGATGCACCACCTTCCTCGATTGCGCTTCGGTGAAGATTCACATGACGCTCCCCCATACACCAAGATGGGAGACACACTCTTCGGCATAACTTCACTTGGCCTTGATCAACCCGCACAAAGCCTTGATCAACACAAACTTTTCTTCCCTTAGCTTTGACTCCAACAAATGGAGATCAAGCAACTCAAATGGACACACCTATGAATATAGCTCAATGCAAACATTAGTCCATAGAGATAGTCATTAATTACCAAAACCATGCATGGGAGCAACCATGCACTTTCAATCTCCCCCATTTTGGTAATTGATGACAATCCCTTTTTAAGAGGGTTTATATAATGAATAAAGCATCTTTGCAAGACAAACAAGCAAGGATGCAAAGCGCATTAAGGGCAAATGCAACAAAAAGCATAAAACCCAAAATCCCTTAAACCCTATAAACTTCTCCCCCATTGGCATCGATTGCCGAAATGGGAAGAAAAATTTAGAGAGCCAATATAATAAGAGTTCCTCCATAAAGGTGTGCATTTCTCAAGATATGAGTGAAATCAAATGCACTTATTCATTGACGAATAATTAGAGGAAATCAAACTATATTGAGGATCCAAAGATTACAAAAAGATGAAATCATTTTAAACATCTCCACAAAGGAGCAAAGCAATCGAAAAGATCCATAGCAAGAGTTCCAAATAAAAATGGAGAAGCTCCCCAATGATCATGCACAAATGAGGAGTGCATAAGTATGGTATCCTCACTCCCCCAAAATCATCTAGAACACTCAACAAGTGCAAGAGTGCATAATGCAAAAGCAAATCATAGCACTTGCACCAAAGATGTGGTTGAGCCAAAAGAAGATACCAATTTTCAAAGATTCAACATAAGATAGGCCCAACCGAGATAAGAAGATCTTTTAGAGAAATATGTTCACAAGCTTAGGGATACCAATTGGAAATTAAACCAATTGAAAATGCCAAAAGCTAGTGAGAGCATTTAGCTAATAAAATTCAACATGCTCACCATGGTAAGCATGAAGTCAAAAGATCCAACAAATACATGAGTGTGTAAAGATACCAATAAACATAAGACAAGCACTCACGAGACAAATTTGGAACCACCAAAGAATTATAGATGAAAAATAAGGTGGCTCAAAAGAATTAGGATACCAAATAAGAGGTGACCTCTCTCATATGTATAGGTTTCTAATTGGACAAACCATTGAAGATATACATCCGCAAAGAAACATATACATACGAAATGGTTTGGAAAAAAGAAGAACAAGGTATCCAAAAGGAAGTCATAAATATACAAATGAGATTGTTGCTTAAACACATAGCACATAGCTCAAATTTATCTCATTGTATATAAATGAACTTCAAATATATCAAATGCATCACACATATCACAAAGGGAACAAGAGATAGTGGAGATGCTTTGAGTTAGGCAACAAGTATCACAAAGAATTAATATCAATTGAAGAAAAGGTTTATGAAAATTCATCACACATATCACAAAGATATATTAAGTGAAGGAAATAGGCCAAAACCACAACAATTGCATCTAAAAGCTTTTCATGGCAAGAGGCAACCTACACAAGGTTGGATACTAAAAAGTATGTATGAGATAGATACTTGTTACCGAGATGGCATTGGTGATGAAGAAGATGAGAATTTTGATTATCATCAAAGCTTGACTCCGACAATCACATGGTGAGAACACCTTCCTTATGAATGAGACAAGCATCCAATGCATCTCCATTGTACCTAAAACACAATTTAAGCACAAAATGGTTCCCAAACTCATTGGGTTCCATAGTAGTTAGAAACACTACAATATATAGGACATACTCCACATAAATATGTGCATATAGATACGAAATTGAATTTCATGCACATCTTAGCCGATTTAGGATTCGGTGGAGTATCCCCTATATATTGGATCAAGAAAGACTAGCATGCCATATAAAATATATATTAGTAAAAATGCATGCATAGACTTACAAGAACCAAACGTGATACAATTTGGACAAAACACCAAGTAAACCAACAAGAGAGCACACCAAAGTGTGACACAAAAGGTTGTCCAAATTATATCAAAATCCAAATCAACACATGATTGAGGAAAAAAATAAACCAACATATGATTGATTCTAAAACACATCAACACATGAAGTGTGATATCAAAAGGAATCAAATCAACACAACAAATGATCGATAAGACACTAATTGAAAATAAGATACCAATTAAAACAAAAAATATCAACTAGGAGAAAAGATACCAAGAAGAGGGTGATACTTGACCGAAATCAAGTAAAGTTAAAATAAGGCAAAAGGTATCAAGACTCCCACAAAAAATATCAATTGGAACAAATATCTATGGAGGAGATATTAAATTCCAATTAATACCAATTGAAGGTGCCAACACAAGATAAAGAATCGAATGCCAATTGAGAGGATCAAAAATTGATAGAAAGAATAGTGTTCTAAATAAAAAAAAGAATGCTCCCCCAAGATTAATGCATTATATTAGATATTTGCATTTGAATACAAAATGCATGCACAAGGGATCATTACTCTCCATATTTTATCTAAAACACTAAACACTACCGATTGAAAGATAGGATCCATTCAAAAGGCAAGGAAGGCAATAGATAAAGCAAATCAACGCAAGAGCCAATGTGAAGATGGTCTACAAAATCCACCACAATTACTAGTATCACTTGTCATGGACAAGGAGTATATAGAGATATTTCTCGGTGGTATAAAGGAATGATGTACAAGACCAACTTCACCAGAAACTAGCAAATGGCAAAAGATAGGAAATAAAACACCATTTTTTAAAGAGGTTTGTTGGTAGTTTCAATTATTCGAACCAACTGGCAAAGCCATAGTTAGAATAAAAGGAAACAAATGGTTTCTGACATAATATATAGGAATGCATATTAGAGAAAAACCACACCAAGCAACCTCACATAAACAAGAACCAAAGGGTAACCACAAAGGAAAAATGGAACTTGTTTGAGTAAACATGCCACATAGGAAATGGATAATGTACAATATCAACTCTAAGTGGCAAACCTCAAATGTTCACATTTTTATGAGATTGTAATATGCACATAGCTTATTACTCCCCCATAATGTGATAATTCATTTTATTTTTAAACAAGAGGCAAATAAAAACCAACTAGAGAAATTAATGGACACTATAGAATTTGAATTTCTCATGAATATGACATACCACATAGTAGCTAGATAATATTGAAATATCAATACTAGGTGGTGTGCCTCATGTATACACATTTTTAGGTTTGTGATGTGCACAAAGCACATCACTCCCCCAAAATGGGATAGTCCATTAATATCTCAAAGAGCCAAATGAAATCCACACAAGATTCAATAAAGCTCAACACACAAATTTCACATACACGATACACAACTAACATACACAAGTAGGAAAGTAGCATATCATATACAAGCACATGCTAGGAACACAACTAACACATGCAAGGGAGCAAGCAACTTTCAATGAATATATGAGTTAAATACACGTTACCGCAAGGAGGAAATATTGGATATGAGATAAGTATGTGGTAATCCAGTTGACTTGGATTGAGAAATAAAACCATGAAGATCCCTTAATTCTTCAAAAATAGCCAAGTCACCAATGTCCTCCACAATCACCTATTGGTCAAGTTGAAGCTTGTTGATCCCCAACCAAGTTGGGTCCTAAGAGGTTAGTCACAATAGGTTTGGGAACCCAAATGGTGCTTTTCTTGACACCACTTTGAGCTCCCACATACTTGGCAAACACATTGCCAACTCTATCCTTCACAAGATAATAAACATCATCAATTATGATAGGGTTGGATGGGGTACCGTTAGTGCATGAAGAAGCAAAATGACCTTTGCCACGGCAAAGGTAGCAACACCGACTCTTCTTCTTCTTAATAGGCTCCTCAACTTGAGGAGCAATAACTTGAGTCTTCTTAGGAGGTGGCCTTTGTTCAACACGTGGTTGAGCATGAGTTTGAACAAGACGCCGCTTCCCTAGTTGCTTCTCACTAAGAGGCTTCTTCTTCATTGGGCAATCCCGGACGTGATGCCCTTCAACCTTGCACTTGAAGCAAGTGATCTTGGCCGGATTCTTGACTTCAACTTGGCTCTTATTCTTCTTCTCAACCTTGGACTTGTTCTTATTGTTGGAGTTGAATCCAAGTCCACTCTTGTCATTGGGGGATTGTTGCACACTCAACATGTTGTCAAGTGCACACTTCCCTTCATGACGCTTTTCCAAGCCTTTCTTCATAGAATTGGCTTGGGCCTTGAGCTCTCCTCTTTTCTCTACATGGTTAGTGACAACACAAGTACTAGAGGAGGTAGATGCATCATTGTTACAGCAACAAGGCAAAGCAAGTAATTCATCACATGATGTACCAACATTCTTAGTGGATGAACTACTAGGACTAGCACATGACAATATAGCATTGTTAATTAAGGTTGTGCTAATATCCACATGAGGCTCACTTGATGTTACCTTTGTAGTGATGGCCTCATGAGCTAACTTAAGGCACGCATAGGATGCTAGAAGATCATCATTGGAGCTAGATAGCTTTTTATGATTTTCTTCCAACTCCCTATACTTGTTAGTTAGCAACTCAAGTTGAGCCCTTAGCTCAACATTCTCCTTCAAAGTAGATGCTTCACAAGAATTGGAGTTAGTAGCACAAGCATCATTTACAATAGGAATAGAAGAAGAAATCTTAGCAACCTCTTCATTTAATTTAGCATTTTCATTTTTCGTGACCTTATATTTAGCAATGGTATGGTCATGTTCTTTAATGATTTTAGCAATTATTTCATTGTGAGACTCCTCGATAGAATCTAGTTTCTCCTCAAGAGAAGCACGAGTCTCATGCTCTTCCTCAAGAGCATCCTCTAACGATGCTTTCTCCATAGCATCATCTCTTTCTATCTTACCTTTTTCTTCAAGGCTTGCTTCCAAGGCCTCAATAGTTTTTCCACGCTCAATAAGAGTGCTCATAATTTCAAAGAGGTTAGCTTGGGCACTTTTATTGGTAGGAAGGGCTTTAAGAATCATTAGACCTTTATTTTGAAGAAGGGCATTAATTTTTTCCACATCATCTTCTTCATCATTATTATCATCATTATTATCATTATCATTATTATCATTATCATCACTAGAAGAAGATTTAGCCATAAGGCAATAAGTGATGGATGAAGAAGAATAATTATTTTTTGAACTACCCAAGTTCAAATCTTGTTCCACAATTAATTGAGTTTCTTCTACGTTAATATTCATGCAAGAGTTAGAGGGAACACAAGCATTTTTATCATTGGAACAAGATAAAGCAAGCATATCATCATTAGATTTATCTAAGCAATTTTTGGATGATATGCAAGGACTATCAACACTAGCATATATGATATTTGTAGTGCTATGAGTGTTTAGGTCCAAAGATGAAGCATTGCAACAAGATAAAGATAAATGATCATCAACAATGAGCTCACTATCCAAATTGCAAAGCCTATCACTACTCACCATTACATTGGATTGTGGCTTACCACATTTTGGTGAAGTAGATGAAGACGAGGGCTCGTCACGGCCGGAGGTGGAGGAAGAACAATCATCCTCAATGGTCATGGACTTGCCGTATTTTTCTTGAAGCTTTGTCCACAAATCATGAGCATCCCGGAGAGGCATGATTGACTCGAAAACTACAACACTCACAAATTTGCAAAACTAATTAGAAGCTAGAGCATCTAGATATAAGTTTTTCTCATCCTCTAAAGTCGTACATTCGTAGTCCTTCGGAGGAGAAAAACCTATATCTAAGATACGCTCAATATTGGGGTCCAAGACCCGTAAGTGTTTAAGCGTATGAGTTTTCCAAACATTAAAATTTGTGCCATTGAATATAAACATGGAATTGTGCACTAATCCTCTAAACGACATCTTTACTCTCTAGGCGGTAAAGCCAAACAAGAGAGACGAGGCTCTGATACCAATTGAAAGAACAAACGATGCCCGAGATGTCGCCTAGAGGGGGGGGTGAATAGGCGATTAACACTTTTTCTAATTAGGGGCTTGATAATTACGGAATAAAACTATGTGCTCAAATTACCAAGCCAACAACCTAATATGCTAGGGTTACCTATGTGCACCAACAACTTATGCTAAGCAATTAAAGCAACAAGGTGATAGCAAGATATGAACTTCAAGCACGAAGGCTATCACAATGTAAATTGCATAAGTAAAGCTCGGGTATAGAAATAACCGAGGCACGCGGAGACGAGGATGTATTCCCGAGTTCCTCCTTGTTAAGGGAGTACGTCTCGTTGGAGGGGTGTGAGCTCGCCACAAGAGGCCTTCTCAAGATGCCACAAAGGCCTCACCCTATTCTCCGATGAACCGCACCCAAAGGTTTGGTTCACCTTCCACTATCGGAATCCTTTGGGGCGGATTCTGGAGCCCTTTACAACTTCTCTTGGGGCACACACCCACAACTCAATTGGGGGCTCCCAAACTCGTGCCGAAGCTTCACAACTCGAAGTCTTCGCGGCACCTCCAACCGTCTAGGGTACACAATGCACCCAAGAGGCAACAAGCTCTTGGGAACACAATGCACCCAAGAGTAACAAGCTTCTCGAACCTTCAATCCGACGTATCACTGAGGGGAACTCAAACCTATGCACCAAATGCAAAAGGCAAGAGCACAAGTGCTCAAATCCTTCACTCTTCCAACTAAGCAACGAATGCTTTGGGGGGAATGAGAGAGGAAGAACAAAGAGGAGAACCACAAAAGAACTCCAAGAACTAGATCCACTATGTTCCCCTCACTTAGAGTAGAGATTGATTGGTGGAAATGTAGATCTAGATCTCCTCTCACTTTTCCCTCAAAAATATGCAAGATTCATTGGAGGGATTGAGAGGGGGGCAAGCTTTTCAAGGTCAACAATGGTGGGAGAGAGAGAGAGGAAAACGTGCTGCCTTAGATGGGGAACCATTGGGGAAGAAGGCCCCTTAAATAGGTCCCCCGAAAACTGACCGTTATGGTCAAAATCGCGCCCAGGAGCGGTACTACCGCTGGGCCAGCGGTACTACCGCCCCGGGTGATTTCGGGGGCTCAAACGCGCGCGGTACTGGACTCCCGGCGGTACCCGGGTGGTACCGGTACGGTACTACCGCTGGGCAAAAAACTGCAGGACACCCGGTACGAGAAAAATCATAACTTAATCATCCGGACTCCGTTTTCGATGATCTTGGGCTCGTTGGAATCGCAATGAAAAGTTCTACAAGATCATGCAGAGAAACATCATAGTCCATCAATGGAGGATAAAACCAAAAGGAGAAAGGTAAAACCTCTCTATTTCGCAAACCGGAAAAGCCGTATCTTTTGCAATTGAAGTCCGAAAGAGGTAAAACCAATTTTGTTGGAAAGAGGACAACAAAAGCAACCTTTGAAAAAGGCAAACAAGCAATGGAGATTTTGCAACGAGATGGAAGATATAAATCTTCCGCACGAATGAATCGGCAAAATCTCCACTACCGAAAACACAAGAGCAGACACAAATGCAAACCGTTTTCGGTGACCTTGGCTTTGTCATGACAAGCACCAAGACCACACCACGATAAGATCCAAATAAGAACCAATAAAGATGATTGCATGGATGCAAAGGTTTGAGCTCTCCACGAACGATACGATCACGATACTCGGTCGAGAGCCCCTCTTGATAGTACGGCTATCTATCCTATAATCCGGTCTCTCACTAAACAACATGAGACCGGTAAAATAGAAACCCTATCAAGATCATACCTTTGCCTTGCGCATTAATCCACTTGAGGTCGATGAAGACGATCTTCATCTCCTCAAGATGCACCACCTTCCTCGATTGCGCTTCGGTGAAGATTCACATGACGCTCCCCCATACACCAAGATGGGAGACGCACTCTTCGGCATAACTTCACTTGGCCTTGATCAACCCGCACAAAGCCTTGATCAACACAAACTTTTCTTCCCTTAGCTTTGACTCCAACAAATGGAGATCAAGCAACTCAAATGGACACACCTATGAATATAGCTCAATGCAAACATTAGTCCATAGAGATTGTCATTAATTATCAAAACCATGCATGGGAGCAACCATGCACTTTCAATGGCTAGTCGATCCCCGCAACTAGACTCGTCTAGTCGCGAGGAGATGTATTATCCAAGCGCTGCACGAGCAATGCCTCCGAGAGATCCACACGTACAGCTCGATGAAGACTCCATGTTCTTGATCCCGCAAGAGGTGGTGGAGAGGCTCGCGAGATCAGCAGCCCAACGACGGTGGTGTGGTGGTTATGATGGGGATCCGACAGGGCTTCACCAAGCGTCTGCGGAGGGAGAGGAGGAGGAGGTGGCGCGGCTAGGGAGGAGATGGGGGGGCGGCTAGGGCACCAAGGGGGTGCGGCAGCCCTCCCCTTGCCCCTCCTTATATAGGCGGCCAGGGGGGCTACGCCCCTTGCTCCCTAGGGCCGGCGGCTGGGGAGGCTTGGTCCCCAAGCCAGCCCCCCTAGGGTTTTGGCCGCCCCCCCCCCCCCCCCGCCACTTGGGCTTTTAGCCCTAGCCCGCATGGGCCCTTTGGGTCCAGGTGGTGCGGCTGGCCCTTTAGGCCAGTCCACCACCCTTTATCCCATGTAGGCCCCATACTCCTATGGGCCCTACTTCTAGACCCCTCTAGAACCTTTTAGAATATTCCGGTACTTTACCGATAAATTCCCGAACCTTTTCGAAACCTCCGGAAACCACTTTCCTTATATGAATCTTATTCTCCGGACCACTCCGGAACTCCTCGTGACGTCCGGGATCCTATCCGGGACTCTGAATCAATATTCTTTCTCACCATCATTTATCTCGAACCCTAACTACATCGAACGTTAAGTGTGTGACTCTGCGGGTTCGTGAATATGTCATATTAATAGCGGGACCGGGATGCCCATATTAATTCCTACATATTCGACGAAGTACTTTACCAGTCGAACCACAATGTCCGGGATTCAATTAATCCATATACGATTCCTTTTGTTTCACGATATATTACTTGTCCGAGATTCAATCCACCGATATCTCCATATCTGATTAATCTCGTTCCCGACAAGTTCTCTTTACTCGTTCCCATAGAATAGGATCCCTTATGACTAGCTACTTAGTCATATGCTTCCAAGCGTTTGGATACTATACTACCGAGAGGGTCCAGAGATATCTATCCAACTGTTGGACGAACAAATCCCAGTCTCGATTCATGCCACCCAACAACCTATCATCGGAGAACCTGAAAGCCACCTTTATAATCACCCAGTTACGAAGTGACGTTTGATGTGCACAAAGCACTCCTCCGATAAGCGGGAGTAACATAATCTCATGGTCTAAGGAAACTATATTTGACATCTATTTAATTTGAGTCTTGTCCATCATATCATCTCCCATGATACAAACTTCGTTTATCAAGTGATTTATAAATCCATGATTAGGAAACGTCTAATCATCACTTTGATCAAACGAACTAGTCACAAGAGGAAAGACTAGGGACACATTACCATTTATTTTCCACACATGTATTTGTTTCCGATTAATACAATTCTAGCATGGATATAAACATATATCATGAACGGGAAATATGATAATCAATAACCTTTATTATTGCCTCCTAGGCATATTCCCAACATTTTTTCAGTTAAGTCTTTATACTTGGAGCACATGAATGATTATGTCCGTTTTTACAAAAAATATATTTGGAAGTTAAAAGTCCCCCTTAAGATCAAAAAATTTATGTGGTTCCTTCATCGGAAGGTACTTCTTACCAAGGATAATCTTATTAAACGCCGATGGACAGGGTGTAAGAAATGCGTTTTCTGTAGTCATGATGAAACGGTTTACCATTTATTTGTGTCATGTCAGCTTGCACGTCAAATTGGGAGATTGATTCTTTTTACGTTTAATATAACTCCTCCAACTAGTATTACTAATCTGTTTGGTAATTGGTTGAATGGGGTGGATAAGGATACTAAAGCTAGCATTCGTATCGGCGTGTGCGCTTTTTTACGGGCAGTTTGGAATTGTCGAAATGATGTTGTGTTTAACAAAGCGAATACTGGACAATTTTTTCAGGTTATTCATCGTGCTACCCACTGGATCCACGAGTGGTCCTATCTTCTTCCAGCGAGCAAGCGAGGGCGTTTGGCTTCTGGATGCACTTGGTTGATGGCGGTCATTCGGGCTATCTTCAACCGGGGTGGATGGTGGCACACTAGCCGATTACAATTTGTGTAGTCGTCTTTTATCAGCATTGTTATTTTGGTGGCCTTTTGTGGAGCCATTGGCTGTAATTTTCGGGCTGTAATAACTTAAATATTGCACGATTGAGTTTATTTAATAAAATAGCTGTGTGCATCATTTTGATGCAGAGTCTGGAGTAACACCCATTTCTAAAGAAACGAGTAGTCTCTTGCAATCTGCATGCCAAGGAGGATGGCTTTGGCCTCAGCTTCCTCGGCGTCATCGCAGTTTGAGATTGGATGACAGGCTGCAAGACAAATAGATCCAGATTGGTTGCTTATGACAATCTTGGGAATAGCCTCTCCGTTGGCCTTCGAGAAAGTTGCGTCGACATTGATGCAGACGGTGCCATAGTCAGGAGGCTTCCAGCTTAACAGATCTCCAGGTTTTGTCTAGGGAGGCCCTGTATCAAGCGATGCATCATCGGTAGAAGGCAGGAGCAAAGCTGGAGCTTTACCTTTAACAAGATTTTCATCATTCGGGCTGCTATTGAGGCAGTTCATATAGTTTATAAGAAAATCCCTCGAGTTTGAAATCGATTCGCTTCCATTGCCGTGAATAATATCGCAACGCAGATGCCAACTATGCTAAATGAGCATGAACACTAGGCCTCTATGTTCTTTGCGGCAATTGGCGAGCAGGATTGGAAACCAGTCTTTGCCGGTATAGACGAAGGCTTGTTCTTCACGTAACTTCCAAAATTTCCTCATTTCCTGCCGGAGCGCTCGAGCCTTAGTGCAGCCCACCATGGCGTGCATTCCAGTAATTAACTCCTACCAGACTTGATATATCATTCTTGAGAGACAATTTGCTACCCGCATGGGTAGCTACACACCCATGCATTATACGGAGATGCAAGCCGTATGTATCCGTTTTACCTTGTTTTCCTAGTAAAACACGGATATTTGGTGTACAAAACTGGTTTCGGAATTTTCAAAAAAATATTTTTTGGTCGTCATTTTTAGCTTTTTCTCATAGTTGACTTTTTTGTTGACTTTTGGGTCAAACTTTACTAAAAAAATCACAGCGGATGGAAAAAAATTCGAAAAAATTTCAAAATACTTTTTAATAATTCTATCAACTCTACTAATGACATCCCCCTTGTCTACTTGAGTAATCTCATTTTACCATTGCATACACGTTTCGGTCAAACTTAGGGTGTGTAGCTACCCATGGGGGTAGCAAGTCTTTTCCGTATCATTCTTAGTCAATAAAGTGTGTCAACACTTGTATGCGCCAATTTCTGCTCATCAGAGAGTTGTACAAAGAATTCTAACATACATCAAAGGAAATCATCATCTCTCTTGCTTAGTGGATTTTCTCCGATTGGGAAGGTTGTGTAGATGACATATATAAGGTCAACGGACAGTCTTTTCAACCCTTCCCCTCGCATCGCCCCCCCCCNCACGATGTATCATATATAATGTCTTGTGCCGGAGTTTAATTTTCAACCTTTCTCTCAACTTTATGTTGATTTAATGAATTTGTTCTATGTTTGTGCGTTTGCTTCGTAGGATTAATCCTAGGGGGTTGCTTTGTACTACATTTTACAAGAAATCAATATCCTATTTTAAATAATCATTTTTTTCTTGATGTAATCAAACAAACCAAAATCCCGTAGGATTCAAATGGGTATGGCATTGTAATCCTGTGTTTATTTTTCAAATCCTGGATATTTTCAATCCTGTGAATCAAGAGGCCAACTAACCGTGCATTTTACTCCACAACAAATTCGTGTTATTGATGACGATACTACAGAGTACAGACACTTGACAAGGCTTGGCAGCAGGCGTGCATTGCTTCTGCTACTGCCAGACCCAATTGAATCTACAAGTGTACAGTACAATACTCACTCATACCGTTCAGGTTCAGACATTAGTTACTACTACATGCGTTGCTACCAGAGCCTGTCTGATCGGACTCCGAGCGGATGCTACTAATATACACCGTAACTCCACCAGCATGCTTCTATCTATGTATGGTAGCTAGGCAGGCAAGCAGGCAGGAGTTGCTTGTTATTCTTCCAGGAGATGAGATGAGATGGAGACGCCTCCGAATGATTCATGGCCAAGGACAAGAATCAGCTGTCTAAATATTAGTAGTAGGTAGCCAGGTGTGGCGGGGGTTATCTCTCCACCGCTGCCGTTGCTGGAGGCAGTTGCCGCACGAACTGTCCACGGACCCGTGGGCGCTGCTCGGCCAGCCTCTTCCTGCTCTGGTACCTCACCTGCAATCGCAATCGGAAAGTGGCTCAATGGACGATTCATCAGTCATCACATCACAGTATTAGGTATTTCATGCAACACTCAGGGAATGGAATGAAGAACGTAAATAATTGAGGCTATCGCCTACCTTCTTCCCAAAGTTTCGCTCTTTCCTCTTCTCTCTGAATTTGTTCACGGCAGCCACTCGACGCTCCCGTTTCAAATGCATGATGTTGCCGCTTCTTTTGTCGACACCACCACTCTCCACATTTACAGCAGCACCGGCAGTAGCAGCGGTGCTTCCATTGTTAGTGTTGTTGTTACTGCCTGAGTTGCTACCATAGTTGGCAGCATGACCTTCAACCGGAGCTGAAGGATCAGTATATTGGACTGAGGGACTCCTGCCGATCCACCATTCTCCACATGGACTCCACAAGGGTGTTTGCTCTCTGCTTCACCAGCCTTGTCTTTCCCTCCTGCTGCATTCTTCTTGCCCGCTTCATCAGCCTTGTCTTTACCTGCTGCTACCGGTGTCCACTGCTGCACACGGTGAAATGCCGATGTGTGTGTTTTACCGTTAATAGGTGAAACCTTATTGCCACCAGGCTTTGTCACCACGTTCTGCGTAGTGGAACCCATGTCATTGTTGTTGCTATTGCCGTTTGAACCTTGCTTCATTAGACCAGCATCCGAGCTTGACTTCATGTTGTTGTAAGTACAGTCCGTTTTCGCAGCCTCGGAGCTGTTACCAAACGGCGAACAGCTCCCCACGACCCCTGCTCCGCCATGATTGGAAACCAAGCATGTATTGTACCTTGCAGAGAATATAACGGTTAGTATGCAACATACTGATAATCTGAGAATTCATCAAGGACACTGATATTATGTTTTGCACCTTGTGAATGCCGAAAGGTCTGATCGTCTGAAGACGTTCCTCTGTTCCTCCTGGATTGCATTTGCATCATCTCCAGTTGATCTTGGCCTCTTCAAGCTCAACTCAAGAGATGGCATAACGCCATCACGGTCCATTCTTTCCCTTCCGGTGCCTTGGAGGAGCAATTAGAAGAATCTTTGGCTCTTGCTGCCTGTTGAGCGTCCATGTTTTTAGCCATTGAACCAATTAGGTCAGCAGCTCCAACAAGTGGCTCGTCCAAATTTTCCATAATTGTGCCCTTCGAATTTTTCAGTGGTGGATACTCACACCGTCTATCTGTTGGTTTGATGGAACCCCCGTTCGGGGAAGATTGATCCTCCATGTTCAAATTACTAGGGGCACCTATTTCTAACTCCTTCCCTTTGAATTCGTCTGAAAATATATTGAAATTTAATCAATACAAAATAGTTTAAGTAGCTTTTTGTTCATCTGTACGGTAGACTGGTTGAGCAGACCATACCATTTGTTTCCTTTTTCTTGCATTTTTTGTTGTTTGTACCTGGTAACCATCTATTGCTGCATATCTCTGACTTCGGATGGATCACATGGGCACAAGTGCTGTCAGGGGGATCAACCGACTGATCTGGAGACATATCCTGTGGACTGTCGATCTCCACAGCACGTTTTGTCCAAGAGCTCTGCACCTAAACAAAATAAACTGATGAGAAAAGCAGTTCAAATGTGGATGTTTCACATATGTAAGTATTCTATGTAGAGGAGTTATATTTCAAATTTTACCAAACAACTACATTATTCTACATGTGTTTCGAGTTTTACTATACAGCAGTTTGCAACAATTTAAGTAAAACAGGGCAGTACTAAATTAATATACATGTGCATAACATACAATAGGCACTATATTGTTTTTTTCAGTATATGCTAGGTGTTACAGTCATTTGACATTTCCGGCTGTCAAAAGAATAGAGGTGTTCTATAATGGAGAAATCATTCTATGTTTCAAAATGGACTGGAAGTGGCTCCGGTAGAAATTTCACTGTCCATTAGTAGATATAATTTAAGCAAAGAGGGACTGCTACTGCAATAATATAAAATAATGTACAAAATATACAATCGGCACTATATTGCTTTTTTTGGTACCCAGCTTGTTAGTCATTGCCATTTCAGTTTGCTGAAAAAAATTGTAGGGGTGCCATAAATCCTGTATTTCCAAAGTAATTCATCTGCTATGTAGCCCAATGGTAGGGACTTTGTGGAGCGTCCCCGCCAACCAGGGTTCAACTAGTTTTTGTGACCATGACTAATTTCTCTTCTAAATGGCAAACTGAAGTCTGATGCTCTCGGAGAAGCTATTAGTTACAGTCTTACGGACAATTCGTTCAGCTTTATCTTCAAATTGTTTTTTATCCTAACCACCCATGTTCAATCTTGACTAGAATATTACAACTAGCTAGTAGTGAACTTTGAAGAAGTAAAAAAACATGGAAGTGTCGTACTTGAGTGCCACTGCCATTATCGCTGCCATCTCTTGCATTAAGCCCCATGCTCGTATCACCATTGCGATCATTGCTGCCAGTGTTATTATTGGATTCGTCACCACTCTTTGATTTGGTGCACTTCTGCGTCTGGATATCACTTCTACTTCCACTCCCACTGCCACTGGACTGAGTTCCAAACAGATAACTTCAGTATAGAGCAATCGCAGTAAACGAAATAAACATGAAGCTAGCATGGAACTAGGAATTGAAGAAATCGTGTGTTTGACGGGTTGGAAAGAACACACAAACATTTTTATGATTTACAAAGGACAGACAACCAGTAAATAGTAACTTACGCTGTGACACCGTCTCCACACATGCTGCCAAAGGTTCTTAAGCTCGTTCTTACGTATCGGCTTGACTAAGAAGTCAGCGGCTCCCTTTGACAGGCATCCGAAGACCGTGTCCATGGAGTCGTTAGAAGACATCACTGTAGTAGACAAACAAAATCAATCGGTGGAGCAGCTAAAAGAGCAGCACCAGGCAGTGATGACCACTGGGAGATACCTGTGGTGAGGGGGAGTAGTAAGCTACTTACTGATGACTGGGATGGTCTTGCAGACGCTGTGGGTCATGATCTTATCGAGCAGCGAGATTCCAGATAGGCCAGGCACAATCTCGGTGAGGACGAGGTCGATGTTGCTCTGCATGTCCTGAAGATACTCCCACGCTTGCTGGCCATTCTCGGCAGGGACAACTAGACAGGAGAGAAGTAATTAAGACGAAAGTTAGGAACCAGAGGATACAAAGACAGAGATAGTAAGTACAGTTAGTGGGTGTGGGACAAAGTCAGGACCTTGGTACATGCAGTGGCGGAGCAGCGCGGTGACGACCTGCCTGGTGGAGTCATCGGTCTCGACGAGCAGGACCCGGATGGTCTTCTTGTGCAGGAACTGCTCCCAGCAGAGCGGCTGGGACGCCTGTGCGGCCGCCGCCGCCGGCGGCGGCGGCTTAGGCTGCTGATGCTCCATCAGGTAGTATTGCTGCTGTGATTATGAGTGAGGAGGAGGAGGTTGCCGACGAGATTTGCTGGTGGAGAGGAGGGAGGTGCACACATAGTAGGCCGTGCAAATCGATCGAACCGTGTCGTGCACAGCAGTCCAATCAGATTGGGAAGCTGAGAAAAAAGAGAGTAGCAGCAACAGTATCTGTGTTCGGGCAGAACAGAATGGTTCGTCTCTCTCCTTGTCTTGGCGGCGGCGGCGGCGGCGGAGGCTCAGCTAAAAGAGTAGCAGCAGACAAGGAGCGAACTGGTTAAGCCATCGGCATCATCAATTCGCAGCTCATACGGGTTCCACAGGCCAGAGATCCGCACGCCGAGTGAGGATGAACCCATCGCGCGCAGAGTGGTCTCGATCTGGCCTCGATTCAGCGAACCATCCCCCCACAAATATTATTACAGTACTAAGCAGGAACGGTAGGAAGGTAACCGGGTGGTGAGGGGGGAGCACCTTGATTCAGCTGGAGGAGGAGGAGGAGGAGGAGGAAGGTGGCGCCATGGCCCCTGTCTGCGCGCCTGATACCGGAGTCTGCTGCTGAGGGAGAGGAGGAGGAGTTGTGGGGAGGGAGGCACGGAGTGGGGGAGTAGATATCGGGGAAGGAGACGATGACGTGGACGAAATGGAGGTGGGGAGGGGCCGTGGTGGGGCCCACCGGGGAGGAGAAAGAGATCCGCCTAAATCAAAAGCCGGCCTCGCGCTTCCCCTCCGCTTGCTGCCCGTAATTAGATCCGCGTATCTTTTGTGCGTTCGGCGGAGGAGGGGAGCGGATATGTGCTTTTCTATGTGTGTGGATTTTGTCGGCCCCATCTGGCGGTGAATGAGCGGTGGGCTGGCCGACGAGGAACACCGTGTCGACATGTGTACGATGGATGATGCCCTTGACCCTACCCGGGTGATTCCAAGCTCATGTCGATTTTATTAAAAAAAAATGTATATATACTTTTTGTGTGTGTGAATTTCATGAGAAAGTAATACGTTCTAAGCCCATGTTAATAAATAAATTTTGTGCCAGGTGTAAACAAAAGTTTGGCGCTTCGAAATCTATAATGAACATAAGCTCTTGTCGTGCGATTTTCTTTTTGAATATGGCTCTCTTAGATGTCCGTTCTACATTTACCATTCATCTCGAGTGAGGTGTTTGAAAGAGCCATTTGGCTGATCCATTGCCGATATTCGTACATTGGCTTCCATCTTCGTGTCACCATTTGGATGTCGCAGGAGCCCACTTTATACCGCGTGACTCGAAACAAAGACGTTCTAGTTATCGAGTTTTGTTTTCACTTACTCCACCTTTGACATCAGTGGTCTAGTGTCTACTCGGTGATATTTTTGTCCACTTATCTATACTTCAAAGAATGTCAGCAAAGTAATATTGCTATAGGTTGTAAGAATAGTAGGTGTTTGGTCTCAGGGGGAAAGTTGCTGAAAATTATGGTCGGATTTTGCAAAATAAACTATTTACTTTGAAAAAATCCGAGAAATTCCACTTCAAAAGGAAATAAATCTATATCTTATTGCTAAGAAGGATGTAATGTAGTGGTGAAAGACACGTGTACTTATTTTCTAGGTTATGAGTTTAATAGCACATTAGCGCCTTTTATTTTCTGAAAGGAATTTGAATGCCAAGCTTCAAATCTGTTCGTTTTTTTGAAAAATATATTGAAATATGCAAATCTTAGTGTTAGCACCCGTTTTTGGCAGGTCACGGGTTCAACCTCATCCACGGGAGAATTGGCGACCCGGAGAAGATTTGAAGTTACGACCCGGCAGAAACTAATCCGGCTTAGTCTGAAACCGGTGAAGGCAGGGCTCAAGTTTCCTTAAGATTCCAGAAGCCGCACTAGGGGAAGCCGGACGTAAGGTGGCTTAACACGTGGAGCCATAAGCAGAAGTTGGATGCAGTACGATGGAACGAGTTCGAGGTCAACACGGAGGGGCAAAAGGTGACTTTCCAAAAGAAGCCGGAGGTGGACGCTTGAAGTCCGGGTCCAGTACGAAGCCGGCCAAGACTTTTTGCCTAAATTAGAGATGGAAACCGACTTACGCTATGAGTTGTAATCCTTGTAAAAGTACAACGCTTGTACAGGAAGACCAGCCGCCTCATTATATATGTAAGAGGTGATGGCCGATTGAAATTAAGCAAACAATCGACAATCAATACAAACCCTACTTTTTACCCTCAAACCATTGTTCCTGCTTCCGTTATTCAACGACTTCGCGTGAGTTCATCGACTACCGACAATCGAGCTAAGAGCGGTCTAATCCGGCTTAGTTCAGCCAATCGTCGCCGGCTTCCTCTGACGGGGTCCCTCCCGAGGGGCTAGGGCGTCTGGTTCCGAAAAGCGTCGGCTTATTGTCTTGCGTATCGCGCTATAAGTCGGCCTCCCGCGGGGCAAGTTGCGGAGTATCTCCCCTGACACCGCGGGTACACGAGGACGTGTTCGTGTGACGCGTTTTTGACGCAACACACTTTTGGCGACTCCGCTGGGGACGATTTCAAACCTAAATCGGGCAACAATGACCGGTTCTAAGGCTACAGATTTGTCTGCCATCACCACCGACAACATCATCAAACCTACTCTCAAGGATTTGTCAGAAGCACAACGCCAAGGCCTGGATGAGTGGAAGAAGAAGAGAAACAAGGAGTTCGAGGCGCTGCGACTCAAGCGGGAGCAGGAAGACGAGGAGTTGTACTTGGCCAGCTTCAAGTTAGATCGGCAAGGCGTAACCGCGCCGATCAAGGAGCCGGAATATGTACCTCTGAGCATCAACACCGACAAACCCGCTGTAAGTAACAGTACCTTTTCTCTGAGCAATTAGCCGAAATTCAGTTTCATGTTTCGCAAGGTACGAACAATGTTTATGATCTTATGTTGGAACATGAAAAGGCTAAGAAAAACACCGTCCAAGGCCAGACATCGGACACACAACCGATGAGCCCGTACAGGGAAAACCGGCTTGTTAATGCACCGCCTTGTCCGACTCCGATCCAGAGTTCATCCTACCCGACAGGACAGATGGGACCAGCGGTGCGACTTCTGGGATGCGGGTCAATGCCGAATTCAGATTTGGCTCGTTGGATGCAAGCGCCTGACCAATTCTTCTCCTGTTCCGACTCAACCGGCCAACATGGACGATTTGGTGGTCGAGTTCAGGAAAAAAATGGACCAGTTAGCATATGACAAATTCGGGGTTATGCCTAAGCATAGAACCCACGTTAAACCATACCCCGAATATTTTGATCTACAACCCTATCCACCTGGCTATAGAGTTCCCGAGTTTTCTAAATTTAATGGGGTGGATAACAAGTCGACATGGGAGCATATTAGTCAATATTTGGCTCAATTAGGCGAAGCTAATCATGATCATATCAAAGTCCGCCTGTTCTCGTTGTCGTTAACGGGTGTTGCGTTTTCTTGGTTTTCGGCTTTAGCTTCTAATTCTATACATACTTGGTTTCACCTGGAGCAAAAGTTCCATGAGCACTTCTTTGCTGGAGAGATTGAACTAAAGTTGTCCCATCTTACATCGGTTAGGCAAAAACATGACGAATCGGTATCTGATTATGTCAAGAGATTTAGGAACACAAGAAACCGGTGCTACAGCTTGGCGATAACTGAAAGGGATATGGCCGACTTAGTTTTTAACGGGTTGAGATAGTATCTAAAAGAGAAGCTGGAAGGACACGAGTTTTCCTCTGTCGGACAAGTCCAGGAGAGAGCTCTAGCCCATGAAAGCCGAGTTAACGAGTCCAAGGATTCACATCGGATGAGCAGGAGTCGGCTTAATACTGTTGAACACGATGCCGACTCCGGTGATGAAGCCGATGTTTATGCAGCCGAGTTTGTTTGGCCTAGCAAAGCCAAACCCTTCATGTGTGATGACTTAAAGCCGATTCGTAAGAATCGGGATGATGAAGTAAAATGTAGCTTTGACGTAGGCAAATGTGATAAAATATTTGATGCCTTGTTAAAGGATAAAGTGATATGAGTTAACCATGTTATACCATCACCTGATGAGTTAAGGCGGCGGGCTTATTGCAAGTATCACAATTCTTTCTCTCATGCTACTAATGATTGCAATGTCTTTCGTCGACAGATTCAATCGGCCCTCAACAATGGACGATTGAGCTTTGCTGGCATGGCCATTGACACACAGCCGTTCCCAATGAACGTGCTAAATTTGGAGGGGAAGAAAGTTCTTCTTCGGCCAGAGGCGGCCGAAGGTGCTAATAGATCTAACATGGTTATTGGTGAGCCCAGGAAAGTAGCCGGCAACAAGGAAACAAGGAGGCAAGTCACGCTGAGCCGGCAACCTGATGGATAGGAGGTTATCAAGATTACCATCAAGAACTGTGCACTCGGGGGTCAACAACCACGACTTAAAGAATCACCACCCAGGTTCATGAGACCCAAGAACCCGGAAGTCGGCAAGTGGAAAATAAATCAGGTTGAATACAAGCCAAAGAAGGTAAAGCCGACTTTCGACATGCTGCTGAACAAGTACGTGCGCTAGGCCGGGTCCAAGGTGAACCAGCAATACGGGAAGCGGCCTAGGTCACCCTCTATCGAAGGAAGTCGCCAATATCAAAAGTCGGCTGGGGAGTCCAAGCGTCAAGCAACTAGCAATCGGTTCAAAGCCGACTTGTTATTGGAACGCATGTGCTAGGCGGGTCAAGGTGCCAGGAGTTAAGGCGGCTGAGCCAGGAGGCGGGCTGACTCCGAATGATTCATTGATTATTGGAACGCATGTGCTAAAACTAAAGGACTCGGTTGTCGAACCGGCAGGTAATGAGCCAGTACTTGTTATCGTGCCCAAGGTGGTATCCAATGACCATGAAGCCGGATCCAGCCAAGCCATAGCAGCCAAATCCCGGGACCCAAAATATTCCTGCCAAAGTGGTGCCCGCCAGGTATAAAAAAGACGCAGAAGCGAAAGCTACAGAGGGCAAGGAACCGGGAAAAAGCAGAGAAAGAAGCCGAGCAAGCTAGGGGCGTGAATTTCAACGCTGAGAAACCAATGGTGTCGGCTCAAATATGGGTGCCCAAGCCGACTCCTGCGACGACTCCTTTGATGGTTGTACCGAGTCCTGCTATTAACGATGAGACGGAGCCAGTTGTCGTACCGGCCATTACTTATTCATCATGGGCAGATGAAGTAGAAGCAGTAGATTCGGAGACAACAAACAGGCTAGCAGAAGACGAGTCGGCTGATGAGTCAACGTATGAAGGTCTGGCAGAGAACCCGCCAAGCCCAAGCGAGGAGCCGACGGAAGGCGAGGAAGAGATGTCGGAATCAGTAACGGACGAGTCGGGAGATTTGCTAGGGAAAGATTTTCTAGATTACGAGAGCACACCAACTCGGATGGGCATGGACATTAACATGGTATACTATTTTCCTGCTAAATTCCGTGCTGTTGAAAAGGAAGGCGAAGTAGCGCAACTCGACTTTGGACCCAGGAACACCGTCTTCGAGAAACCTGAGGGACCGGTTAAGCACCTTAAGCCTTTGTATGTCAGAGGACATATCAACGGGAAGCCGGTTACCAGGATGATGGTTGATGGAGGTGCTGTGGTAAACCTGATGCCGTATTCCGTCTTCAAGAAGTTGCAGCTAGATGATGATGATCTAATGAAGACGAACATGGTACTAAATGGGTTCGAAGGAGGAGAAGGAGTGGAGGCCAAAGGTGTTATCAGCTTAGAGCTCACAGTGGGAAGCAAGACTTTGGCCACTGCATTCTTTGTTGCTGAGGTGCAGGGAAATTACAATGTGTTGTTAGGGCGAGATTGGCTTCATGCAAATCAATGTGTACCATCCACTATGCACCAGCAACTTGTACAGTGGATTGACAATGAGATTGAAGTCGTCCACGCTGATGACTCGGCCTGTATTGCTTTGGCCGAGTCCATTGTTAATTGGCAGCACTCAAATGTTACATGTCTTTCGGGACATGATTTGTCCGGGTTCGATTTCCTGAGTGCAACCAGGGACGGATTCGTGTCAGTATCTCTAAAGCCGATTGGTGGTAATCGGCTACGGCTCAAGTAAAATTAATCCCAATGATGAATGGTTGCAAAAGCGTCTGGACAAGTATCGGGCTGAGAGGGACGATATGTGTGAAGCAATTGAAGAACCAGACGACATGGACAAGTTGGGGCAAGGTTTTACGTCGGCCAACCCGCTTGAGGAGGTGGACATTGGGGATGGCACTGTTCCCAGGCCGACATTTGTAAGCAAGAATTTAGAAGCCGATTACAAATCCGAATTAATCGTGCTAGTAAAGGAATACGTGGATTGCTTTGCTTGGGAATACCACGAGATGCCCGGGTTAAGCCGAGAGCTCGTCGAGCATCGGTTACCGATAAAAGTCGGCTTCAGACCACATAAGCAGCCGGCTCGCAAGTTCAACCCAGCAATCTATGACCGGATCAAAGAGAAGATTGACCGGCTTCTGAAGGCTAACTTCATCCGGCCTTGCAAATATGCCGACTGGATTTCCAACATTGTGCTAGTCGAGAAGAAAGGATCTGGCAAGATCAGGGCATGTATACAGAGATCTAAATCAAGCTACGCCCAAAGACGAATATCCTATGCCAATAACCGACATGCTTATCAATGATGCCTCAGGGCACAAAGTCATCAGCTTTTTAGACGAGAACGCGGGGTACAATCAAATATTCATGGCCGAAGAAGATTCGGCTAAAGCAGGCATTTCGCTGCCCCGGGTTCGTTGGTTTATTCGAGTGGACAGTAATGACCTTTGGGCTGAAGAATGCTGGTGCCACATATCAGAGAGCGATGAACTTAATATTTCATGATCTTCTTGGAGTCGTACTGGAAGTATACATTGATGATGTAGTTGTCAAGTCGGACGGCGAGTCAAATCATTTGGCCGACTTACGACTTGCATTTGAAAGGATGAGGAAGTATGGGCTCAAGATGAATCCTTTGAAGTGTGCCTTTGGCGTGTCGGCTGGGAAGTTCCTTGGTTTTATCATACATGAAGCCGGCATAGAGATCGACCCGGCGAGAATTGAAGCTATCCAGAAGGTGCAAGCGCCGACTTGCAAGAATAAATTGCAGAAATTCTTAGGCAAGGTAAATTATTTGAGAAGGTTTATTACTAATTTGTCTGGGAAAGTTGATGCGTTCACACAGATCCTTCGGCTCAAGAATGATGACGAGTTCACCTGGGGGGCAAAGCAGCAAGAGGCATTAGATAGGATAAAAGCCTGTTTGTCTAAACCTCCAGTTCTACGGAAGCCGGCTCTTGGTCTACCATTCCGATTTACATTGCTGCTGAGGAGAAGGTAATTGGAGCAGCCTTGACTCAGGAAGCCGAAGGACAGGAGTACGTTATCACATACCTAAGTCGGCGATTGCTAGATGCCGAGTCCAGGTACAGCTTTGTGGAAAGGTTGTGCCTGTCTCTTTATTTTGCTTGCACCAAATTGCGCCATTATCTTTTATCTAGCGAGTGCAAGGTTTTTAGTTAGACCGATGTCATCAAACACATGATACACAGGCCGATTCTCAGTGGACGAATCGGCAAATGGACGTATGGATTGATTGAGTATGATTTGGCCTATGAACCTCTCAAATCTATGAAAGGCCAGGTTGTAGCCGACTTCATCGTTGAGCATCGGATTGACCTGGAACAAGAAGCCGACTTGAACATTGTGTCGGCTGTACCGTGGAAGCTTTATTTTGACGGCTCAGTTTGCAGCAGTGGACAAGGAGTCGGCATTGTGTATATTTCACCTCATGGTACTATTTTGAGGCCTCTTGTCATCTTGATTATTTGTGCACTAACAATGAAGCCGAATACGAAGCTCTTCTATTCGGGTTGGAGATTTTAATTGACGCAGGGGTAACTCATGTTGAGGCATATGGTGATTCACTGCTTATTGTCCAGCAAGTGGCCAAGATCTTTCAGTGCAACAGTGGGTCGCTCAACATATACCTCGATAAATGCCTGGACATCATATCAACTCTGGATTAATTTTCTATATCTCATGTGTCCAGGCGGGATAACTGACTCGCTAATGAGTTGGCGCAACAAGCATCCGGCTATCATATCAGCAGAGGAGTATTCTTTATAGTGGAAAAGCCGGTGCTAGCCATTGCCGATGCTGCGAAAGCCAGAGATGAGGTCGGCTTATCTAAGTCGGCTCTGGAGGAGTCTGGTGGAACCCGACCAGCTGATTGGAGGACGCCTATTGTTGATTATTTGAGGGATCCAAGTCAGAAAACAGATAGGAGTGTTCGGCGGCTTGCTTTTAAGTATACCTTGATAGACAATGAGTTATATCGCCGAACAGTCGATGGTCTTCTTCTGAAGTGCTTGGATGAAGATCAGTCTCGAGTCGCCATGGGGGAAGTACATGACGGCTTATGCGGGACACATCAGTTGGCTCACAAAATGAAGTGGATGCTTAGACGAGCCGGATTCTATTGGCCGACGATGATTAATGACTGCTTCAGATACTATAAAGGATGTGAAGCGTTCCAGAAGTTTGGAAATGTTCAGTTAGCACCAACTTCACTTCTTAATCCTATAATAAAGCCGTGGCCTTTTCGAGGATGGGCATTGGATTTTGTCGGCATGATCAACCCGGCTTCATCCAAAGGGCATCGGTTCGTATTGGTTGCTACTGATTATTTTACCAAATGGTCTGAAGCAGTACCCCTCAGAAATATGACCCACAAGGAGGTAATTCAATTTATTGCAGAGCATATTGTTCACCGATTAGGTATCCCGCAGACACTTACTACAGATCAAGGTACCTCCTTCATGGCCAAGGAGGTGAAGCAGTTTGCCGAATCACTCGGAATCTCAGCTCACCCCCATATTACGCTCAAGCCAATGGACAAGCCGAGTCAAGCAACAAAATTTTGATCAAGTTGATTAAGAAGAAAGTACAAGACTATCCGAGAAGGTGGCATGAGGTACTGTTCGAGGCATTGTGGGCTCACAGAATCTCAAGGCATGGTGCAACTAAGGTGACTCCTTCCAAATTAGTATATGGACAAGAACTCGATTTACCAGTAGAAGTGAATCTGGCTGCTTTGAGGTTCGCTAAGCAAAATGACTTGTCGGCTGAAGACTACCACAATTCGATGATGGATAACATAGATGAGGTAGCCGGCAAACGTGTAAAGGCTTTGAAAGACATCGAGAAGGAGAAGTTGCGAGTGGCAAAAGCTTATAACAAGAAAGTCTGACTTAAGGATTTTCAAATTAGTGACTTGGTCTGGAAAGTTATATTGCCAGTTGGCTCTAGAAGCCGGAAATTCGGCAAATGGTCGCCAAGTTGGGAAGGGCCACTACGAGTCGTAAGGATTGTACCCGGCAACTAATATCTGGTGGAAACATTGGAGGGCAGCATATTGCCTCGAGCTATCAATGGGAAATACTTGAAGAAATTCCACCCAAGCGTGTGGCAAACCGCATAAGACACGCACAAATGGCCGATATACATATATCGCCCTTAGCATATGGCCGATGAGCTTAAGCATCGCCCTTAGTCAAATCTTCTACATTGAATATTTTCTAGTACGCAAGCTCTACTAGAAAACAGGGGGGCATGTGTTAGCACCCGTTTTTGGCAGGTCACAGGTTCAAGCTCATCCAGGGGAGAATTGGCGACCCGGAGAAGATTTGAAGTTACGACCCGGCAGAAACTAATCCGGCTTAGTCCGAAACCGGTGAAGGCAGGGCTCGAGTTTCCTTAAGATTCCAGAAGCCGCACTAGGGGAAGCCGGACGTAAGGTGGCTTAACACGTGGAGCCATAAGCAGAAGTCGGATGCAGTACGATGGAACGAGTTCGAGGTCAACATGGAGGGGCAAAAGGCGACTTTCCAAAAGAAGCCGGAGGTGGACGCTTGAAGTCCGGGTCCAGTACGACGCCGACCAAGACTTTTTGCCTAAATTAGAGATGGAAACCGACTTATGCTATGAGTTGTAATCCTTGTAGAAGTACAACGCTTGTACGGGAAGACCAGCCGTCTCATTATATATGTAAGAGGTGATGGCTGATTGAAATTAAGCAAACAATCGACAATCAATACAAACCCTACTTTTTACCCTCAAACCCTTGTTCCTGCTTCCGTTATTCGGTGAATTCGCGTGAGTTCATCGAGTACCAACAATCGAGCTGAGAGCAGTCTAATCCGGCTTAGTTCAGCCAATCATCGTCGGCTTCCTCTGACGGGGTCCCTCCCGAGGGGCTGGGGCGTCTGGTTCCGAAAAGCGCCGGCTTATTGTCTTGCGTATCGCGCTATAAGTCGGCCTCCCGCGGGGCAAGTTGCGGAGTATCTCCCCCCGGCACCACGGGTACACGAGGACGTGTTCGTGTGACGCGTTTTTGACGCAACACTTAGTGAGGTGCGAAAAAATATATAAATGAAATGTTAAATCCTGGTTGCCGACGGTTTTAGCAACAACTTGACATCTTTTGCATTCAGTACATTGGTTTTGGTCTAAGCACTTTGGGTGTCACATGAAAATGATGTAGAGACTAGAGGATGATTCTCCCACTCTCTCTTTACATAAAGTAGTGCTAATGTATTTTTGCGTGCATCTAAATTTTTCGGAAATATTTTGTAACCTATTTAAAACACATCTTTAGTGCTTAGAAAACTGTGATTCTAGAGTAATGAATTATTTAACAAGACGCAAAACGAGAAATTTATGATCTTGTGGAGTGCAATGTTTTCTAAATGATAAGGTATATTTAGATGTTTGTTTGAAATTTATTTTTCGTGAGGAGAGCAATTGCTTCAAGGAGCCATTTCATAGCTCCCTTGCCTTGCTATCCTTACATTAGCTTGCCTTCTTTGTGCCACCCGTCATGCTTGTTACTTGGTGGATTTGGAGGGAAAGGAACAACCGAGTTTTCGAGAACACCTAAAAACTAATTTTGCGAATCATTGAGCAAATAAAAGATGAAGAAGAAATATGGACGATTGCAAGAAGGGGTCGTTTTAGCTTACAGGCTAGTGGCCCTTAAATGTGCCCCTGATCCTTTTTTTCCCCTTTATCTATTCCTTGGGTCATTTTTTTAGACATAATAACAGAGACGAAGCGTCAAAGGTTTATGGGTAGCTGTACTAAAGAGGGCAAAGGATAGGCACCACGTGCCCGATTCTCTGGGGTCCTTTCCTTCACATTTTTTCCTTTAGGTGTGTTGTGTCGTTGTGGTTGTATAACTTGTACCCCTACTTGGCATTCACATGCAACTCTCCTGCATGGTTTAAAAACAAAGAGAGCTGCCAACACCGCAATGTTAAAAGTGGAAAATTTTCAACAATCAAAAGGCTCAGGCTATCAAATCTTTTTCTTCAATTACTTCAGCAGCAAAATCAATGATTTAGTGTCTACGTTGTGATGTTTTTGCATCTCTGTACACTTGAAAGAGGTCCAATAGACTTGGCATCTATTGCATTGATCGGTACATTGTTTTTGGCCTCGGCACTTTGAGCTTCGTGTCAAATGATATAGATTCCGGGGGATGCTCCTTCCATTGTTAAGAACAAAACAAAGCAGTGATGTTAATTGACAGCCGCTAGATCGCAAGATAGGATCCAAAGCGGCCGGGTGCACGTGGCCGGAAGAATCAGCTGAAAATGACTCAAAAGAGCTTCATGCCAGCCAACCTGAGCCACTAGAATGTCTATGGCCGTCTATTACAAGCATGCAGCTAGCTAAGGCTCACACATCGGTTGATCATCACCACCCGAATCTGTTACTCAGTCCTCCTTTGCCAATGTCAACAGTATATGCTTGCATATAGAAATGTTCGGTTTTCTTAACCTCCCATCAGTATCACCGTCTTCTGTTTAACTCTCTTCTAACATATTACTTCTAATGAGAAATGGCACACAACAACTGATTTGTCAAGAAAACTTAATCAAATAAAGCTACCAAAAATATACTCCCTCCGTCCCAAAAAAGATGTCATAAGTTTGTCTAAATTTTAATGTACCTATAGACATGATTTAGTGTATAAATACATCCAAATTTGGACAAATATGTGACATCCTTTTTGGGACAGAGGTAGTACATACATACATACTGCCTGATCACGCAAGTAAAAGAATGTTTTGCAACATTCTATATATCTTTCCATGTGCCCCTCTACAAAAACACGTCTTGATTTTGGTCCTCGCAAGATGTATTATGACTTGATCTGTACCTTATCATGTCCACTGCTAAAAAGTCGTGTACTAAATTTACTCTGTAGCTATTGAGACAAGATTTGCACAAAATTTCTTATGGTTAAATTTGGGGATAATCAATATATTGTTGTTAGTTTTTTTTGCTAGGAATTGATGCTTAGTTTTTTAATAGAACTTTCAGGCTTTGAACACTTAATTCATATTCCTTTTATTTTCCTCCTTGTCGAGGTAGGATAAATTAAGAATACAAATACCTTCTCAAGTAGATATGTGTAAATCAAAACCTGCGGTCTCGCTCCACACGCGCTCCCCTTCGCTTGCTTGGATCCACATATCTTTTCTGCTCTCTACGGAGAGGGGGGAATATGTCATGTTGCATGTGGATTTTGTGTGTCCCCTCTGGTAGTGACGGTGGGAGGGTGGTCAAGGATGTGTGGCGTGTGTAGACACATGTACAATGGATGAGTCTATTGACATGTCTGCCCGGGTCATTTGAAGTCACACCTTGAACCCTAAACCCGAGATAGTAGTGTTTCTTGGTGAAATAAGACAATTACCAAGTAGGTCAAAATGGTTTCAAAAGAATATGTTATTTGTGTGTTCATGTCTTATGTATATTTTGTGCTATTGAAATTTGACGGTTAGAAATTATGGTTCTAGAGCGCTGATTTGTTTCACTAAGGTGCACTACTGATGTACATTTAATGAAAAAAATACATGTGAAGAACATAATCTTGTTCACTTCAATTAATTTTTTAGAATGCTTGTTTTAAATTTTTCGTTCACCCCGAGTAAAATTGCTTCAAGGGGATCATTCACACCTGCAAGCACAACTTGCTCCTAGCCTGTGGTCTATGCCTTCTGGAGAAACTGAGGGGTTATTACTTCAAATTGCATGGCGAGGTTGAAGAAAGATGTTGATCGTAGGCAATTTCTGAAGGCCAACACCAATTGGTACTCGAGAAAAGAGAAAGGCGGATTCGTTGAGCCTTCATAATGTTTCATGCATCATATTGTAATAGGATAGTTTTCAAAACTTTGGCGCTTTGCCTGTATTTGTAATAACTGCACTATCATGCCTTTTCATTTATTAATGAAATCAGGGGCAACCCTTTCATCTAAACAGAATAGCTTCAACGGTCCGTTTGGCCTCTCCCTTCCTTTGATACCCCTACATTGGCTTGCCATCTTTTTCTGTGTCAGAGTTGAGTGCATGAGTACACACCACAATGGTAAGAGTTGAATAAAATTTTCAACAACCAAAAAAGTTCAAGCTATCAAAGTTTTTCTTCAATTACTTGACATATTTCATCGATAGTTTAGTGTATACTTGGTCATATTTTCTCCTTTTGTGTATAGTTTAAGAAGTGTCACAACAAAGTAATATGGTGGTAGGTTTAGTACTAGATGCGTTGATGGTAACGGGTTTAGCCACCACTTAATAAATAAGTTTTGTGCTTAAGGGGGTGGGGATAGTGTCCTATATTTCATGAACTAATTAAACATACAAAGGGCTAGCTTGTGTAGTGCATTTTTTCTAAAGAGTATGGCATTGTTAGATGTTTGTGAGCAACTGTGTCATGGGGCTAGAAGCTCCTTTTTCATGCTGTCCTTAAATTGGCTTGCCTTATTTGTGCCAGTGTTTGACTCTGACTGCATCGTGTTAGGCACCGAAATAGTAAGATTTGAAATTTTCAACAACCGCAAACCCACAAGCTATCATGTTTTTTCTTCGATTACTTTACCTATAACATTAATAATTTAGTGTATACAGTGTATACACGATCATATTTTTCCGACCGTGTATACTTTAAAGAGTGCTAGCACAATCTGCATATTTTGCATTATATACATGATTGTTGGCCTTGACACTCTAGGTCGTCGCGTTAAGGATGTACTCCTTTTTTACGCTAAAAGATGTACTCCCTCCATACTCAATTAGGTCGCATATAAACTGAGTCAGAAAAATCAATGTTTTATAATTTTAACCAAGTATATACACCAAAATATAAATATTATAATACCAAATCAATTGATCCACTAAAATATATTTATTTCATGTTGTAATATATATTGGTCAAACTAAGAAATGGTTGATTTTTAATTAATTTTATGCGTCACCTATTTAGGAAAGGGTAGATTTTTTTTCAAGATGCGTGAAATGATATTGATACCCGAGGATGCTCCTTCCAAATTTAAGAAAACCCCAGAGCAGTACGATTAATTCACAGCCGTTAGATCATGAGATAGAATCCGAAGCAGCCGGATGTATGTACCGGAAGAATCAACTGAAAATGACCCCAAAAAAGCTTCATACTGACCAACATGAGCCACTAGAACGTCCATGACCCTATATCACAAGGCTGTAGCTAGCTAAGGCCGACACATCGTCACCGCCGGAATCTGTTCCTCAGTCCTCCTTTGCTTGTTCCAACTGTACATGCATGCATAATGCATTACAAATATTCGGTTTTCTTAACCCCTTGTTGTCTCTTTAGTTAAACTCTCTTCTATCCTCTTATTGTTTTTACGAGAAATAGCACACAGCGACAGTTTTGGCAAGAAAACTAAATCAAATAAGGGTACCACGTATATACATATGCATACTGCGTGATCATGCTAGTAAGAATGTCTTACAACTTCCTACATATCTTTATGTGTGCACCTCTCCAAACTCATCTTCATTTTGTTGCTCGCATGATGTTTTACGACTTTATATATACATTTTCTTGTACACCTCTAAAGACTGTGTATTGTATTTACTTTAGTGTAGCAATTGAGACACGAATTGCATGAAAATATATCAATGTTAGTTTTTTTTGGCGGTGGATTGATGTTAGTTTGTCATTAATAGAACTCTCAAAAGCTGAATAATTAATATATGTTTCTCTTATTTCCTCCTTGTCGAGCTAGGTACAAAATAAGAATATGATACCTTCACAATTATTTGTGTCAAGCACAGCTTGTAAGTTGTATTCTCTACGGTCAGAAAGAAGGCTCCGTATGGAAAAATGAAAAAAATACTTTTTAGCAAAGAGAGCGTGTGATTCCGATCTCTCTTTGCCTTTACCGGGCAACCGTGTGCGCGGTGTGCCTAAAGAGCCAACCACAATTCAGATACATATATACTCCGAGATCGTCTACCGCAGGTCTATCGCATCTGCTCAAATTGCATCTCCAAGTTAATTAAAGAAAGACACACACACACTTTTCTGCAGGCTAGACACAATTTGCCACCACAAGTATCTGGCTTTAGCACACACCTAGGTTTCAAATGAAAAGGATAAAGCCAAAGCAGTCACACCAAATCAGCTTTGGTCTACTGCTTGCATCACTAATAACTATCGCCATCAACTAATCACCTAGGAGAGAAATTGTAAGTTACGGATAGTAAAAACTATGGAGATTGGAAGCACTGTAGTCACATAAAAAAGGACCAGCTGATTAGATAAGATTCCCAAGCCCTCCCTCCGTACCATAATATAATATGTTTTAGATAATTCAACATGTCTACATACGGGTTGAAATAAGTGGATTTACATGCTAAACACGTCTAGATACATATGTATCCTTCTCCATTGTTAAAAGTTAAAACATGTTATATTTAAGTACTTAGTAACTACCAACTGGATCCGACAAGGCTACCATACTTAAACAACTTACTAAGTATATAAGCCCGACATATGCAGAGCTCAGCAACATAGGTACTCCTTATTTTATGGGGACGGCGTTTTGACTCCCGAGCGTAGCTGCACACGATATCCTCATCGTTAATGCAAGCGTGGAGATGTGTGTTGGGCTCAGTTTTCTACGGTGCCACAGGTGTGCGGCCTACCCGTATCGTACTAAATGCCATTAAATGATAGTGAGCATTAACTGCTTGCAATGGTAGTCATGCCTCTCGAACATCATGTACAGTCGGCATGTGCCGTTTATTCACAGGATGGTAGTACTATGCTAGTGCTGCTGTACTCTGCCAAAAAAACAATTTTTTGTGTCGCTAAACACTTGGTGTTTGGGAATTTTCAAGGTACAGCTTGGATTAAATCCGGGAAAACAACGGAAAGAAAAACCAAACTAATTTAGAAACTAGAACTACATCTTTTTTTCAGTAAGAAACTAGAACAACTTGATGGCTGCCTTCTAAAACGCGGTACATGAAAAAAAAACGAACTAATTGTAAAGTGAGGTCCGAACGTGTGCCTCCAGCTCAGTGGTGCAGGCAAAACATGTTGGCCACCACACCAATTAGAAAAATCTACTACTCCTAATCAGTACTGATGCAAATTTACGATGGAGCAAGCTAGATTGGACGAGTTTTTTTTTGTTTATCTTCAAGGTGCTGATCGGACAACATGTCCTATGCATGAATCAGTCATGGACTCACGGTGCAGAACATTTTCACCGTCTGAACCGTAAAGACTGTTAGCAGGCCAACCATTATTACGTGTGGACCATGCTCTCTGGAGAACAGAATAAAAAATGACACATACGGCAGTGAATACGGGAGCAGATGTTGAGTTTCCGTTATTTTATAGTATTTGTTGCAATGCATGATGCACTCAAAATTGTTGAGCAAGGTTGATAGAAGAGAAGCCAAGAGAGGACAGGACTCTTGGCCAGTTGAATGCCACTTGGTTCATTAGATTCTGCGGGCATCATCTAGTCTTGCTTTCACTTATCCTTTGCCCGGTGTGGCTGGGAGAGGTGCTGCAGCGCCTTTTAACAAACTTTGCATCTTTCTTTTGCTTTACTCTTGTGTGGCTTCTGCTGAGTCCTTTCCATCCTCGTCTGATTCTCCCTGCCTTTTGGACAGCTTGGTTCCCATGGCACCACATATCCTGTGGATCAAAATGTTTTTCACATTTGGTTTTTGGGAATATTTTTTCCAGATTATAAAGCAGTCACACCATTACGCAGGCTGTTCAAAGGGGGAATTAGCACACTCATATGTGATCTGGAAATATGGATCGGAATTAATGCGTAGCCTGAGAAATTCATTTTGGCACATGGGAGTATATACTCCTGCTACCAAAAAAAATCCAAACAAAAAAATTTCCGCGTACATCCCGACATTCTATGTGGGCACGCCAAGTTTCGCGAAAAACTGGTATTTTCTGTAGCATGTGTAAAAGGGTAAAAAAAATCTCGTGAAAAACCTTTTTAGCACTGAATTAATTTTGTCTTTTTACACACAGCGTAAAAGAATGTTGGTTCCATAACGATTTTGTGAGCACATAGAATGTCAAGATGCACGCGTGAAAGTTTTTGTCAGGATATTTTAACATTTCAAAATATTTTAAAACCGAGAACATATGCATCCAGATCGTTACGCATATTGAAAAAACCGGGTGCCAAACCGCCACTCCCGTATAGCTTCAACAACACTATGTACTAACTCACAGATTGTTACTCATATTAAAAAAAAACATATGCATCCAACATATATGGATGGAGAAAGTAATTAAGCTTAACTCTGAACCTAGGACAAGTCATGAGTACTTTGAGCGCACGGGTAGGAAAATACTTGTTGATCTCATCCCAAAAGTGCAGCAGTAACGTCAACACGGAGACACCAATCTCGTACATGGAAAACCTCAGAAAAACCAGGAGCCATAAGTCACCAAAATCTTTTTCAACTAAAATCGAATGTTGAATACATGAAATTATTCTCTGTTGAGCACTAGAGGATGTCATACATCAAGATATTACATATCATGGACGACAACAACAATATTTGATACACCCGAGTTATGGATTTGAACAATCTCACCAAATATTTGGGGCTACAAGATTCCACGTGAATATTGGTCGTCCAAACTTGTCCAAGGGACATGAGAGCATAGCTCACGATTTGTGTCCCACCTAGTATATTAGCACATTAGACCTTGCAGTTTTTTGATTGTGGTACAAGATCCCATTTATCCCTAAATCACCTCTATTTCGGTGTACATGCAATCGCGGAGTTGGACCACTCTCGCCCCCGAGCGCCATATCATCTGCTGTAATTTGTGGAGTTTTGTAACACCTATCGTGTGATGTACAAACGGAACCGCTAGAACATGGTCGTGATCTACAAACGGAACCGCTAGAACATGATCCATACTTGTGGCCCAGTTCATGGCCGGTGGTTGAATCATCACGATCCTTGCGCATGCATCCTATTCCTCGAGCAATCATTGATCACTTCTCAGGAAATCGACAAGTATGTGTGCGACTATCCTTTCATGTCTAGCGGCCTTATGCTCTTAGTCCACGGCAATTTCAGTCAGTGAGTCTCAGGGAAGCTGATGGTGAGAAGAAAAACAACTGTCCAACACTGGTAAATCTTCACTTGCGGCTGCGGCTGGCTTGCACTGCGCTGAGCATGAGAGTGTTGGTTCATCATGTTGCTAGGACTATATCTCACGGTCCCTTAACCTAGAGAAGTTTGGGGTAATTTGGGTGTGATCACAAATGAGTTGAGGGACATATTACAAATTGGGTTATGTGGAACACAATCCAAAGAAACGTAGGGTTGAATGTGCTTATGTGCCACCATGGGAGAAAGGCATGTTTCGTCATGTCAGTTGATCTAAATCGAACAATCCATATTTCCCTGGAATCCTTGGGAACACCTATTACTTTATCTCAAACTCTTCCTTCAACTTCCTCTCCATTCTCTTTTGATTTTCCTTCTTCTCCTATGGAGGCTAACCATGATTTTCGTTTATTCAACAATGTGATTACTCAATCAATTAGTAGTATCCCTAGAGTCCAGTCCTTCCCACTTAGTCATGGCTAGATGGGAGGAGATTAACATCCCCCTTTTCTCATGTGTAAAGTCTAAAATACCACGAATTCATAACCCTAAAGGCACCTGCTTGGGTTGCCTAAAAGGTCTCCAATTGTCCTCCTCGCGATCCACATGAGGAGGATATCCAACAAAACTCCCCCTCTGAATCTTGAGGGGGCACCGTCATGCCCTCTACTTTGCAATATTCTTGTAGCGTCTCACCTGGTAATATATTTGTCATTGTGTATGGATCATTATTGTAGGTATGAATCTTCTCAAGTTTGAGCAACTTGGAATTCACAATATTTTGAATCCAATGATACCTGACGTCAATGGGAACAAAATCTTGAATTTCTGGCAAGATGAATAGCACTTTAACCACAAAACATAATGTATTTCCCTTGCTTCATGTCGAACCTTACTCAACTTATGTGGTTGAGAATAAAACATCCTTTTGCAATATTGATTGCCATGACGTTGTCCCCCTTGCATAAGGCAGCGGGTAGAACACCATGGATAAACAACCAAGTAACCAATCATCAAAGAAATCTCACAAATATGTACAAATAAAGATTACGCAAAAGCACATCTCACCAATATCTTACTCTCCCATGCCCGAGAGAATTACTCACGCACGACAGGATATTAATAAAAAACATCTCCGTATTAATGTGCCTTGTACGTGAAGTCTGGATATCATAGCTTCCTTCAATGTAGTCCGTAGCAAGTTAATCTTCTGTGAGCCTTGGTATAGCACAACAGGTCGAGGTCGGTGGAGGAGCTTCTATAAGGGAGCTAGCTACCGGGGGAGTCTTTGGATGTCATGGACGAAAGTGGTGCCGGTCCATAGGGTTATGCCCTAAATCTACTTATCTATGACATTAAGAGTCATAAATTTTCCCTTGTGCAATTTTCTTAAGGAATAAAGATGATGTTCATGATGTGCAAACTCTGTCTTTATTAAACAAGGGGCGTTACACCCTTATGATCATACTGAAAAATGCCATTGATTCTCAATATACAAATAAATCTTTCTTTTACCTTCTTTTATTAAAAGAGTTATCCATCGGAACAACAACCTTGCGTATCTATTAAAAAGAAGTGAATTAGCGACAGCAGATTTAGTACTGCGGCGGGAAAAATTGGTACAAAAAGCCTTTTTTCCCTTTCTCAGCAGATATTTCATAAACGGGCCCAGAAAAAACAACCCCTTTTTCGAGAGCCCTTTAGAAGTTCTACTTCCTCATAAAATGAAGGTTTTTTAGCTCCATTTTTGGATCACTTTCACACATACTGAAAATGTACAAAAGTAACTAGAGTATACGGGGATATCATATTCTAGATGCAACCAGGCTGATTAAATAATTTTATAAAGAAGAAACATGGCTCGGTTACCTTAATTTCTTGCATATTATCTAACCAATACAATAATCCAATTTAACCTTTTGGGTGGTTTTAGCAAAACTAAACTTTTAGGGTTGTTGAATTAATTGATGATGGAGATACAGGGCCATCCATTTAGGGCCTGTTTGGTTGCTAGCACGTTTTTTGGTCACTTTGCATCTGTGGCTCCCTAGGGCCACTACTAGGGAAAAGCTTACCCGTGGCGCACCAGTTTTGGTTACCCGTGGCGCAGGGCCCTGCGCCACGGACTACCACGCCACGGGTAACACTTCAGGCGTGGCGCAGGTGCCCCGGTGCGCCACGGGTAACAAATTAGCCATGGCGCACCTCTGCACCCTGCGCCACGGCTAACTTGCGCCACGGCTAAGCCACTGTGTGCGCCACGGGTATGCCTATAGGAAATAAAAAAAAAAGCGCCGCCGCCCGGGCCGTGCGCTCGCGCGAGCTCGCCGGAGAGCTCTCGAGGCCGGCAGGGGCGAGGCGACGACGGAACCACGGCGGAGGAGGAGCGGAGCCTGGGACGGGAGGAGGCCGACGGGGAGGATGAGGGGCGGGCAGAGCTGGCGTTAGTGCGGGGGTGGGGGTCTTCGTCTCGGACCACGTCGGCGGCGTCGCCTCGGGGCCGTCGCTGTCCTCGACTCGGGGAGCTCCGTGCTGGAGCTGGGCAGGCAGGGAGGCTGCAGATGTCGCGGGGGGGCTTCGCCTCCAGAGCTCCGCGCCCGAGCCATCGCCGTCCAACGCCTCGGGGAGCTCCGTGCTGCGCCGGGCTGTCGCCGTCCTTCACCTCGGGGAGCTCCGCGCTGGAGCAGGGCAGCGAGGTTGGGGGCTCCTTTTCCAGGCCGTCGTCGGTGCTCACCGGTGAGAGTTGGATGGAGGAGAAGGGGGAGAGGCTTGGAGAAGTGGGGGCTAAGTTTGAGGAGATGCCCCCTCTCGACCAATCAGAGACAAGAAAGGACAAGCACATGGATTGTGTGCTAGTTTAAGTCGCTGTGAACCGTCGGATTGCTGGGAGCCGTCGGATCATGGTGTTGCCCCCCCCATGTTACCCGTGGTGCATCTCATAGTGGTGCGCCACGAGTATTACAACTACCCGTGGCGCACCATCTCTTCCATGCGCCACGGGTAATTTTTATTTATTTTTTCTGGCCAGAAAGCTTAAACTTCAAAAAAATAGGTGTTCCTTTCGAATTTGGGGATTCTGTACGCAAAAAATGGCTCAAAAGGCCGTAGGCTATTTGGATTGGATGTGGTTTTTTCTCTAGTTTTTTTTAAGGTATTACACGTCGAAATCCGAGTTCGTATGCAAAAGTTATCGCCGTTTTACTCTTCCATAATGTTTTTTTGCAAAATATGTCGAAATTCATATTTCATATTTTTCCTAACAACTAGGTTACGTAACATAGCCACATCTCAAAGGATTTTATTTTTTGAATTTTTTAACATTTTCTTTTAGCCTTTTTAAAACTGAAAGGCGATCACCGGGGGGGGGGGGGTGCATGGGAGCACAAAGCAGTAAGGCACCACTATTTTGTGTGCGCCACGGCTATGTGGGTCAAAATTTGGCCCCGAGACCATTATTTTGGTGGCGCATTGGAATAAGGTGCGCCACGGGTAAGAGTATAGCCGTGGTGCACCGAAATAGTGGTGCGCCACGGCTAAGGAGGGTGCCCCTCCGTCAGCCCAGCCTGCACTTTACCGTGGCGCACCACTATTTTGGTGCGCCACGGGTAATGTCCTATGCGTGGCGCATCAGTGTCTGGTGCGCCACGGCTATATACTCGTGGCACACCAAAATAGTGGTGCGCCACGGCTAAGTAATCTACCTATAAGCCTTTTCCTAGTAGTGGGCATGCCCTGGAAAAACGCGACTTGAGCCAAGTTGTGCATGTAGTTTGGTTGCCAACAATATTCTATCCAGGCCTCGCTAGATGCAAGATTTTTTAGCACGCTGTTTGGTGTTCATTCGTGTTTCGTGTACTCTTACCTCATGTCCATGTGGTAGACTTACCTCACACCATCACAACACCATGAACGGCGGCGAGCAGGACAACGACGTGGCGCAACAGGACAACGCTGTGGCGCAGCACACCTAGTAGCAGCAGCGGCAACGGTGGAGTTCATGGCAGCGACGAGCAGCGGTGACAGAGGTTGAAGAATATACTCCTGCAGTCTAAATATGTGCATACATAAAGCAAAAAATCTGCTCATATTCGACCGCCGAAACAGGAAACTTACAACACGAAAGTTGTGCGGAATGTTGAGATGAATCTACACATCAAAGGATATCTCAAACGGTTCGACCGAGCACGACGAATTTGATAAAATTCGTCCAAAAAAGATGCAAACATCGGTGCAAAATTAAGAAGCTACACTCGACGAATCTCGAAGCCGGGCATGGGAATCGGCGGAGCTCGTCGACACGCATATTTCTCATGTACACTTTATTTTGAATCGAGCAATATTTAGGGAGATTAGAGAGGCACTTAGTGGAGGAGTTTAATGGAGGTGAGGAGAACAAATCAACGTGATCAGTTGAGCCACCCTAAGTCAGCCCACGTAGTTTTTTGAATGGTAAATGGACTTTCAATTAAACCGATATCCAGGTGAATTCAGATCCCCTATTGACTCCTCAGAAGAGTCTGAATAAGAAGAAGAGCAAAGGTGTTAATGGTGAAGCAATAACTTGTTCTGTAAGCGTGGATAATGATGAAGGATCGGCGGCACTCCTCGAGAGTGACCGCCGGGAGCAATGAAACTCTTAGTAATGAACTGTCGGGGACTTGGGAACGACCCGGCAGTTCGGTCTGTGCTGGATGTCCAGCGCAAAAATGATCCTGATGTTATTTTTCTTTCTGAGACACATCTTGAATCGTATCCCGCGGAGTGCTTGAGACGTCGTATGAGAATGGACAGGAAGTTTGTTTGTGTTGGTGATGGGAGGAAAGGAGGGCTACTGCTATTTTGGAAAAAGGAGATTATTGTTGATCTTTTGGAACTGGACCCTATGTTCATCGATGTTAAAATAAAAGAAGGCAGTAACTTTTGGAGGCTCACTGGAATGTATGGAGAATTTCGGTGGGAAGATAAGTACAAAAACTTGGGACCGGATGCGTCATTTGCATCAAAATCATAATCTCCCGTGGCTTTTAATAGGAGATCTCAATGAAATTTTGTTTTTGACTGAAAAGGAAGGCGGTAACCCAAGACCTCCACGCTATATGCAAGAATTTCAGCAGGCTATTGATGATTGTAACCTAAGAGACTTGGGTTTTATTGGAGACTCGTTCACTTGGCGTAGGGGGAGGATTCGGGAAAGATTAGACAGGGGGCTGATTAACGAGGAGTGGGCGTTGTTGTTTCCGAATGCGGCGTTGCAAAACTTGGATTTTGCACGTTCTGACCATCGGCCGCTGTTAGTTAACACTGATTTTTACTCATTCCAGGGGGGTGGGGGAAATGCTAAACCCCTTCGGTTTGAAGCAAGGTGGCTGCGAGAAGATAGTTTCAATGATACGGTCAGGGAAGCTTGGGACAAAGTGAATGGTGAACATGAGACAACCAGTATACACTACAGGTTGTCACGTATGCATCGGGAGTTCCATGACTGGGATCAACGTGTTCTTAAAAAACCAAAGAAGAGATTGCGACAGGCACAAAGGGAGTTGGAGAAGGCTATGAGTGGACCAATGAATGATGATAATGATGCTAGAAGGAAGGAACTTGCTGAGTTGATAGAGTATCTGTTAGAACTTGAAGAAATACACTGGATGCAAAGGTCTCGAGCGAATTGGCTGAAAAATGGAGATAAAAATACATCGTTTTTCCATGCTTATGCTTCTGCGAGAAGGAAAAAGAACTTTATCAAAAACCTGAAGGATGAGAATGGTGATGTTTTAGAAGGTATGAATGCTCTCAATTCTCATGTTCAAAATTATTTTTCTAATCTTTTTTCGTCGGAGGTGGATCAAACTGACCCTGCAGTACTAGAGAAAGTGGAACAGAAGGTTACCGGTCCTATGAATGAAATGTTGTAGCCCCTTATACAGCTGATGATGTGCGCAAAGCAGTTTTTAGCATCGGTGATTTGAAGGCGCCTGGGCCTGATGGACTTCATGCAATATTCTTTAAAAAATATTGGGACATTCTTGGTCCCGATATTACTCAAGAAGTTTTGTTTGCAATTAATACAAGACAAATCCCGGCTGATTGGAATGATACACATATTGTGATGATCCCCAAAATTGATTCCCCGGAGGCAGTGACTCAATTTCGTCCAATTAGTCTTTGCAATGTTCTTTATAAAATTATTTCCAAGATGTTGGCGGCCAGATTGAAAACTATCTTACCAGATATTATTTCACCAACTCAGAGTGCCTTTGTACCCGGAAGGATGATAACAGATAATGTTCTTATTGCTTACGAGTGTGTGCATAAGATCAAAAACAAAAGGGCTGGACAATTTGGGTTATGTGCAGTTAAGCTTGATATGCATAAAGCATATGACAGAGTGGAGTGGATTTTTCTTCGTAATATGATGGTTAAGTTGGGGTTCAATCCACAGTGGATAGAGATGATCATGGCATGTGTAAGTTCAGTTAAGTACAGAGTGCGGTTTAACTCTCAAGAGACGGATTGTTTCACCCCTACAAGAGGTATCAGGCAAGGTGACCGCTCTCTCCCTATCTATTCCTTTTATGCGCTGAAGGTTTATCTAGCATGTTGCAGTATGAAGAAGAAGTTGGTGGCATTGAGGGAATTAGAGTGTGCAGAAATGCACCATCAGTCTCACACCTTTTATTTGCTGATGATTCTCTAATTCTCATGAAAGCGGATGTGTTAAATGCAACTTCCTTACAGCACGTGTTGGATACTTACTGTGCTAATTCGGGACAGATGGTAAGTTTGGCCAAATCGAGCATTTTCTTTAGCCCTAACACTAATGTGGATACTAGGGCGGATATTTGTCAAGAATTACATATTGACACGGAAGCTTTATCGGATAAATATTTGGGGTTACCTGCAATGGTTGGAGCGGATCGGAGTGATTGTTTTAAACATTTTATTGAAAGAATAAAGATACGTTTGAAGGGCTGGATGGAAAAACATTTGTCCCTTGGGGGCAAAGAAATTTTATTGAAGGCAGTAGCACAATCTATTCCGGTATATGCAATGTCGGTTTTTTAATCTTCCAAAAGGAGTATGTAAGGACATAACGGATTTAATTGCTCAATTCTGGTGGGGGGATGATGAAGATGATAAGAAAATGCATTGGTACTCTTGGTGGAAGTTGTGCTTTCCGAAAAGTGAGGGAGGTATGGGATTTAGAGATCTTCACTCTTTTAACCTTGCAATGCTAGCCAAACAATGTTGGAGATTAATTACCAATCCAGATTCGTTGTGTGCTCGTATTCTGAAAGCGAAGTATTATCCCAATTGTAGCTTGCTGCAAGCCGGACCAAAAAATGGATCTTCTTACACTTGGCAAAGTATTGTTGCAAGTATCCCTACTTTTAAAAGAGGCTATATTTGGAGAATTGGAACTGGAGAAAATGTGAATATTTGGAATGACCCGTGGATTCCCTCAAGTCCTGACCGGAAAGTTATTACCCCGAGGATGAATACAGTCTATTCAAGGGTTAGTGATCTGATTGATCCAGGTACTGGAGGATGGGATGAGGAACTTCTTAATGATATTTTTAACCCTGTAGATGTTAGTAGAATTCTGAGGATACCTTTATATCATCATGGCTTTGATGATTTCATTGCTTGGCACCTAAACAGATCGGGTACTTTTTCTGTCCGATCAGCTTATCATTCACAGTGGATACACACTTTTAGGGGCCATGCAAGTTCCTTTCCGAGTGCTGGGCCTTCCTCTAGTCCGGTCATATGGAAACAACTTTGGAAACTTCAGGTTCCACGAAAAATACAGATTTTTGGGTGGAGATTGCTGCATGGAATTGTCCCGCTAAAGTGCATACTTGCAAACAGACATATTGGTACATCTGGGAGCTGCCCCATATGTAATCAAGCGGCGGAGGATGTTAAACACTTAATGTTTCAGTGTCAACCAGCAGTTGAACTTTGGACAAGGCTGGGAATTTTAGACCGAATTTCCGATAAAATTCAATCGGAACGCTCTGGTTCAGTAATTTTGGAAGAATTGCTTATTGACGATTCAAATTCGGTCTCTGTGATGTCTAGTGTTGGCTTTAAGGAAATTCTGCTTACGGGAGGATGGTATCTATGGTGGATAAGAAGACAAGTAACTCATAATAAGCAGACCCCCCCCTGTCTGGAGATGGCCTATGTCTGTTTTAGCAATTACTAATAATTATAAGAAATCTTTGAATCGTACTGTAGGCAGCAATGAGGAAAGATGGGTGAAGCCGGGCCCAAACTTTGTGAAGTTAAATGTTGACGCCTCTTTCCATGTAGATGTGGGCGCAGGAGCTACTGCTGCTGTGCTAAGGGATGATCATGGAAATTTTATTGCGGCACAAGGCATATATGTCGATCGAGGAGCTGATGTGATAACCATGGAAGCAATGGCTATGAGAGATGGATTAATGATGGCAAATTCGTTAGGGTTTCATAATGTGGAAGCAGAATCAGACTCCCTAGATGTGATCAATTTTTGCACGGGGCGACTACAATGGTGGGATGCGGCGGCGGCTATTTTTGCAGAATGTCTGGATACGGCAACTTCGATTGGGAGAGTTAGATTTAAACATTGCCTGCGTGCAACAAACTTTGCTGCTCATATGATAGCTAGACATAGTTTTTGTAATAGAAATTCTCTTAGTTGGATCAACGAACCTCCGGGTTGGTTGATGAGTACTCTAGTCGATGATGTAAGCGTGAATGTTTAAAAGGCGGCAAGTTTCAGACGCACTCTTTTCCTTACCAGGGTACCTACGGGGACTGGAAGGTTTTTAATGAGGCGGCTTGCTGACCTAATATAAGTGGTTTTAAATTTCAAAAAAAAAGTTGTGCGGAATGTTGAGATGAATCTACACATCAAAGGATATCTCAAACGGTCGACCGAGCACGACGAATTTGATAAAATTCGTCCAAAAAAGATGCAAACATCGGTGCAAAATTAAGAAGCTACACTCGACGAATCTCGAAGCCGGGCATGGGAATCGGCGGAGCTCGTCGACACGCATATTTCTCATGTACACTTTATTTTGAATCGAGCAATATTTAGGGAGATTAGAGAGGCACTTAGTGGAGGAGTTTAATGGAGGTGAGGAGAACAAATCAACGTGATCAGTTGAGCCACCCTAAGTCAGCCCACGTAGTTTTTTGAATGGTAAATGGACTTTCAATTAAACCGATAGCGCAGCAGAATCACTGGCTATAATGTCTGAAATACAATTGGGGGCATGATCCACCCAGATCGAGTCAGTAGACTCACTACTAGCGCCTAGTTTAGCCAGCTCATGAGCCGTTGAGTTACAGGTCTGCCTAGCAAAGGAGAACTGAAAGAGATCAAAATTCAGTAAACATAAACTTCTAGCCTCCTTCACCAATACGCCAATGGCAGATCTGTCGAAGTCCCTGCTCTTCAGAGCCTGGACAAGGTTTGAAGCATCAGACTCAAGAATGATCCGGTTGGCACCAATCTTGATTGCTCCGTCAATAGCGGCAAGGCAAGCGACCGCTTCAGAGTGCAGAGGATCCCTCAAGTGCACAGATTTTCCCGACCCAGCAGCAACAAAATTGCCCGCCTGGTCACGGATGATGTAGCCCCAACCACCAGAACCAGAGGACTGGTCGAAAGCTCCATCAAAATTTACCTTCACCTGATTGTCAGGTGGCCTTGCCCATTTGTGTTGATCAGGGGGTTTAGGCGGGATGGCGGGCAGTTTCAGACTTTTAAAATCCACCGTGTGTCTCTCCACACGATTGCAAACCTGCAAGTAGCCAAGCATGGCTTCTCCAGAGTTGGCCTTGTTCCTGTTATTCCACCATTCCCACATGAGGGTCAAACCTTTTAGTTGCACGGAATCATCAGACTTCCACGGCTCCTCTAACATACCATGAGCAGAGGTACAGGGAAGGAGTTTTTCACGAATCTCCCCAAGACCAAGAGAATTCCAGCATGCCATAACCAGCTTGCACTTGAGGAAAAGGTGGCCACCGTCCTCATTCAGCCTATGGAAAACCGGGCAAGCAGTATCCAGCTCAACCCCAACGCCAGAGATTTTCATCCTAGTTGCAAGGCTGTTGTGTGCAAGACGCCAAGCAAACATCTTTAGCTTGTTGGGTTCCCGCAACTCCCAGATTTTCTTCCAGTTGAATTTGACCACGCTGTCTCCTGTGTTCTCCCTTGAGCAACCCGCGTCCCGACCAAGCCTTCTATCACGGAGCAGGACACCAAGCTTGTAGGCGGATTTCACAGAGAAAACCCCTTTTGGGTCAAAATGCCAAGCCATGTTGTCCTCCATGCCATCACAAATGCTAATAGTGAGAATAGCCCTTGCGTCGGCAGGTTCAAAATGATCCATGACGAGTTGTTCGTCCCAACCGCCCGTGATTGGATTGATCAGATCAGCCACCTTCGAAATTATGGACCGGCCATGATGTGTTCTTGGCCGGGCGAGTGTCACCAGCCGAGATCCAGGGATCATCCCATGCCATGATGCCCTCACCATCACCCACTCTCCAGACAAGCCCCTCCTTAAGCAGCTCCACGCCTTTGAGGATGCTACGCCAAGTGTAAGAGATACCCGGCGAGGCTGCAGCATCCAGAATACTACCCTCAGGAAAGTATCTTGCTCGCAACACCCTTCCCACGAGCGAATCAGGCTCCTGCAAGAGTCTCCAGCCCTGCCTGGCAAGCATGCCCATGTTGAATATATGGAGATCTCTAAAGCCATGACCTCCTTCAGTTTTTGGTTTTGATAAGCATTGCCAGCCCAACCAATGATGTCTTTCTTCTTCTTGGTTGTTCCACCAGTACCGGCACACCATGGAGCCGATGTCATCACAAAAGGTCTTTGTAATGTCAAAACATGACATGGCAAAGAGGGGAATGGCCTGCGCAACCGCCTTGATCAGGATCTCCTTCCCAGCCCTAGAAAGAAATTTCTCCTTCCATCCCTGGATCTTCCTCCACACCTTCTCTTTTAGATAACCAAAAGCCTTGGTCTTGGACCTGCCAAGATGAATTGGTAGCCCCAAGTAACGATCATTGAAAGCCTCGTCACTAATTTGGAGAAGCCTTTTATATTTCCTCTTTGCAGCGTTTGCGGTCCCCTTGCTGAACATCACTGCAGACTTTTCTTTATTGATAATCTGCCCAGAAACATCCTCATAAAGGGAAAGAATGCTTTGGAACTTCGCAGCGCTTGCGTCGTTTGCCTTCATGAAAATGAGAGAGTCACCGGCGAAGAAGAGGTGGTTCTTGGCTCAGTAGGACAAACCTGCACCCCCTTGAGAGAACCATCCAAATCTGCATCATGAAGCAAGGCTGAGAGCCCCTCCACACAAAGAATGAACAAATATGGCGACAACGGACACCCCTGGCGCAGCCCCCTTTGAGGAGTGATCACCTCCGTCTGATCTGAATTCACGTTCACCCTTTGGTGACCGTCGTAACACATCCCATCACAAGCTTCACCCAAGGAGGAGAGAAGCCCATTTTCAGCATCATCTTCTCAAGGAAAGACCACTCCACCCTATCGAAAGCCTTGCTCATGTCAAGCTTGACCGCAGCAAGCCCATCTCTTCCTCCCTTTCGCTGATACATGAAGTGGGTAGTTTCATACGCAATTAGGATGTTATCTGTGATCAGCCGCCCCGGAACAAAAACACTCTGGCTTTGGGAGATGATATCAGGCAGCACATCCTTCAGCCTACAAGCAATAACCTTGGTCACAATCTTCATAACCACGTTAAAAAGGCTGATTGGTCTCAAATCTTTGAGCCTGCTTGGATTGTGGACTTTGGGGATCAAAATAATGACAGTCTCGTTCCAGCCCACAAGGATTTGTCCGCCATTTAGAACACACAAGATTTCGTCTTGAATCTTTCCTCCCACCAGGTCCCAAAAACGTTTGTAAAAGAGGGCTGGCATGCCGTTAGGTCCTGGAGCCTTCAAATCTCCCATAGAGTTCAGAGCTTCCTTGATATCATCAGCTGAGAAAGACATCCGCAGGAAATCGTTCATTTCCCCTGTCACAACACAGGGAACTTTGGACAGAAGTTCGGCCTCCCTCGTCCCAGCACAAGAGGAGAAAAGATTTGTGTAAAAATCAGTGATGAAAGCCCTCAGCTCCTCTTCCCCCTCAACCACGCCACCAACATCGTTTATCAGAGATTTTATATGATTGACTCTCTTCCGCTCGGACGCACAAGCATGGAAAAAACCTGTATTCCGATCCCCGTCTTTAAGCCAGTGAGCGTGAGCTCGCTGTTTCCAGAACACGTTCTTCTGGTCTTGCAATCTCTCAAGCTTATAACGGAGAAGCTGCTCCATTGAGACATTTTGCTGCGTGATATCCCCCTTCCTGCACCTGTTCAAGTCCTTCTTGGCCTTTTTTATTCTGTTTTTCAGGTCTCCCAAGACTTCTCTACTCCACAAATGGAGCTCAACACCCACACGCCTGATCGCCTCCGCCGCAGTAGTGTCATTGGAGAGCATGGCCAGACTCCACGCGTTTTTAACAACTTCATCACACTGCTCTTCTTCGAGCCACCGCGCCTCGAACTTAGGCTGAGGCACCACACCTCCCCTCCTAGCACCCTTGTAAGCAGCCTCCATCAAAAGCATCACGGGCCTATGGTCAGAGTGCCTGGGGTCCCCGTTTATAGCCTTATAAGCCGGGAAATGAGCCCTTCACTCAATGCTGGCCACCGCCCGATCCAGCCTCTCTTTTATGTAAGACTCCGCCCGATGACTGTGATTTCTCCACGTGAAAGGATCCCCGACAAACCCGAGATCCTCCAGCTTGCAGAACTCAAGAGCACTACTGAACTTGTCCATGCTCGCCTGCGATTTTACCTGACCCCCTTGCTTCTCACTTGCGAAGAGGACCTCGTTGAAATCACCGAAGCACATCCATGGAAGATCTGACCTTCCATGCAAGATGCGCATCAGCTTCCAAGTCTTCTCCTTACCACCTGACTTGGGTTCTCCGTAGATGCCCCTGAGCCTCCACACAAAACAATCATCCTCGGTAACATCAGCGTCAATGTGAAAACGTGATGCCCCAGGATGAACAACCACTTTAACATCTTTTTTCCAGAACAAAGCAAGGCCTCCGCTCCGTCCCACACAGTCCACAACCTCCATATGAGGCATGTTCAGCAATACCTTAAACTTTTGCATCCCTGCCTTGTCAAGTTTAGTTTCTGACAGGAAAAGGATGTCAGGCCCTTCTGCCTTCTGCAATTCCAGAAGACCATCCACTGCCGGCTGGTTCCCAAGCCCCCGGCAGTTTGCAGTAATGGCTTTCATTGATCATTGCAGGGCTGAAAGGGCAGCCCCGCATCTGTTTTTTCTTTTCCTTGGGTCAGGAAGAGACCCCCAGCCACCTTTCGCAAGTTCAAATCTTTCTCGCTCATGTGTTTCTTCTCGTTTCCTTGACCAGTATCAAACCCCACTGTGGTGGCAGCGCTAACTGTCACCGCAGCCGCACCCACTGGCACTAGCGCAAGAGTCGTGTTGTTGTTGATCATGTCAATCATCGCCCCTTCTGTGCCTTGTCCGCTAGCATCCACAACAGCAGCCTCCTCACCCGGCTTTCATTTCTTCAGAGCCTGTCCCAGAGAGTTGGAGTGGTCCGGGAAAAGTCTCCTGGCTATCTCAGCAGCTTTGGAAAGCCCCTGACCCGTACTTGCTTTTGATGGTGGCGAGTTAACCAAAAGCTCCCCTGGTTTCAAGAGTTCCCCGACCTCCGAGCTTCTGCTCGTGGCAGAACTCGGGTTTGATTTTCTGCTGCCAGACCCCTTTTCCTTGGAGTCGTTGTTCCATGATGCAGAGGCGGCTGCCTGCCCGAAGGACTACAATCTTCTTCTTCGATCATCCGGCGCCCTGATACGTCTCAAACGTATCTATAATTTTGAGTGATCCATGCTAGTTTTGTGATATTGTCACATGTTTTTACTGTTATTTATATCATTTTTATGCATTTTGTCGGACTAACCTATTGACAAGATGCCCAGTGCCAGTTCCCTGTTTTTGCCGACTTTTTGTTTCGAAAATTTACTTCTGGAAATATTCTCGGAATTGGACAAAAATTTACGGGGATTATTTTTACACCAAGACGAAGACGGAGTCCGAAGGGCAGCCTCGGAGGCAACCCACAGGGCACACGCGGGTGCCAGCCGCGGCCTGGGGGGAGGGCGCAGGTGGGGCCCGCCCCTGCCCTGTGGGCACCTCCTCGGCCCCCTCCGACTCCTATAAAATCACAATTAACCTAAAAACGTGGAGGTGGCGATTATTTTCCAGAAACTCGACCCCGACGCGCCGTCACCGAAAACCCTAGTTCGGGGTCTAATCTGAAGCTGATCCCGGCACTCTGCCGTAGGGGAGATCGATCCCGGAGGCTCTTCATCGACATGCCTTCCTCCGGGATGATTTGTGAGTAGTCTCACCTTGGACTATGGGTCCATGGCAGTAGCTAGTTGGTAGTCTCTCTCTCTTGTGCTTCATGTTTTTATGATCTTGTGAGCTGCCTAACATGATCAAGATCGATTATTGTAATGCTATGTGATGTGTTTGCTGGGATCCGATGGATTATGAAGTTATGTTCAGATTGTGCATGATTCTTATATGAGTAATTTATATTCTTGCATGCTCTCCGATGTGCGTGGTTACTTTGGCCAAGTGATTGTGTGTATCTCCAAGAGAGGGTATTTATGCTAGATAGTGGGTTCATGCCTCCTTTTGTTCCTGGGCACGAGTGACAGAAACGTCTAAGGGCGAGGGTGTGCTGTTGCTACTAAGGGTAAAACAGCGGTGTTAATGTCTATTTTGATATTAGTATTGCTTACTTCATGCACTTTACTTAATGCAATTGCCTGTTGCTTGCAACTTAATACCGTTTGGTGACAGGCTGGATAGCGATCCCACGGTGGACTATTTAGACAAAGATGCAGTTGGACTCAACGGTCTTTGTTCCTTGTCGTGATGCCTCCATAAATATTATCATGTCCTTTTTGACATAGCTAAATTTGGTTTGTGTCATGATCTTGTCAATTGCCTAGCTGTAATTCGTTCACCCATCACATGCATATTTTATCTACTTGAGAGACTCCACTAATGAACCCATGGCCCCCGGTCCATCTTTTTACATTGTTTTCAACCTTATTTACTTGCTTTTAATCATCATTACTCCTCTGGTCACTTTTCATATTTTATCTATTTCATCATACAATTAACCGCTTTGTGTTCTGCGAGACCGGAGAGATTGACAACCTCTTCGCCGTTGGGGGCAAAGTATTTTGGTTGAGTGTGTGCAGGTCCACGTCTGTTGAAGGTTAAGCGCCAGAGATCTTCAACATTCACCTCGTTGTTGATTTCAAAGTCCTACTGGTTCGATAAACCTCGGTTCGTTAAACGAGGGAAAACTGCAACTAGCTACAATTCCGCCTTCGCTTGGGGCACCACCCAACTTATCAATATCCACCATCAAGCAGTTTTCTGGCGCCGTTGCCGGGGACTTTGGAGCTACAGCAAGGGGAGTCTCATACTCTCAATCTCTTTACTTTGTTTTTGTCTTGCTTCCTTTATATCTCGTTTAGTTTATTTTCTTGTTTCAAAATTTTAAAACCCCAAAAAATAGTGTGGTCTTTTATCCTGTTTTGTTAGTATGCTTAGTTATTTACTTGTTCTCAATGGTTAACTTCTTTGAAACTAGATCTTATTGGCAAGGCGGGTTCACAGAGGAACAACAAGAATATTATAAGGAATACCGCTTGTCTCAAAAAGGGATACATTTATGGAAAATAATAAATCAACTGAACAATTATGCTAGAGACTTGTGCTTTAAATATGACATATCTTATTGTTGTGATGAATCTTTATGTTGTTTGAATTTTGAACACCTTTCTTTCCAATGTGCTTGCAATGATACTGAAATCTTAGCATCTTATGCTAAGGGAAACTATGATTTTTATGATGTGGAACAAATAGAAGAATTTGTTGCTTGGAAGGGTGCTTATGAAATTTCTTCTTTGATTGAAAATGATGATGATGCTCCTTATAAATCTGAAAGTTTTGCTATACTTAAATATTGCATGGATAATTACAAAGATGAAAATTGTTATATTACTGAAAATCTTAAGGGTTTATCTCCCCCAAAAGAAGAGATTAATGCCGTGCAGGAGCCTATGGAAGAAGAAATTGTTGAAACTGGAAGCTCATTGGATGAAAACGAGGAGAGTGACGAACAAGAGGAGGAAGAATGGAGTAGCTACCCATATCTACCTTCTAATGAGAGTAACTCTCTAACTCATACATTATTTGATTGTCCTCCTTCCTTATAAAAGGAGAATTAATGCTATGATCCCATTGATTCATTTGAAACATCCCTTTTTGATAAAAATGATCTTGTTATTTATGATAATCCGTGCTATATTGATAAATCTTATGATAATCCTTTATTTGCTACAACCAATGAGATGCATGATAATGAGGAGTTGTGTTTAGAAAGTTCATATGATAAAGCTCTTGATCATGGTCCTATATTACTTGATGATAAAAATTATAATGATATGAAAGTGGGTTTAATCCCACTATTTTTGAGATGGACCGAAATTATGTGCTTGAAGATCATGAAAAGCATGTTTTAAGTGATAATTATATTGTTGAGTTTGTTCATGATGCTACTGAAAACTATTATGAGAGATGAAAATATGGGTGTCGGAGTTCTCATGTCACTAAAACACCTCTCTTTATGCTAAAAGTTTTGAAGTTGCACTTGCTTTGTCTTCCTATGCTACTAGCTTTATGCTTCAATGAATTATTTTTGTACAAGATGCCTATGCATAGGAAGTGGGTTAGGATTAAATATGTTTAGTATTTATTTCTTGATGCTCTCTTTTGTCAACTCTTATTCTTATGTGAGCATCATTGAAATTACTGGGCCTAGCTAAAAGGCGTTAAAGAAAAGCGCTTGTTGGGAGGCAACCCATCTTTTGTTTTCAGTTTGCTTTTTGATTTTCTTGAGTCATGAAGTTATTACCTCTGTAGCAACTTCATTGTATCTTTTTCTTTTAGTTTTTTGTGCCAAGTTTAGCCTCTAATGCATTGAAAGTGCGAGGTATTGTGTTGCTGTCAAAAAACAGATTCTCTGCGGCTGTTGCGCGAAAATCCTAAAATCGCCAGAATTTTATCTTTTTTCTGATAATTTTTGAAAGCAAGCCTGATGCTTTTATCTATCTTTCGTTAGTTTTAAATTTTGTTATTTGAGCTGCAGAAGTGCCTCGAAAAACTCGATCTTTACAGACTTTTCAGATTTTAACAGATTCTGCTTTTATTTTGCATTTGTCTTTTTACCATCGTCATATGTGACACTCTAGGGGTGGAGTGCCACATTGAAAGTGGCCACATAAAAGAGTCCAAAAGAGACCAATGAGAGAAAATTTAAAAGAGCCACGGAGGCCACAATTAAAAAAAAAGAGAAATATAAAAGAGAGAGGGGGCAGCACTACTATCCTTTATTCCACACTTGTGGTAGTATCACCTACACTTCATTATAGAAAGTTTTCATGTTTTCATTTGTATAACTATGTGGGGAATTAACGTTATAGAACTTGGCTTGTATATTCCAAGGATGAGCCTCCTCAAGTGAGCTCTAGGTCTTCATGAGCAAGCAAGTTGGATGCACCCCCACTAGTTCCATTGGAGAGCTTTCATACACTTATAGCTCTATGTGCATCCGTTGCATGGCAATCACTACTCCTCATACAGTGTCAACTACGGGACTTCCTTCTGTCTTGTGGTTACCTTCTCCACTGTTTGAGCCTTTCTTTTTGACCTTTCAAACCACCATTATTGTTATCTTTGCCATAACATCATGGTGCCAAAGCCACTTCTTACTTGCACTAGTTGAGTAGACTCGAAACAGTTGATTTATGAAGTAGATGGATTAGGACACCTGACTTGAGCTTGGCTATTTTCATGAATGACTAATTAGATGTTTTGAAGAATGATTGATACTTTACATTGGAGACATAATTCGCAATTCTTCTTTCTAAACCTTATGTATGGTTCCATGTCCCCAACGCACTTATTCATGAAAAGTTTCTAGCATTTGTTAGCTAGCGTTTGTTAATCATTGTTTGCTTAATGTCAACTATAGACAATTGTTTTGGATCACCTTATTCACTTCATGTGCTTTGCATTACTATCTTGATCAAGATTGTGTTGGTAGCATGTCTCATAAAAAATTATTTGTTATCCCTTACCTACTTGAGGAAGAGTAGGAGTTAAGCTTGGGGATGCTGATACGTCTCAAACGTATCTATAAATTTTTAGTGATCCATGCTAGTTTTGCGATATTGTCACATGTTTTTAATGTTATTTATATCATTTTTATGCATTTTTTCGGACTAACCTATTGACAAGATGCCCAGTGCCAGTCCCCTATTTTTGCTGTCTTTTTGTTTCAGAAATTTACTTGTGGAAATATTCTCGGAATTGGACGAAGAAAATTTACGGGGATTATTTTTACGCCAAGACGAAGATGGAGTCCGAAGGGAAGCCTCGGAGGCAACCCACAGGGCACACACGGGTGGGGCCCGCCCCTGCCCTGTGGGCACCTCCTCGGCCCCCTCCGACTCCTATAAAATCACAATTAACCTAAAAACGTGGAGGCGGCAATTATTTTCTAGAAACTCGACCCCGACGCGCCGTCACCGAAAACCCTAGTTCGGGGTCCAGTCTGAAGCTGATCCCGGCACTCTGCCGGAGGGGAGATCGATCCCGGAGGGCTCTTCATCGACATGCCTTCCTACGGGATGATTTGTGAGTAGTCTCACCTTGGACTACGGGTCCATGGCAGTAGCTAGATGGTAGTCTCTCTCTCTTGTGCTTCATGTCTTATGATCTTGTGAGCTGTCTAACATGATCAAGATCGATTATTGTAATGCTATGTGATGTGTTTGCTGGGATCCGATGGATTATGAAGTTATGTTCAGATTGTGCATGATTCTTATATGAGTAATTTATGTTCTTGCATGCTCTCCGATGTGCGTGGTTAGTTTGGCCAAGTGATTGTGTGTATCTCCAAGAGAGGGTATTTATGCTAGATAGTGGGTTCATGCCCCCTTTTGTTCCTGAGCACGAGTGACAGAAACGTCTAAGGGCGAGGGTGTGCTATTGCTACTAAGGGTAAAACAACGGTGTTAATGTCTATTTTGATATTAGTATTGCTTACTTCATGCACTTTACTTAATGCAATTGTCTGTTACTTGCAACTTAATACCATTGGGTGACAGGCTGGATAGCGATCCTACGGTGGACTATTTAGACAAAGACGCAGTTGGACTCAACGGTCTTTGTTCGTTGTCGTGATGCCTCCATAAATATTATCATGTCCTTTTTGTCATAGCTAAATTGGGTTTGTGTCATGATCTTTGTCAATTGCATAGCTGTAATTCGTTCACCCATCACATGCATATTTTATCTACTTGAGAGACTCCACTAGTGAACCCATGGACACCGGTCCATCTTTTTACGTTGTTTTCAACCTCATTTACTTGCTTTTAATCATCATTACTCCTCTGGTCACTTTTCATATTTTATCTATTTCATTATACAATTAACCGGTTTGTGTTCTGCGAGACCGGAGAGATTGACAACCTCTCCGCCGTTGGGGCAAAGTATTTTGGTTGAGTGTGTGCAGGTCCTCGTCTGTTGAAGGTTAAGCGCCAGAGATCTTCAACATTCACCTCGTTGTTGATTTCAAAGTCCTACTGGTTCGATAAACCTCGGTTCGTTAAACGAGGGGAAACTGCAACTAGCTACAATTCCGCCTTCGCTTGGGGAACCACCCAACTTATCAATATCCACCATCACGCCCTCAGCCCTCTGTCAAAGGGGAGCTTCCCACAACTATCTCTATCAGAGGGAGACTTGCAATCAAGCTCACCATGCCCTATAAGCCCACAGCTAAAACAGAAAAAGGGAAGCTTCTCGTACTGCAGGTTAAACCTGTCGTCTTGGCCATTTCTCCTCACTGTCATCCATCTCCGGAGAGGTTGGTCAAAAGGAATTGCCGCCCTAACCCGAAGAAAGGTGCCCGACGCTTCCCCGAAGTCATCCACATCAACCAAGCAGTTTTTGTCAATAACCTTTGGTATCTTCAACCCCTTCTTGTTATTCATCCATTCGAAAGGCAGATCAAGAATTCTGACCCAAATGGACATAGAATCAAACCTGATATCAGAAGGCCTTGTTGGGAATATGCCCTAGAGGCAATAATAAAATGGTTTATTAATCATATTCAAGTTTATGATAATAGTTTATTATCCATGCTATAATTGTATTAAATGGAAACATAATACATGTGTGGAATATAAACACCCGGAGTCCCTAGTGAGCCTCTACAGGACTAGTTCGTTGATCAAGAGATAGTTAGAGTTTCCTAACTATGGACTTGTTATAGTCACTTGGTAACGGAGTCATATCATTAGGAGTAATGGTGTGATGGACATGACCCAAATAAAGAGTTGCAATTAATCGTGTCACAAAAGTTTTGTTGTCAACACTTTTAATATGCCAAATATAGTTTCCTTAGACCATGAGATTATATCACTCCCGTTCACTGGAGGAATACTTTGTGGACATCAAACGTCACTTCGTAACTGGGTGATTATAAAGGTGGCTTTCAGGTATCTCCGATGGTGGGTTGTTGGGTGATATGAATCGAGAGTGGAATTTGTCCCTCCTTGTGACGGAGAAGATATCTCCAGGCCTTCTCGGTAATATAGCATCAAGAGTCTGCAGACATGTGATTAAGTTGTAATCACCGGGATCCTATATTATGGACGAGTAAAGAGAACTTGCCGGTAACGAGATTAAACTAGACATGGGGATGTCAACGATTATATCTCGGGCAAGTAAAATATCGTGAGACAAAGGGAATCGTATATGAGATTAATTGAATCTCCGGCATTGTGGTTCAATCGAGAAAAGGTTTTCGTTGAGTGTATAGGAATTAATATGGACATCCCGGTCCCGCTATTAATTATTGATATGATCATGTCTATGCATTCTCGAACCCGTAGGGTCACACACTTAACGTTCCGATGAAATTAGGTTTTGCGATGAATTAAATGATGACGTGAACGGATGGTGATTCGGAGTCTCGGATGGAATCCCGGACATCACGAGGAGTTCCGGAGGAGTCCGGAGAATAAGATTCATATATGGAAAGTGGTTTCCGGAGGTTTCGGAAAAGTTCCGGAAATTATTTAAAGGGTACCGGAAGGTTCCGGAATGTTCTAGAAGGGTCTAGAAGTGGGACCGCATAATTTGTATGGGGCCCACATGGTGCAAAGGGGTGCTGCCACCACTTGGTGGGGCGCACCACCTAGGCCCATTAAGGGGTGCGGCATAGGAAGGGGAGTCCCACTCCTAGTTGGACTAGGAGGTGGGCTCCCACCCCTTTAGGAAAGGGCCCAAGGAGGAGTCCTTGTTGGACTCCAACTTGGGGGGCAAGAAAGGGGGGGGCCGGCCGGCCCTGCCCTTGCCCTAGCCGCCACCTATATAAGGAGGGGCAGGGGGGGCGCACCACACACCAAGGAGGCTGCCGCACCCCCCCCCTAGCCGCACCCCCCTCTCTTCCCATCTACCCTAGCCGCACCCCTCTCTCCCGGAGGGCTGCCGCCGCCTCTCCACCACACCTAGCCGCACCCCTTACCCCGAAGGGCTGCGCCACCACCTTGCTCCTCTCCCTCTCCTCTTGCTTGGCTTGGCGAAGCCCTGCTCGCGGAGACCGTCATCGTCACCGGCACTACCGTCGTGCTGCTGAGATCATCAAGGCCACGTCGTCTCGCTTGCGGGATCAAGGAGTCGACGTCTTCATCGAGCTGTACGTGTGGACGCCGCGGAGGTGCTGCCCGTTGCCGCACTTCGCCGGATTGGATCTCGAGGATAATACATCTCCTCGCGACTAGACGAGTCTAGTTGCGGGGATCGACTAGCCAACCCCTGCACCGACAAAACGCGTTTGTTGATCTTCGAGGGTAAGAGATTGGATCTCATCTTCGCTATCTCCATCTCGTAGATCTAGATCCTTGGGGTTTATTCCGCTTTGCCGCGTAGAAAATTTTTGTTTTCCATGCTGCGACCCCATCAGTGGTATCAGAGCCTAGATCTTCGTAGGTGTTGATGCGATTAGAACACAAGGAGTTGTGGGCGTTGATATTTTATGTTGCTACCTTCTCGCGTGCACTTTGCATCTTTGCGGTATTGTGAGATTGAAGCGGCCCGGACCAACCTTACTCGTCCGCGCACGAGAGACCGGTTCCACGATTGACATGCAACTTGTTTTGCATAAGTGGCTGGCGGGTGTCTGTTTCTCTTGCTTTAGTGAGGATGCAATTTTCAATGGAAGGCCTTTCAAAAGGATGAGTAAATAAGCAACTATTATATCACCGTTGTGGTTTTTGCGTAGATTAGAACGGTTCTAACTCGTTGACCCAAGCCACGTAAAATTTGCATAAACAAAGTAGAGGCGTCTAACTTGTTTTTGCAGAGGGGGTCAAGTGATGTGATATGGCCAATGTGATTTGTGATAATGTATGCAATGATCATGTTTGTAATATTTCGCGACTTGCATGTCGACGAGTACGGCAACCGGCAGGAGCCATATGGTTGTCTATTATTTTATGTGACCTGCGTGTCAATAAATCACCATGTAATTTGCTTTACTTTATTGCTAAGAGTAGCATTAGTTGTAGTTGCAATAGTTGGTGGACAACCATGGTGATGGCGCCAAGATGATGGAGATCATGCCGGAGATGGAGATCTTGCCGGTGCTTTGAAGATGGAGATCTAAAGAGCATATGAAGAAAGGCCATATCATATCACAATTATGAATTGCATGTGATGTTAATCCCTTTTATGCACCTTATTGTTATGCTTAGATATGATCGCGACGGTAGCATGATAAGGTGATCTCTCATGTTAATATCAAGATAATTAAGTGTTCTCCCCTAGTATGCGCCGTTGCGAAAGTTCGTCGTTTCGAAGCATCACGTGATGATCGGGTGTGATAGATTCAACGTTCACATACAACGGGTGCAAGCCAGTTTGCACAAGCAGAAATACTACGGTTGTCTTGACGAGCCTAGCATGTACAGACATGGCCTCGGGAACACGGAACCGAAAGGTTAAACACGAGTCATATGAATGATATGATCAACACTGAGTTGTTCACCATTGAAACTACATCATCTCACGTGATGATCGGTGGTGGTGTAGTGGATTTGGATCGTGTGTCACTAATCAACCGGAGAGATGTTGAGTTTAGTGGGAGTTCGTTAATTTGATTAATTTGAACTAAAATTATCATAAACAAGTGTCCTAAAGATGTCTTTGCAAAATCCTTGTAGATCATGGGAGACTACAGTAGTATGTTTCTTGCTGAGGAGCTGCGTCTAGATGGGTCCAACTTTGCTGAGTGGTACATGCGTCTGAGAGAAGCCCTTTTCAAAAATGATGAGCTCTACGTGATAGATGAAGCCTTAGAAAAATGCCCTGATGTTACTGTTGACTATGAAGGGTATATGGACTGGTATGATCAAAAGACCACCTACTTGAGAGTCGAGTGGCTGATATGCGCCTTCATGGATTCTAACCTTGGTAGACAATTTGGAAACTTGAGCGCAATGGAGATTGTCGATGAGCTGAAACAAAGGTTCATAGCACAAGTTAGAGTTGCAAGGTTTGAATGCCTGGATGAATTTCTTTCAACTAAGATGGAAGAAAACACTTGCTTGGAACAGCACCTAAGTAAGATGCACCGGCTGTATTATACTATGGTGGATGTTTGGAACCATGAAATAACTGACGAGATGGCAATAGATGGGGTGCTGCGTTCGCTTCCCCCCAGCTATAAGGATTATGTGAAGAACTATGTCATGGGAAGGGATTCGATCACTTTCTGTGAGTTCATTTCCCAGCTGAGTCAAGTTAAAGTGGAACCCATAGCAGGAGAGGTAGTCAACGCAGAAGGTATATTTTGATATACTAGTTATAAATGTTTAAATGTCCCATTTACACTTATGGTGAGCTAAGTATTTGATACTTGTGCTGTTTTATGAAAACAGGGCCTGCCGTTTGAGAAGTGCATGGAGGGACTGAGTGGATTTCGCGGGAAGATGGCAATCAAGGAGTTGATGCTGGCGATGTTCTACTTCTACATTTATCGTTTTAAATTAGAGGATTTGAATGAGTTTTGTAATCGAATTAAGTGTGATCTTAAATTAGTGTGTCTCGGTTTGTGAGACGGTCATTCATGTTAAAGACAAGTGGTTGTTCTATTTTCATGAGTAATCCTTTTTGGAGATCACGTTTCGATTATGAGATTATTGTCCTTTGCTAGATTTAAACGATAATTAGTTAAACACTTATAAAAATAAAGACATGCTAAAATATCCAATACTTAATGATGAGAATTGTTTTAATTGTACTATTAGTGCTGAAGAGCATGTTGATGCGCATCACTAAGTAGTGTGATTAAAAATGCCATTTTCTGAAAATGCCATGAGTTGCTGAAAATAAACACAAGTGTTGGTTGTATTTTTCAGTAAATAAAAGACATCATTATTTTATCATGGATGAGTGAATAGGAGTATTTATTCATGTCATGATGAGATTTTGGAAGTAGAGGATATAAGTTAACAAGATAATTGAGTCTTTTCGATTTGATCAAAAGAGACAAAATATTTGAGTTATTGTTTAGTATGGTGACTTGTGACAAGTGTTATCACAAATTACAATGTTTAGAGATTATTCAAAAGGTGTTTTTTGATAAACCTAAAGTATTGTAGTCACATTATATTTGATATTATGTGGTCATAAACAAAGGGTTCTTGGTTTTAAGTTTTCATTAGTATCATTTAGATTTATTTTGATAACACTCTGTTTTTAAATAAAGGATCTATTTAATGATTTGCATTTCGCATATGAGTTATGTGAAATAGTGGTTTCAATAATTATGAGATAATTAAGAGCCATAGCAAATAAAGTTTTGTAGAATGTTCATATGAGATTATGAATAGAGATTCCACAATGTGAGACTAAAAGGAACAAACCAATGTGTTTGGTTGTGTTATGTATTTTAGTGGATTTATCGTGAAATGGTTTCATGGATAAAGGAATTGTTGGAATAAATTTAGAAAAGCTTAAACCTTGCATGTTTATGTATCAAGTGGCACATATGTAAAGTGCTATGTTGGTTAAAACTTGACACATAAAGGTTTTGATGATGGTGATCATTGAATTATGGTTTAGCTTGTCTAAAGAGAAGTAGGATTCAAGAATATGAATTTTGTCAATAGTTGCAAAATAATATTCATGATTTACTTGTCGTGTTTTGAGAAACAAGACATACCTACAAAAACTACAAAAGAAGAAATAGAAACTTTAAATACGAAAGTGACTAAAAGTCATTCCAATTTAAGTTTAAATCATAAAGTAATCGTTACTTGATTTTGTGAAAAGAATGTTTCACATATTTATTTTGGCAAAAGAGTTTGCGTGGAATAAATAAAACTTAGAACTGGCAAAGTGCTGGTGTTTCGTATATGAGTTCTCGAATCTTAAGAGTTAAGAGTTTTGGAGGAGTCCAAAGTGTCGAGAAAGTGCATAAGAAACTGAGTGAGATCTAATTAAGATATGTGGTGACATATATTAAGTTAGAGCAGAAATTAATTTCCATAATCAAAATATGTGGTGACATATGTTTGAGTGGGAGCTAGTTAATCATGGTCAAATATAAAGATAACATATTTCTGAGTGGGAGTCAAAGTGGCTTCACAATTTAATATGTGTATGAGGTATATTTGAGTGGGAGTTTACAACATAGTGTTTGAAATGGAGATTTCATAAATGTTGTAAATGTTGTCATGGACCAATGCATAACTTATGAAGTTAGTTTGAACGTCAAATATTCATGTAGATGAATGTATCTATGGAGGATAGATAAGTTTGATAAACACTAAAAGTCAGGGTGTTTTACCTATACAAGTTTTTTGAAGGAGTTCGAAATGAAACAAGAGAAGAATGGTTCATCTCATTGTGATATATAGGTGAAGCATTGAGTTAGAGAACTTAGTACAAAATTGATGGTTGGAGGATATGTTGGAATTCAATATGAATTGTTCATAGATCTCAACATATAAGAACCATATGTTTGTATATGACGATATGTGACCCAAGTTCTTAATTGTAAGAACATGTTGAATGAGGAGTCATTTTTCATGAGATTGAGATAAATTTAGAAAGTGGTGGACTTGGTTGAAGTCATAAAGCCAGACTAAATTAGGGATCTCTTAATAGCAGAGTAGCACAGCGAAAGCATGATCGGAAATATCAAAGTGACAAGGTAAAAGGGGAGCTTCCCACAACTATCTCTATCAGAGGGAGACTTGCAATCAAGCTCACCATGCCCTATAAGCCCACAGCTAAAACAGAAAAAGGGAAGCTTCTCGTACTGCAGGTTAAACCTGTCGTCTTGGCCATTTCTCCTCACTGTCACCCATCTCCGGAGAGGTTGGTCAAAAGGAATTGCCGCCCTAACCCGAAGAAAGGTGCCCGACGCTTCCCCGAAGTCATCCACATCAACCAAGCAGTTTTTGTCAATAACCTTTGGTATCTTCAACCCCTTCTTGTTATTCATCCATTCGAAAGGCAGATCAAGAATTCTGACCCAAATGGACATAGAATCAAACCTGATATCAGAGGGCCTTGTTGGGAATATGCCCTAGAGGCAATAATAAAATGGTTTATTAATCATATTCAAGTTTATGATAATAGTTTATTATCCATGCTATAATTGTATTAAATGGAAACATAATACATGTGTGGAATATAAACACCCGGAGTCCCTAGTGAGCCTCTACAGGACTAGTTCGTTGATCAAGAGATAGTTAGAGTTTCCTAACTATGGACTTGTTATAGTCACTTGGTAACGGAGTCATATCATTAGGAGTAATGGTGTGATGGACATGACCCAAATAAAGAGTTGCAATTAATCGTGTCACAAAAGTTTTGTTGTCAACACTTTTAATATGCCAAATATAGTTTCCTTAGACCATGAGATTATATCACTCCCGTTCACTGGAGGAATACTTTGTGGACATCAAACGTCACTTCGTAACTGGGTGATTATAAAGGTGGCTTTCAGGTATCTCCGATGGTGGGTTGTTGGGTGATATGAATCGAGAGTGGAATTTGTCCCTCCTTGTGACGGAGAAGATATCTCCAGGCCTTCTCGGTAATATAGCATCAAGAGTCTGCAGACATGTGATTAAGTTGTAATCACCGGGATCCTATATTATGGACGAGTAAAGAGAACTTGCCGGTAACGAGATTAAACTAGACATGGGGATGTCAACGATTATATCTCGGGCAAGTAAAATATCGTGAGACAAAGGGAATCGTATATGAGATTAATTGAATCTCCGGCATTGTGGTTCAATCGAGAAAAGGTTTTCGTTGAGTGTATAGGAATTAATATGGACATCCCGGTCCCGCTATTAATTATTGATATGATCATGTCTATGCATTCTCGAACCCGTAGGGTCACACACTTAACGTTCCGATGAAATTAGGTTTTGCGATGAATTAAATGATGACGTGAACGGATGGTGATTCGGAGTCTCGGATGGAATCCCGGACATCACGAGGAGTTCCGGAGGAGTCCGGAGAATAAGATTCATATATGGAAAGTGGTTTCCGGAGGTTTCGGAAAAGTTCCGGAAATTATTTAAAGGGTACCGGAAGGTTCCGGAATGTTCTAGAAGGGTCTAGAAGTGGGACCGCATAATTTGTATGGGGCCCACATGGTGCAAAGGGGTGCTGCCACCACTTGGTGGGGCGCACCACCTAGGCCCATTAAGGGGTGCGGCATAGGAGGGGAGTCCCACTCCTAGTTGGACTAGGAGGTGGGCTCCCACCCCTTTAGGAAAGGGCCCAAGGAGGAGTCCTTGTT